>QLSR01001486.1:2417688-2428545 GCA_031780015.1 Citrullus colocynthis
AAAAAAAAAAAAAAAAAAAAGTAAAGAAAGAAAAATTGGAAAAAGACAATTTTGTAGGAAAAGTTTGAACTAACACATGGCAATTGAGTAAATAAAAGGCGGACTAAAGGGTAATATAAGAAACAAGGAAAGAAGAAAAAATGTTTTTTTCAAGTATAAAAAAGGCGCCGCTCACGGCCGGTTCTTTCCACCTACAACAACTCTCCATTTCGCCATTTTTCTGTGCTTCGATTTTTCTTGCTTCTCTCTGCACTCTCCATTTTCGATCTTCTCTCTGATTACTTCGTTCGGAAGGAGGGAGATCACAAACCATGGCTTTCCAGAAGATCAAGGTTGCCAATCCCATCGTTGAGATGGACGGTGAGACCAATCACCTTATACCTTGATTTCTAACTCCTATTACAATATGTTCATGTTTTTATCATTTTTCATCTTGAGGTCCTTTATGATGTTCATGCTGCTGGATTGGTTTTTTACCGCTAAGTATCATAGGGAATGGGGATTTTTGTTTTCCATCTGTTTGGATGGAGTTCCTGTTTGTTCTTATTGCTTATGGATCTGTAAAGGACGGTATGATTTTTTAGATCATCATGTTTTTGTTTTGGTGTACGAGTTGATGTTTCTTACATCTGTGAGTACACTTGATTTGTTGTGTTGTGCTCTGGGGGGGAAGTGGTTATGTTGTTGGTTCACTTCTCCTGACCTACGAGGCCAAGCCTCAACCTTTCTTTGTTTTCCCTTGGTGTTTGATTTTTCAGAAATGAGCATTTCTGTTTTCTTTTCTTTGGTGGGGGTTAGCTGCCTCTGTTCAAATGGGAAGTCGCGGGAAACTTTCCCCTGTTTTGGCCATCATGTGGATCAGTGTTCTGTTTCTTCTCCGTTAGACATCATGTGTTGTAAGCTGGAACCAATCTGGTGGAAGTAACATCTGGATCTTGATCATCGTAAATAACTTTGTTGCATGACGTACTTGGTTCACTTAGTGTCACAGGCTTTTAAATTTTATTTTTAAAAATACTTTTATTCATGAATTCGAATTATGAGATAACTACCAAGTCCTCTTGTCTGAATACTGCTGTCATATTTTGGCGAACAGTTGAATGATTTTGAGCCAATGAAAGTCCTGGTCATGATAATTTTTTTTTTCTTACTGAATGCATGATTGGTGCATCACTTGTTCAGATGTGGAAGAGTATAAGTTTTTCGTAACAGTTCCTTTGGGTTTGCAGAAATTGGGAGATTTGAATGTTATTAGCTTTTTCCCTCGTTTGCATTTTTTTCCCGGCATTTCTCTGTTGATTTTTTCTTTCTTTTTTTTTACTCTGCATAACGTTACTCTTGCAATCCTTTGTATAGGAGATGAAATGACTCGAGTTATCTGGGAATCAATTAAGAATAAGGTATTGATCACTATAAATGGTATATATCTGCATCTTTGTTGCAATTGCAAGTAATCTAGCTTATGTTTTTTCTGTCTTGTTTACAGCTCATTTTCCCCTTCTTGGAATTGGACATCAAGTATTTTGACCTCGGCCTTCCACACCGTGATGCCACAGATGATAAAGTTACAATTGAAAGTGCAGAAGCTACTTTAAAGTATGTAATCTCAATGTGTATTTGGTGTGTTACTGGCGAGATTTATTTGAAGTTCATTTGATCGAAGGATCTGATGCATCATATTAGACTTTCAAACTACTCAATCTTTAAGAATTTGTCTGATGAGAAAATGTAGTTTGACATCATTTGCATTATTTTTCATTTTCCATTTTTTTTCCATTTTTTTATGGGTTATTTATTTTGGAATTCAGTGTGTTCTAACAACGGCCTTATTTTATTTGGATATACTCTTTTGTTCTAGGTACAATGTAGCAATCAAATGTGCAACAATCACTCCAGGTATAAATTGCTTAACTGAATGGAAAAGAGCCTCCAATATATCAGCTTATCCTAGGTTTTGTTGATTTTCATGTTACTATGTTTTAAAGACCATCTAGAGTTCTTATATGGTAAGAATGATGATTGACAGATGAAGCACGTGTTAAGGAATTTGGCTTGAAGCAGATGTGGAGAAGTCCGAATGGGACAATCAGGAATATTCTGAATGGTCAGAGCCCCCACCATATGTATTTTATATTCCGGTTTGTCAAATTTTTTGAAAAAGCTTTGAAGACTCATGAAAAATTTTAAAAAGCATATGTTTTTCAATATCAATCATATTGATTAAAATCGAAGCAGATTTAGAAATATATTATTGGTGTTTCTTGTTGCAGTCCACTGTATTTTCTATGTATGTTTGAAATGGTTTGTAATTATTTGACAATGAATATAGAATTTTGTCTCAAAATGGATTTCCTTGGTAGA
This sequence comes from Citrullus colocynthis, assembly GCA_031780015.1. Lineage (NCBI taxonomy): Eukaryota > Viridiplantae > Streptophyta > Magnoliopsida > Cucurbitales > Cucurbitaceae > Citrullus > Citrullus colocynthis. Next base: position 2,420,050 of record QLSR01001486.1, read on the forward strand.
AAAAGGAGATGTAGTCTCAAGAAATGGCTAAGAGGTCACGGAAACTTGCCTAGGATTTTTAATATCCTATGAGTTTTCTTGACATCTAAATGTTGTAGGGTTAGACGGGTTGTCTCGTGAGATTAATCAAGGTGTGTGTAAGCTGGCCCAGACACTCACGGATACAAAAAAAAAAAAGAGATTTCCCTTGGTTTAGTCTGTGGCTGTAGTTATTTATTTTTACTTTCAGGCTTACAGATTGACATCTTCTGCAGGTACTGTTTTCAGAGAACCAATTCTTTGCAAAAATGTTCCTCGCCTTGTACCAGGTAATTACTGTCCACATTGATTCATGCTTAGGTTAGAGAATTGTACTGATTGTGGTTGTTGTCAGGTTGGACGAAGCCCATCTGTATTGGAAGACATGCTTTTGGTGATCAATACAGAGCTACTGATACAGTTATTAAAGGACCTGGAAAATTGAAATTAGTTTTTGGTATTTGAGATCCCCAAACCACATCTCTTGTTTAATGATTCCTCAATTTCTTTTCTTGGAAGTTTCTTAACATGCTGGCTGTTGTAGAGGGGCAAGAGACGCAAGAGATAGAGGTTTTCAATTTTACTGGTGCTGGAGGAGTAGCATTAGCCATGTATAACACTGATGAGGTTTGTTACAGTATCCTCATGGTTTAGTTAAGAACTTAAGTAAATATTCTTAATCCCTTTCAATTTTTAACAAGTTTCCCAAAGTAACCCTTCAATGTAATGCTGCCTTGTAGTCCATCCGCTCCTTTGCTGAGGCATCAATGAACACTGCTTATGAGAAGAAATGGCCTCTTTACCTAAGCACAAAAAATACTATTCTAAAGAAATACGATGGAAGGTATACACTATAATTTTTTATTTATATATGGATTGTTATATGTAATCTTTATGATAACTTTTTCTTTGCACCCTGTACCAATAAGATTTCTTTCATTATGTTTATGTGTTGAATGAAGATTCAAGGATATATTCCAAGAAGTCTATGAATCCCAGTGGAAATCAAAGTTTGAGGCTGCTGGCATATGGTGAATAGCTTTTAACGATGTCTAGATAAATGTTTATTGAGCTATTCCCAGTTTGAACTGCTCAACTAATTATTTTGGATCCAAAAGGTATGAACACCGTCTCATCGATGATATGGTGGCTTATGCACTTAAGAGTGAAGGAGGTTATGTCTGGGCATGCAAGAACTATGATGGAGATGTTCAGAGTGACTTCTTAGCTCAAGGTGTGTGAAGATTGAGCACATACCTTCTGCACAATGCTTTTTAGTTTATTTTTTTATTTTTATTTTTTTCATGTGGTTGATCTCTTGGTTTAGGGAAATCACTCAAAAAGTTATACTTGCCTGGATTTTCTCCATTTAATTTCTAACTTCATCTCTCTGGTTTAGGATTCGGATCTCTTGGGTTGATGACTTCTGTATTGGTATGTTCCATTCAAGTCTTCAATACATTATATTACCAAGACTAGGATTTACAATTTGAAGTTCTTCAGTTGGCAGATTGAGTTTGATTTCTATATTTTGTTTAATCTCTATGAGCTTTATTGCTATCTAAGAAAAAGAAAAAATGGAAGATGGAATAATTACATTTGTTTGCTTTACTTACCATCATGAAAAGGTAATCCCTTCTTGTGAGCTTGGTATTTTTTATACCCTTGTATTTTGTTTGGTTATTCATCAAAGAAATGAAGTATCATTTTATGCAATGGAAATTATTTGGAGAAACATAGCTGCATTCTTGCTAATGTGCTCCAACTTGTTATGTGGATATGCATTTTTACAATTGACATTTATTTAGCTGTTATATTATCCAATTTTTTCAGCTTTGAAGTCTATAATGGGTATTATATCAAATAAGGCTTCGGTATTAATGTGTATCCTTGTTGAAATCTGAAGTATGTGTGCACTTGAATTTAGGTTTGCCCTGATGGAAAGACAATTGAAGCAGAAGCTGCTCATGGTACTGTTACACGGCATTTTAGGGTTCATCAAAAAGGAGGTGAAACCAGCACAAACAGTATTGCATCCATTTTTGCTTGGTCTCGTGGCCTTGCTCACAGGTAGATGTCATTTGGTTAATATCTCTTTGGCCCCCAGCAGATTTTTGAGGTCAAAGGAATATTTAAATGTTAACTATTTATCACTGTTTTCAAAGGGCAAAACTAGATGACAATGCTAGTCTCTTAGAGTTCACCGAGAAACTAGAATCGGCTTGTATTAATACTGTGGAATCTGGGAAGATGACCAAGGATCTTGCTCTTATCCTTCATGGTCCCAAGTAAGTTTTATATTATTCATAGTCATTCAAGTTCCATATTATTCATAGTCGTGAATGGCCTCCTTCCACTCCTTGGCCATGAAGATTGAAAATTTTATCTTTGTAACATTATTCCCATGTTTGGTGCAGGCTTTCTCGTGAGCACTATCTGAATACTGAAGAGTTCATTGATGCTGTAGCTGAGGAACTAAAATCCAGACTCCTTAAGGCATAGTGGTATTTTAGATATTCAATGGTCAATAATTGTTGAAGTTTCAAGAATATCTCTCATTTCCTCTTTTGTTTCCTTGATAATCAGTCTAGTGGGAGGAATGTTATTAATGCATTTTTCTTTTTGATATCAAGTCCACTAGGCTAGTCAACTTGAGGTTGTTAAACAATTGCTTCTTTTACAATCCTTTCTCTTAAGGCATCCGCATGTCATTTTCATTTCTTTAGGTAATTGCACTGCCATTTTGTTTTTTTGCGTAAATAAGTTTGTAAAGACAATTTATCTTAGAGATTTTATCCTGCTCATGGAAAATGCCGATTGCTTTCTTAGTTCTTCATTCTTTTAATGCTTCTTTTTGCTTTATGTGTACATTGTTGTGTTTTGATCAACATGATGAGCAATTTCTCCCGAGGATAAATTTTGCAATGAAGAACTGTCGTGGTGGAATTTGTTGAAACTGAAAGTATGGTGACATGCTTTGTAATTGTAATTGTAATTGAACGTGAGATGTTCACTCCACCCTGATGTAAGATCCTACCTTTTTTTGTGGACTTAGAACTCTTACTGCAGTGTATTGGCATACTTGTAGGAACTGTTTTAAGGTGTAGGACACCTGTTAGGTAGGCTACTAGTTCAAACATGATCCCCTGCTTCCACTTGTTGGGTATTTTGCGTATGTTCTACCACCAATTGAATGAGGAATATCAAATTAGATATTTAAGTCTCATTAAAAGGTAGCATACTCACTCACTCCTATTGAAGACGTGCCATTGTGATGCCGGTTGAATCAATTGACAATTATGAAAGATTTGTTGGCTTAGCCATATGGTCCCTTTTTGTTTTTGTACAAAGAAACTACTGTTTCATTGCCTTTTCATTTCCAGTCAACTAGTGCAGGCCTCTTTTGGAACTGTTTTCCTCTGGTAATTTGGGAAGTGGAAAAAGTTAGGATTCTTGTAAGCTAATTGGTTCAACAGGGGACTTTTAAGGGTGCTATTCCATAGAATTTGAGCCATCTCTGATGTATAATTGTCCTCAGTTCCGAACTGTTGGTCTCCTAATATGCGTAGGTCAGTATCTCAAACTTATGTGGTGGTTTCATGTGGTGGAATTAAGTGGGGAGTCCTGGAGAGTAATATATATCTTAATCATTAGAGTGACGATTCTAAATTGTGGTCCTTGAATGGTCTGGGAGCGTCTCTTGCAGATCTCTGTTCCTTGAGCTATCAGAAGTGCAGCACAGATTATCTAAAAGTATTTCTTCCAAAATTTGGATGATAGAGCTCTAAAGATTCTAACTCTTTCCTTCGTTTCTTTGTTTTTCAATTCTATTGATGAGTGGGAGATCTGAAAAGGTAGTGCTTGTATTTCTCTCTTCTCCCAGTTATGCATCAAGATCAGTTAGCACTGAGGAGAATAACCACATGTTCCTGTTCCGGCTTTTGCCCACAATAATTGAATGTGCCTTCAAGGAGGTTGGTGTGCTTTGGTGTGTGCCCAAGTCCATTGGTAACTAGAAGCTCTCTTTTGAGAGGATACTGTTGGTTTGTTCCCGGGAAGTAAATTTGTTGTCCTTTTATGGAATTTGTGCAGCGCTTCTTCTATGAGGAAATACTCATTTCTTTTGATCTATTATTTTGAGCCGCCTTCGTTACAAACATTTTTAATTATTCCTCCTCTTTTAGATCTAAATTGGAAAATTGTTCCTGTTCCTATATTGGGTTAAGAGATGTCTTATCACTCTCCCCTTTTATACTATTCCACTTCTCTTTAACACTAAGGTTTCCCTGCCAAAGGTTTGGCAGAGTTTATTTATTGTGTATCAGCTAGTCTGAACTGATCTACTCGTAGTGATCTGTTATTTATGCTAGGGGATTCTAAGCTACCAAGTGCCATGTTTTTGTTTTATAAATGATCCGAAAATATATAAATGGGGCACTAGGGAGCGTGCAAAAGACTTTTCAAGACATTATGATGAACTTTTTAGTTTACCCCAAATCTTTATCACCGCCCTGCAGGGGGAGAAAAGGAGTGACAAAAAAGCATATATTATTATAGCTTAATCTTGCATCTCCACCTTGGTAATTTCTCTTTAGAGAAATCACGGGGAGTATTTAGTGGGCACCTGAGACTTTACGGACACTTGGTTATTTCCTGGGGGTCTTTTCATTGAACCTTTTAGCCATTTGTTGTTACTTCAAATAAAAGTTACAAAGTTACATGTACTTTAATATTCCATCTCCACCTTGGTAATTTCTCTTTAGAAAAATCACGGGGAGTATTTAGTGGGCACCTGAGATTTTCTGGACATTCGGTTACACCCTGGGTGTCTTTTCATTGAACTTTTTAGCCATTTGACAATGTTGTGTCAAATAAAAGTTACAAAGTTACAGTTTCTTTTTTATTTCACCCGTGTTATTGTTTTGGGGTGATCCCGACTCATTAGAGCTGACCTTGCAGGCTAGACTGTGAAGACAGACTGCTGAAATACATGAAATGAAGTAGAGTGGAGACAGACTAACGGAAACAGGAACTTTGTTGAACCTGTTGTTGGGAGCTCTCTGAGGTTACTGTTGTCTTCTGTGTTTGAGAAATGTTTTGACTTCACTTGTCGAATAATGACAGCTTAAGCTTCAGTTGTCATAATCTATTCCTATTCTACACTTTGCCAGAAAATGGAATGTGTATATTTTTTCTTTCAGTTTAGTGAGCTGCAATAAGTAATCATCTTGGTTTTCTGGGTTTCATTTTGGTGGAAAATGAATCTTTATTTTTCTTAGGCCCTTTTCTCATCATAAAATCACTGTTTCATCGTATGCTTTGTCATTGATGGTTGAAGGATTTTAGTAGTTACAGGAAAATGTGTTGTGTTTTACTCACTAGCTGCTGCAGTGCGAGCCTACAAAGAAAATAGTCGCTTTATGTCATTCCCAATTTCTCTCTTATCTGTTCTTACAGTCTTCTTTCTTCACATTTCTTCTGTGAATATTTGAATTAGTTACAGTTCCAGGTCCCTTTCTAATCCTCCCATAAGAGTCTCTCCATTGGCTCTCGGATATCGAATACAAATCAGCTTTCCTGAGTGTTTGCTGGTGGAAAGATTAGCTAGGTTGAGTGAGGGTTTAGTCAGGAAGAAATGGGGCAAATTAAGGTCGGAGCCAGGTGATCTCCCATGCTACTGAAGTTGCTGTAGTATGAAGGGACTCTTAAGCCTCTTATTGAAGTAGACTATTGAGTAAACTTAAAAGGCATTAGATATTGAATTAAATGGTAAGGATGAGGAGTGATTCTGTTGGCCTTGCCTTTTGTTTCTTTGCTTTGGTGACTTGTCCTTTTCACGAGGGCCTCTAGTTTTCAGTACTATCCCAGCAAAGAATAGTTGAGACAAGACCACCTCAAGAAGGAAGAGCTGAATTTGTTAAGATAGCCCATTAGCTTGTGAAAAGCCGTAATTTGAGTGGGCTGGTTTGCCTAAGGGTTCTGTTTGTATTATTAGTGTTATGGTTCTGGAAGGATTCGTTTGGTTACGAGATGTAGTACAGTGTGTGGTTTTGGTTAATTTTGTGGGAGTTATCTTCGCATGGCTCCAATTCGAGTCTAAGCTTGGAAGCTTGGGTGGTCATTCATTTCCTTGGTGTCACTGTCACCAAATTCCATTCATGCCAAACTGTTGCAGGATGCTCAAGCTTGAACTTGAATTTTGTCTGAGAACTAAGAAAGTTAGGATAGATTTGATATTTCCTTCCTCGACTTCCAAGCTTTTTCTTTAAAGTCTTTTCTCATTAGGTGGATATAATGAGAAAGCTAAGAGAATCCCCAATTGACGAGTCTTTTTTCTCTCAACATGTTGAGCTTGAGAAAAACCAGAGGTTTCTGATTTACTAGTTTCTTGATCATATTGAGGGCACTGTTCGGGTAGACAGTGACTTTAATTAGGGCTTGAAGCTAGCTATTTATATGCAAGACACAAGCTTGTTGATTTACTGCCACTAAACACAAGTCTGTTAAAAGAGCCAAAAAGGAAGCAGATGAGGGCATCCTTAAGTAACACCTATAAGATTTTCAAAACTACAGTAAAATAGAAACAACCATAATAGAGACGGATTGAGAGCAACCAAAAACTCACAAAAAAAATACCCTAAGCGCACCTTCATTGGGTTGCTCCATTTCCAACTTTTTTGTGGAACCATGAGAAAAATCCTAAATCACAGACCAAATTGAGAAAGCCGAAGATAAAGGGGGAATTGGTACAGCCAGCTCATTTGGACTGCTTGGGCTTTTTAACAATACTTCTAGGCTTTATAAAAGTTGCATTTAATGAGCTGTCTGAACACTGTTGCAAGCCCATGGTAGCGGCATCACAAACATTAAGCTTGGTCTTCAGTTTGTTGAATCCAGTAGTAGATAGTGGCTTGGTTAGAATATCTGCAATGTGTTTTGTGGCAGGAAGATGTTGAACAAGCACTTTTTGCCAAGAACAATATCTCTCACTATGCAGCTCCACGTGCTTGGTTTTTGAATGTAAAATGAGACTGACACTGAGGTGCACTGCACTTGGGACGTTTGGTTAGAATAATATGTAAATCGGTAAATGTGGAATGAAGGCATACCAACTCTGTAGCAACAAGGGCAAGACAATGATACTCGGCCTCTATACTTGATCATGAAATGGCAGATTGCTTCTCAGATCCCCAAGATGCTATATTACCACCAAAGAAAACACAATAACTAGAAATAGGCTTGCTATCATCAGGATTAGAGACCCAATTGGCATCACCAAACTCACAGAGAGGGTTCCTTTGGGCATTGGAAAAATAAACCATGATGAATAGCTCCTTTTAAGTATCTCATTATCCCTTTTACCATTTGCCAGTGAACAACAGTTGGATACTGCATAAAATAACATGCTTTATTGACACTATATGGGATTTCAAGATGAGTCGAAGTAGCATATTGAAAAGCTCCAACAACACTTCTATAAAGATAAGCGTTTGAAAATGGTAAGTTTACCTAAAACTTTAAGAGAGAATTTAGCATTTAACTCGTGAATTAACTTAGAATGGAAGTTGATAAATTGCCCATGATAATGATATCATCAACATAAATTGGAATATAGCAACATTCATTAGAAGTAACTTGTACCAATGAGGTATTTGCTTTTAATGTGTGAAAGCCAAGAGAACGAAGAAAGATGCTGAGCCGATCGTACCAAGCTCAAGGAGGCTCAAGACCATAGAAACCGTAAAGCTACCTGAATGCTCTATAAACACAGAATTTTTTAGAAATCCATGTAAAAAAGCACTATTAACATCAATCTGTCAAATAGTCCATTCATGGGTAACGACCAAGGTTATTAAATTGCAACAGGTTTGGCCACAAGATTACAGGTCTTTGAGTAATTAAGATCAAGAGTTCGCTAAAACACTTTCACAGCCAACCTAGCTTTATACGGTGACATAGTGCCACTAGAATTCCTCTTAATCTTAATCACCTATTACAACCAACTATGTTCTTATTCGTGGGTTTGGGAACTAAAATCTAGTTTTATTTTGAAGTAAGCATTGAACTCAATTTGCATTGCCAATCACCAATAATCATATTTCATAGGCTCTTTAACATTAGGAGGCTCAGTCTCAAGATAGTTGGTGAGAAAAATTTTGGATTTAAAAACGTCATCCTTACCTCCAGTGATCATAGGATGAGAGTTCATAGGCACCACAGTAGAAGTGCCTTCATTCGGCTACACTAAATCAGAACTTGGATGCACAATAGAATTATAATTTGTATGCTAAAGATCCATCTCTAAAGGATGGACAATAGTAGGGATTTAATTGTATAGAGGGCCCCGAAATGAAAAGTAACCTCAAATTTAAAAACCAAGAAATTTTGCCTTTTATTGATATCATCACCTTGTGAAGATACTACCCAACCCTTCTTCCTTTTGTTTTTGTTTTTGTTTTTTTTTTTTTTTTTTTTTTT
>QLSR01001486.1:2438537-2492366 GCA_031780015.1 Citrullus colocynthis
CCCCCCCCCCCCCCCCCCCCCCCCCCAAAAAAAAAAAAAAAAAAAAAAACTTAATTTACAACCTTCCACAAATCAAACTGTCACATACTATTCACTAGTTTAGGAGTCCACAAGACGTTCAAATATCCATAAATCAAACTATCACATACTACTCACTAGTTTAGTAGTCCACAAGACATTCAAATATCCATAAATCAAACTATCACATACTACTAACTAATTTAGGAGTCCACAAGACATTCCAAGATACATTTCAAACTATCACATACTACTAATTAGTTCAGGAGTCTACAACAACAAGTAGAATACTTTAATACGTAAAATAAGTTTGGAGCATTTATAACCATACCAATGTTTCTGCAACTTGTGAGTTAACAGGAGTACCATCCTTTTTCCTCTGTGCCTTCGTCCATAGTGCAACTCTTGTCACTGAAGTTGAGCCTGAACTACTCTTTTTCTTGACAATACAACATGCATATTCATTTAGTAAAAAATTAAAATAATTCATATAATTTTAAGTCACAACAATTAATACCATTTCTCCTGCCAATCGAGCATAACCCTTACGACTACATATATTTGGAAGTTGTTTCTTTTTCATGGATTTGAATTTTTCAGTTGTTGCCTAATCAAATGTAAATGTATATGCATAAATAAATGAATGATTAGAAAATGAGTAATAATCTTATGAATAAGAGGCAAAAGAACGGCGAATTACCTTAAATTTTAGTGTAACTTTTCTATTTGCTCTGTGATGTTTGCATGCATGCTTTAAATTTTTGGGTAGCCTCATTCGTAGTCTGCACACTTAGGTCCTAACTGTTGGGTTTTATACCCTAAAACTTGTAGATTGTAAATGTAATAATTTGACCATAATTAAATCATTAATAAACAATTATTGATGTGTTACTTCAATAAGCGTTATTGATTGTTTTTCTTTGTTTTGTCTTAATAACCCTAAATCTAATAAACTAACATCCTAGGCTTTTTTATGAGTCTTGAACTGTATGTGGGGACATATGGAGATCAATGTTTAAGAAACAGTCTAAAGGGTCTATAGCATAGGGATAAGCCTGGGTACCTTTTTCTGGTGACACTATGGGTATGACCCACTTTGTATTTGATACAAACGCAATGATCTAACGCGTTTGTGTAGGTGACATGCGAGTGGGGTTATCCTATGGAATGAGTTTGTATACGACCGGACCACAAAATAGTAATCACTAGATGTAACTCCGTTGACTAGTTAGGTTTCTATTTCAATAGGATGATCTAGGCAATTTAGTCTTAATCCTGAGTATATTATGAACTCTTGTCCACGAGGGATTGTCCTTTGATTTGTACGGGTGAGAGTGGCCGTTTGCCGACTCAATATGCCTACCATCTTGGGGAAAAGACCAAGTGGGGAGTTGGGGACTGGCCGGATGGAATTCGTCGCCCAATTCTGTGCCAAATAAATTTTCCTAACTTAACCCATAGTAGTAACGGTAAGTCGGGTCGAACATAGAGAGCCCTTGAAATTCATAGTTGGAAAGTTTATAATTCAAGGTAACCAAAGGGGGGTTTAAGTTGGTTTGTTGCAAGAAACTTAAATTGCATAAAAATTAATTGCACGAATTAAAAGAAGTTAAAACTCAATTGGAGAAAACTCTAACTTGGGTTACGCGGGATTTCCTTTGTTCGATGTTCTTACTCATTGGCTCGTTATTACTAAATTCATTGAAGCTAGCACCTAATCAATTCAATTGGAAAGACCAAAATTTAATTGTCCTAGTCGATAAGTTAGACTTAAGGCAAATCAACGAAAGACATGCAAAATTTGACTACACCTAACCGCATTAAGTTCAAAGGAAAATTAGGCAGAATGTTCAACTAGAAAGACCTAGATTGAATGTTCTACCAATTTAATCCTAGGTTGATTAGAACAATGCGCATCACCAATTAGATTTGCAAGCTAATCTAACCTATTGCTTCCTATGATTGACATACAACAAATTGTCACGAATTGTAATACAATCAAAGAAATAAATCAAATTAACACCAGCGTTACAATTTGATCGTAGTTCTTAAAAACTCTAAATTAAATCATGCATACACTGAATCAATTTCAAAACCTGAAAAGAACCTCAATTACAAGAAAAATCCCTAATACCCAAGCTAGAAAAACGTTACCTTAGCCAATAATCGGCATGCCAACCATTGGGTTCAAGTTTCGAGTTATGAAAAGAAGAAGAAAAATAGAGAGAATGGATGGGGCCAAAAGTCGGCTAGTGGCAGATCTCAAACCTAGAAATCGAAGGTTTCATTTTAAAGAAACCGTTGGAGCGCCGCGGTGTTAACGTTAATCTGGTGGATGTTTGCTGAGCGCCATGACGCTTGCTGCGTTTCGCCAGCAGGAGCTCTTGGGAAAAAGTGCCAAAGCTACGCCTACTTTAAGGGCATTTTGGTCATTTTGGAGTTTTATTTCCTGGTTGATGCCATTGAACTCCGTTCTGGTTCGTTTTAGCTCGGTTTTGTTGCTAACACCCCGTTCTACCTGTTAAGTGTTCGAAACCTACAAAATAACATAATAGACACATTAAATAGCACAACGATCCTGAGTTAAGCTGAGGAAGATAGCACATTTTAGGTGCTATTAGAGACATAATTATACAAAATGGAATTCACTCATTCCCATTTTTAAGGTAAGCAGATAAATGTTCCTTTAAATGGTGTCTCCGGGACTTGAACAAAGGGCTTTACCCTCTCACTGGCACGAGAGGGGTTTCTGTTTAATGGTTGGACCATAAACAGGTTGTTCATTAGAGGAGCACTGGTACTTAAGGATTTAGAAGTAACCTAGGGGTAAAACGGTAATTTGACCCAGCTGGTGTTACGAATATTTGTGAAAGACTAATTTGCTATTATTGATCTATATCTATGGACATAGAAATATATCTGCAATGAGAAGAGTGCAGCTGTGGGTCTTTAGAGGAGTGTACTCACAGTTAACGAATATTGATTAATGTGGTTAATGAGTTTAGTCGATTAATTTCATATTGTTAGAGCTTCTGATCTGTAGGTTCATAAGGCCCCCTTGCTATGACTAACAAGGATCAACTATGTTGAAAGAAAAATTTGAAATGTTTAAATTTATGAGGGAAAATATTAATTGTATTAGATACAATTAATTGCATGATTTATTATAAATTTTATTTGAATGTGATTCAAATTATAACTTTATAATATGGAAAATTAATTTATTTGAATATGATTCAAATAGTTAATTAATTATTTGGATAAAATCCATATAAATAAATAGAGGGAGAATTAATTAATTAATTTAAATTGGATTCAAATACTTAACTATTTAATTTGGATGAGATCCAAATTAAAGATTCTGCAGAAGATAAATAAAGGGAGAATTAATTAATTGATTTGAATTAAATTCAAATAATTAATTATTTAATTTGGATGAGATCCAAATTAAAGATTCTGCAGAAAATAAATATTTAAGTAAGAATTAAATATTTTGAACCATTTAATATGAGAAATTATTTAGGTAGATATTTATTAATATTGGATATTATTAAATATTTGATTTAAAATATCAGCGAAGTGGTTATCCTAATAGAATTAGGAGTAACCTATAGAGTTCTATAAATAGGGTCATTGGGAGGCTTCATAAAACACGCCCTCTAAGAGAATAATTTCTACGATTACTCTAAAAATCTTTCGCTATTAATTCTCCCAATTTTCTTAGAAAAAATCTAAGATTCTAAGAAAATTCTTATTCCCATAAGAAGCGATTCCCTCAAATCGGATCCTGGTCAGAGTCATAGCGAGGAAGATCTCTTGGAAAAGGAAGACTACAAGGAGAAGACTATCGGTTCGAGAATTATAGATTGGCAAAGGTATGATGCTTAACCTTTTTTTTTACTTTTTGTATTTTTAATTCTTTCAATAAATCAAAGAACGCGATCACACGCTTCCGCCGGGATTCAATTCCCTTCACTAACAATTTTCGTTCTCCAACTATATCCTAGTAAACTGGAGATGTGCAACTTTTCCAATACGAGGCTTCAAATGGTGCCATACCACTAATGACCTGGTAATTGTTATCATAAGCAAACTCCATGAGATGTAACTGGGAGTCCCAACTTCTTGAAAAATTTAATGCGCAAGCGCGCAACATGTCCTCTAAGAGTTTGGTTCAACGCTTGGCTTGACCATCATTTTATGGGTGGAAAGCTGAACTGAACTCCAATTGAAAACCTAACACTTTCTAGAGACACTTCCAAAAATTGGATGTTAAATGAGTAACTAGCATAACTGAAACTGGTATCCCACAAAGTGTGACAACCTCTTTCATATTAAACTAGGAAACTTAAAATGTTCAAAATCAATAGTACTTTAACTTACTCACTTTGAGAACGTTTGTGAGCTTAGAAAATCGTACTTTTTAGAAACATGTATCTGAATTGATCGAGCTGGAAGATAGAAATCCCCATACGTGTGGCAAAACAATTGGCCATACTCGACATAACATAGTTCTAAGATGCATACAAGAAAAATTTGGTCCACTGGAATCTGCTTCTACTTTAGAAGCGTTAACTAAGATACCCATTCGGGTGGCTTCATGTGTGAGAGACAACATTGTCAAATTAAATCTCATATTCATTAAACGTTTAGCATGAAACTTCATACTACCTAGGGCTATAAAGCTTACTTGTCAAACCTCATGTTATTCCTTAGTCTTAAAATGATCATATATTACTATTTTGACCTTGCTACAAACGAGTTTGGAAATGTCTTTCATAATAAGATTTTTGAAGTTCTTGGAGCATTAGTCAAACTAAAACACATCTCCCTTCCTGCTTCATAAATCTAACTTGAGAATATCCATCTTCATAGAGTCGATCAAGTCGTCGTCCATGCTAGAAGAAACATACTATATGTGGCATTCCAAGTCCAGGATTTGAAATTTGGATTCGACACCTAATGGCTCCGACATTCCGTTGCGACTTGGCTACGCTTCGATGCAAATGTTTTTGGGGTGCCTCAATTATGTATTTGATTTCATTCGAAATCTTAAACCCATTTGTAAGCCACTTTATCAAAGGCTAAAAAAAAAAAAATCCAAAACCCTGGCCCAACAGACACACCTAGGCTGTTAAAAAAATTAAAGCTTTAGTCAAATCAATTCCCTGTCTAAGCCTTATCAATTCAAAAGCAAACCTTATTATAGAAACTGATGCATCCGACATTGGATATGGAGGAATCCTCAAACAGTGTCTGGATAAGAACGAATCAATAGTCCCATTCTACTCAAAAATTTGGAATGAAACACAGAAATTACTCAACAGTAAAAAAAAAAAAAAAATTACTTACAATAGTCCTATGTGTTAAAAAATTTCAAGGCGAGTTAATTCGAAAAAAAAATTATTATTAAAACGGATTCGAAAGTATCAAAATTTGTTTTAGAAAAAATGTAAAAAATCTTGTCTCAAAGTAGATTTTTGTCAAATGGCAAGCGATAATATTTTTTTTCGATTTTGAAGTTTTGTCTATAAAAGGCGAGCAAAACCCCTTGGCAAACTATCTCTCAAGGGAGTTTCTAACTCCAAAACTCTCCTTTCTTTCTAATCCCTCTCCTCTTAGAAAAAGTCATAAGTGGTGATCAGAGTAGTAATCGAGGAAGGAAAACCTCATCCTCTTTAAAGGGTAAAAGCCCAACCTCTTCAAGCTTAGCACCCGCTCCAATGAGTGTTGATCAATATGCGATGGAATTAGGGTTTACCACGGTAACCCGATTCAGAGCAAGATCCTTTGGTATTCAGATAAGATCTCTAATGGAGTCATCTACTTCACCTTCAAGGCCTTCGACCAACTTTGTCAATCCTTCTGGTGGATTAGTTCAATTGAGGCCCACTACCTCTCCATCTTCATATCAGGGATCATCAATCTCTTCTCCTTCAAATTTTTCTCAGGCAGTTGCACTGGAAAAGAGATTTGTGCCCCGACCTGAGATTAAAACATACTTTCAAAAATAGCTGTTGAACCAGAATTTCTAGGTCTAAACCTAGAAGAGACTATTTCAAAAATGTATCCTGCTTCAAATTTATCCTACAAGACTTAAGGAAAATAAGAACTTTTTATGAGTTCATTCTCGTAGACACAAAGTCTGCAGAAATAACTCATATTCTAGACAAAGAATCCCTCTAGGATCGCTTACTCTAAACTCTAAAGGCTTGGTATAATGTTGTGTGGTAATCAAAACGCGTACAAAATAAATTTCTCTCTCTGGTTTATTCAATGGTTTATTTGGTCTAACGGATTATAGCCTTCCAACTCTCTTGCAAGAATCATATTTCTATTTTGCAAGGAACATGCAAAAAACTTCTTTTCACAACTCTATGAGGTTCTGCCTCTATTTTCAAATTCCCTAAATATTTTGCTGGAATTTCTCAACCAGCTCGTATCCTTAATATAAATTGATTACAAAAGTCCTAAAGATAAAATGGTGGGACAAATATAATTTCCAACATGCCACCATCACAAAAATAAAAGAGTGGTTCTCCGAGAATGGCTATCTTCAAGACATCAACATAGAGAGAAACACCAAGTTTCTCAATGACAAGTCTAAACTATTAGCAGCTTTAGCGCAAACAACTTATGAAGCTGACTTTTAGAATATCTTAGCCCTTGCAACTTCAAATTCATCGTTGAGCACATCTCCTCCTCCATCAGAAGAAGCACAAGAGGAGCCTGAGTATGATTTTGATGATCCTTTTCTTGACTCACAATCTATGTGAGCTTTGAATCCATGAGAATACCTGTTTCGTATAGAAACAAAAGGTGTTCATAAGGGATGTTTCACAAAGAAATAATTCTAGAATTATTTAAAAAAAAAAAAAGGTACGTTCTCATCCCTTGTTGTAAATCCATGTGTAAACCCTGTAAATTTTCTGGTTTACATTGTAAATACCTTTCTTGCGGTTAGAAAAATTGGAACTGAATATTTTGTAGCAACAGCAGTAAACAGGGAGAAGTTCGAAGCTTGAAGACGGAAATTATTAGTTTGTCGTGGCGTCAGCACGCTGTCAACATGCCTAGTTTGGTCCAGCCGCAGATGTGAGTATAAGATGGTGTTTTGGCCTATAATCAGTCTAGCATGGACGTGTCTGAGTAGATCGATAATTCAACCGATAAGACAAAAACTTAAAGTACCTTTAATAAAGAAAAAGCTATTCAAATATTCCATTAGTATGGTATCATAGCCATGCAAATTCACTAAAATTCAATTTTATTCTCAATTTCTTCAAATGCCCTCTCCTTAGTATGGCATCAGAGCCATGCAAATTCAATAAAATTCAATTTCAATATGAGTCCATGGTCTCAATTATCCCGTCCAGAATTGGTACTCCTAGTCTTCAAGATGTAAGTGTACTACTCCTTAATCAAGAAAGTCATTGAGAATCAATCAGCCAATACAAATGTAATTTATCAAAGTTGTTATCTCGAGGGAGTTTTTGTATTTGTTGTTGGGGTGTTATTTATTGTTATGTTTTTTTCTTGGATGGGCATTGTTTCTGGTTGGCTTTAAGTCAAAGGTTTAGTTAGTTAGTTAGCAAAAGTCAATCGATAAGCTTTTACTTAAAACCTCCTAAATGAGGACCTAACGTTTTTATCAAAATTCTCCCTATTAGTCTACACCAAGATGGGACTCTTACATCAACAAATCTTAAGGAGAGTGACACTCAAGAAATGGAAAATCAGTTACACTCGAATCAAAATTAATGGAGGGCGACCAAATCGTGGAGAACAAGGCAACGGTGGTTCCTTAATTTGAACAACCCAAAGAAACCTCAGTGTCACATCAAAGTGCTTCTTTCATTACGCTCCACTAACTAACCTCCTGGTCAAGCCTCTTTCTCAAACAATTTTAATTTTGTTCCTAAACATAGTGGTAGCTACTCCTTACCTTAATATGGACAGTAATTGGGTACAACAAATCACCTCACTCACAACTTCAATAATCTCTCTATTGGATCTAAATATGGTGAAGGAAATCAAGTCCATGTGAAAACTTTACATAATTGTTTCTCACCATTTACTTCCCCCTCATATTCAAATCGTCTTCTCTATTGAAACAATCTTCTTCATCTTCCTTCCCGTGTTTCTCAATTTTCTCGTGATAATGGAATTCATTTTAATTTCACCCATTTGGTTAAGGACCAAAGTTCTGGCCAAGTTTTGCTCCAAGGGATGTTTCATGAAGGGTTGTACCGATTTAATCTTTCTCCAGTTAAAGAATATAAAATTAATACACAATGTTAAGCAAATGTATCAAGGTATTTGTGACATCCCAAATTTTCAGGTATTTTTCTTTTTTTTTTAAAAAAAAAGTAATTATCTTGAATTATTTGGTTAGTTGATTGAATTTTGAAGCTTAGTTGGATTATGTTGAGAAAATAATTCATTAATTGTGATAAAAGATTTTGATTTTAATTCAATTAGTGGAAATTTTAATTTATTTGTGAGATACGAAAATATGAGAACAGTTGGAATTGAATTTAAGCTCGATAAATGATTTGTTAAGTATATATTTTGATTAATAAATTATTAAGCAATTGTTAGAAAAGATTTGATTTGTTGGGTTGAGAAAAATTATATTAAATAAGTTGTGTTTTGATTTGGAAAAAGAAAAAGCAAAATGAAAATTTAAATATATATATTTGGGGTTTTGAAAAAAAAAAGAAAACGAAAAGAAAATTTAAAGAAGTATATATAATTAAGCCAATCTCAAATTTTAGTGGGCTTTGGTTCGCCATTTGCAAGCTGTCGCATTCAGCTTCATTGGCATCCTTCGTTCTTCATGGGTTACACCAGAATTTCAAAATTTGGTTAGGCATGAACGTTTTGGTAAGTATCGTTGGGTTTTCTTGTAATTTTGTGATTATTTATTGGTGTTGGCCTAACCGCTCTCTCCATTCAGCGTTCAGCTTCACCATCATCATTTGTTCTTCGTGGGTTATGCCGAAATTTCAAAATTTGGTTAGGCCGGGACGTTTTGGTAAGTATCGTTGGCTTTTTTTAATTTTGTGATTATCCAATATTGGTTTTTATTGATGTAACCATTGGGTTTGAGTTTTAGATTCAAGCTCCAGCTATCCAAGCTGGTTAAAGCGTAGATTTTAGTTGACCCATTGTTTGAAGTTTGGAAGAAGATTGTGACTTAGTTGCATTTCGGTAAGATTATTTGGTTTAATTGTTAGTAAATTGTATTTGGAATTAGACCTAAAGATTTGGATTTATATTCTAGGGTTTTAATTCAAGGATTTTGTGAGAATTGGCGGCTTGGTTAGCTATTTGCACCTAGTCTAAAGGTAAGTAATGTTGGAACTACTCTTAGCCAGCGATTTAGACAGTTTAATTGATTTGATTTGTTTGGGTAAAATTGAGAACCCTAATATGATTAGAATTATTTTATGACCATGATGATTAGGACTTTGAGACATATTCTGATTTATGATATGAATTTATTATGAGCATGTAATATCATGAGATAAAAGTGACGATTTATCCTCCTAATGCTACTATGTTATCGGAAGTTGATGGGTTTCCTACTATATTATAGGAAGCCTATGAGTTTTCTACTATGTTATCGAAGACCTACGAGTTTACTACTATGCTACCAGGTGCCTCGGGCCACCAAATGCGTGTTAGGCTGGATTAAATCGCTCACTAGATGGCCATACAGCATTAGTTATTTATGCATGTCCCACTAGTATGATGCACTTGTTGGATATAAGAAGTTGTTTTCAAATTGATATTATATAGTTTTATTTAGGGTTTAATTTTCTTACAAAAACCTTATTAGTTTTTAACACTTAAAAAAATTGATGTTAAATAAAACTAAGATATATCTAAATATAGTTTTAAAAAATTTTTAAAAATTTACTTTTCTAATATATATAATATAATATATTAAGAGCGTTCATATTTGAGTTGACCCAATGATAAGTTTGATGGCCCGGCCTAATGAGTCATCCAAATTTGGCCCAAATGGACCAACCCGATTATCAAAATATTGATTCATATCCAATCTAATGAACAAATGGATTCGGTTGGGATGGGTCGACCAAGCATTGACTTTGAATCGAGCTTAGGTTGGGTTTGGGTCTGTCTTTGGACTTTGGGCCGTTTGTGAGGCTGATGTAGAATAAGACATCACAATTGATAGGATTGGAAGAAAACCCTCTGTGTTGCTTGACAAAGACTCTAATACCATGATTGAGTAGGATGATGGTAAATTAGGGTATCCTAGTCAAATGTTTAATTGATTAAGATGAGGATTAAGTTTCCATAATTAATTAGGATTAGCAATATTAGGATTAATTTTCACATTAAGATTGGAATTAGTTTATTTAACTAAGTAAGATTAGGATTATTTTGCTATCTAATTCTTTTAAGTAGAGAAATTGTTTACTTATATTGGTAACTCTTATTTGTTAATTAAGACATCTATTTGATTCTTGGAAAAAGTTCTCCTTTTATCTGTTGCCTACATTAATTTGGTATTAGAGAAGTTGTCTGGGTCATCACAATTAAGCGCTGCCAGTGGAAGATTGAGAAACTCTTGGCATTCTTGATCATGAGAGGGAGTTTCTTGAGTTGTCTGGGTCATCAATCTTGAAGTATTAGAGAAAATGAATAAGGGAGTAAAAGAGATGCATTGTTTTTTGGTTAAGGTAAACCAAAACTTGTTTTAGTTGTTAGAAATATGGTAGGAATTCAGAAAAGAAATCATTCAGGAAAATCATAAGCAAGAGCTTGTTCGATTAAAAGAAGATGAAGAATCCAACCAAGGTCGTGGAATCTTGCAAGGAACACATAAGATAGAAGCCCAAAAGAAATTTCGAAAACCATGTGTGGACTAACTGAGTAGAGACAAATCTAAGAGCCAAAGCTAAGGATGTTGTGTTCAAGAAAGAAGACGTGATAGTAGGTTGCAATTTTGGCAAAGCATATGACAATTATAGGCAACTCGATTTGAAGAAGATCGAATCTCTAGTTGCAGTTGATTGCTTAGAAGACATTAAGTAAGAATATGTGGAAACCCATGATCCATCTGAAATTTCCCACACGATTAGACCGAACACGTGTGTCCAATTCCTAGCATATGTTTCATCTGGACCGACTTTTTTGAGTTTTTTTGACCCCACCTAAGTTCAGTCCTCCCTAGTTTCGGTTTGTTGCCTCCCTTTTCGTGGGTTTATTTCAACCGATTTCTTCCCAAATTATGAGTTATGCAACAACATACATTCAAATGGGTTGATGGGTTGATTTGACACTCCAACTTTGACTAAAATGGTCGAGCAAAATGTTGGTGGCAGGCATGTACATAGTTCTCAGAAACTTAAGAAAATTTGTGATGAGGGTCCTGTTCTACAATTCTCAAATTCTTTATAGGATCCTTCAATCTTTATAGTTGCAGTACAAGATTTTCACAGGCCTACGATTTTATTTGTGATTTTTACAAATCATAAAAAAAAAAGAAGTTGATGTTCTTCATTTCTTTTTGAACTTGATGGCAAGTTTTTAGTTTAGTTTGCTTTTCTATGGGATAGAATAGTGTAGTAGGATTAAGGTAAATTTGGGTATCTTGGTCAAATCTTTAAATAATTAGGATTAAGATTAGAATTAGTTTCCTTAGTTTAACCAAAGGATTATAATTAATTTCTTTAATTAATTAGGATTACGATTAGGAGAAATTGTCTTCTTATATTGGTAACTTTTAATTCACAATAAAGATAATGGTTTGATTCTTGGAAAATGTTGTCTGTTTATCTCTTAGGCTATGTCATACCATTATAGAACTCTAATCGTAAAATTAAAAAAACCCTAATAGGGAAGAAGGATTGCAAGAGGTTACTCTTGGTTTCTTTATATCATTGATATGCAAGCAACCGTCTATATATGCTATGTGGATGTCTTGAAAAGAAAACCCTCACAAAAATGATCGTAAAAGCATCCTCGTAGGTTGCTTCATTTCTAACAAAAAAATGATTCTTATTGAACCATGAGAAAAATCCTAAAGCACATACCAAATGAAAATGCCAAAGATAAGAAGGAATTGGGACAACTAGCTCATTTAATTTACAGCGCTTTGGACCTTTTACAATACTTTTGGTCTTTACAAAAAAATGCATTTAATGGGTCTTAACAAAGATATGTTACTTGGTGTGTTATTGGTGGACGGATGAATCTTGTTGCTCTTATATTTCTAGTTTGGCAGATGTCAATTATGACTCGAGTATCAAATTTCTTTTAACGTGTCAGGATTTTTATAGACGATTGGGATCAAACTATCCAAAAAAAAAAAAAAAAATATATATATTTATATGTGGTGAAATGATATTTCTATTTTGAAAAAAAAAAAAAAAAAAAGGATTTTGTTTTTTTTAGTAGAAGGAGGAATATGGAAAGAAAAAAAAAAAAAAAAGGATTTTGTTTTTTTTAGTAGAAGGAGGAATATGGAAAGAAAAAAAAAAAAAAAAGGAAAAAAAAATATTAATTGTTTGTTTTGTGTGTGTTAGAGAAGAAGATAAAGGGTTTTAAAAATAAATAAAAAAAAAAAAAAAAAAAAAGCGAATAGGGTTGATCATTGTTAGTTGGCGTGGTTTTGAGTTTAAAGAAAAGCTTATTCATGTGTGTGTTGGGCTTCAACGATGAGAGCGTAACTTTGATTGAAAACAATAGAGGAGAAAATAATAGTGATCGTTATAATGACAATGTGCATGCATGATAGTGCTAGTGGTAGTGAAACTTCGATTTTCATATTAAAAAATCAATCACCGACCATAGAGTCCATGAAATGGATTGATCGACATTGATAAGGTTGATTATTTAATATTTTTCGGTTTGAGTTGATCACTCTTAATTATATCTCTAACTTTGAGAGGAAGGCTATGCCAATTACCATTGTCCTAAGCCATTTTGACGTAAAATGTTTATTTGTTTATATATATATATATATATATATATATTTTTTTTTATGACATCGACATTTTATTGTAAAAATTTTGGTAAAGATAGAGTAGTTGAGAGAGGAGCTTTCTTCGAAGGGCTGAGATTGAAAACTGAGTCATTGTCTCATTGAGGTTGGTTACGGTCCTTTCTAGTGTTTAATATATTTTTGTTATAGCTAATTTGAATACAAGTTAAGAGATAAATACATATTGCAAGTTCGACTCTCTGTTCCTTTCCATGCAAGATTGAAAAGAAAAAGAAAAAGAAAAAGAAAGAGAAAGAGGTAGAGGTTGTTGAGTCGGACATAGACACCACAAGGGTGTAGATAACTTTGGTTGAAAAAAAGAACAAGTAGCCTTGGATGAGTTCTAATCAAATGATAGAGTTGATTAATAAAGCTTATACAAGCAAATAGGTGCATATATATATATATAGAATTTATCAGACAAACTGTACAAATTATTATCAAGTTGTTTGTATAATTAGAGTGAGTTTGATTTAACTTCTCAAGAGTTTAATTTAAAAAAAAAAAAATCATTTTGAAAAAAGTTGAGTATTTGACAACCATTCAATAGTTTTTGAGAAAAATGTATTTATGAAATAAGTTGGTTGGGGAGAAACACTAGAAAACTCTTAGAAAAATGATTTTTGAATGTTTTATGGTTAATCTCTCCCTAATTTTTTTTTAGAATTACCAAAATGCCCTCACTAGTCCTCTACCTCACTTCCACCATATTGTTGTCGGCTACCATTGCCCTCCGCCGACCACCCTTGATGATTATCATTGGCAATATACTTTGATTATCTCCACTAACAACCAACCCAACAACCACCACAATAACCAACTCTTGTGAACACCATAGCCTACCACCATAGGCGCTACCAAAGCCGACCAACTCAAATAACCACCACTAGTTGCTAACTTCGATGACCGCCATCATTAGTAGCTACCATCACCGATGGGAGACTCCAACGGCCAGTGCCACCAGCGTGGCGACCACTTCTAGAAACCACCACCAACAATTCTAACGATTATTATTTTAAATTATTAGTTTATAGTGTTGCATAGTTATTCTTCACAGTAACTTGACATTAATAGAAACACTTTAATTATATAGCAAACTAGAAAAATTTACATATAAAAACAGTTTTGAAAAAGTGTTGCCAAACACGTAAGTTTTTTTCTTTATTTTAATTTTAAACAATTTTTATAAAAAAAAATGTTTAAATGAAAATCAAACTTTTAAAAAATTGAAAAACATTCTTTTTCCTAATCCATCCAAACAACCCTTAATCTTCCTTCCACTTCCAAATCAAACCTAATGATTGGTTTTATTAATGATTCAATTACTTATTTTGGCAGTGGTTTTGATTCCGTTGGTGCATGCATCCAAACCTAACAAAGCAAGACTTCAATGATTCATGATTGAACTAGAAGAAGAATTTGGCTAAGGCATGTGATCTACAGCGCTATACCTTTACTTTTTTATGGCATAAAGTGATTAAATTATATTGTTTCTCTTTCCTTGACAATAATCAATTGTAGTTTATGGGTAGGATCATTTACTATTATTACTATTATTATTTAAAAGAGTTGCATATGATTTTTTTCAAAAACAGTTGCATGATTAGCATGGAACTTTCCCAAAAATGAGAATTACAAAATCGTGAAGCTGAAATTAAAATAGTAAAATATCAATTTATATCTTAAAATTTGTATCAATTTTTAAACTCTACACTATTCTCAAACGTTCTGTTTGGAAAAATCTGGTGTGAAACTTATAATTGTATATCAATTGAAATCTTAAACTTTCATAAATTAATCAATTTAAACTCTTAGACTAAATTTTCTTTTAAGATCGTGCATGAATTTATTCTAATCATCCCTTTTATAAAATTGGTATCTGAAGAAGGCACACACGTTTGAAAATTAACACATCGATGATTTTTAAAAGTAAATGTAATAAAAAGTCTAAATTGATGAGTTTATGAAAATTTGAGAGTTTAATTAATTCAAACTAAATTCAACACGATATAGGTTGAGTGAAATCCATAAGAGAATATAAATTAATACATTTACGAAAATTTAAGGTTTAAATTGATGTAATTATTAGTTCAGAATTTTAGTGGATACAAACTCAAAATTTAATGGTAGAAGTTGATATTTGTCCTACAAAGTTTGTAGGGTGGATTTCAATTTGAATCCACATATGTTGATAATTATTATTAATAATTAAATTATCCATCAAACCAAGTAAGGAACAAGCCGTTCTATTAATGACATGTAGCCCACTTTCATCTTATCTTTTTGCATGCTTGCTTTCGTGTGTGTATACAGAAATAAATACATAGTACATACATATTATAAATTTTAAAATGTCTATTTAATTTATCCAACCTATTATTTTAGCTTCTAATATTTGTGAACTGAACAACGTTTAAAATTGTGATGTCGATAAAAATATGGAAGTCTCAATTTTACAAAAATGTCAATAGAAATATTAATAAAATATTAATATTGATAGACATTTCTAGAAATATTATAAAAACAGAAAAGGAAAAAAATATTTAAATTGATAAATTAACATTTTATGTTTTTTAAATAAATTAACATGTTTATTAATTATAGAAAAAATATCAATATATAACTTTACACTTTAAGGATTGTATCAATTTAAACCCTCAGCCAATAATATATCAATTTAAACTCTAAACTTTTGTTAGTGTATCAGTTTACTCTCTCTGTTATATTTCATTTGAAAAAATCTCGTGTGAAACTTATAATTGTATCCACTAATCTTCTAATTTTTTTTTATAAATGAATCAATTTAAACTCTTAGTCAGAATTTCCCTTGAGAATTGTCCATACAACTATTCTAATCATCCATTTTGTAAAACTGACATTTGAAGAAGTCTACACGTGTTTGAGAAAATAGTGGAAAAACTTTGGTTGTAATATACTCATTTTTGAATTCTTGTAAAACCCTTATCAATGATTATTAGTTGATCTATTTGTAAAAATATATCAACTTATGACCATCTTATATATATACATATGAAAGTATTTTGTGTTTGTATTGTTTTTATGTTTAAATAGGATTAATTGTTATGAAAATTATGTGTAATGACAAGGTTCAAAGAAATAACAACTATAAAAAAGAATGTATTTTATTGACTATACAAAAACGTCATAATATGAAATTTTGTGACAATAAAAACGTGTCAGGATAGAACATTTGTTGACAAAAAAAAAAAAAAATGTAATAGTTCAAATATTCTTGACAAGAAGAAAATGTCACTATATATTCTTTATTTTTTGACATTTTATAACGGTTGCAATACCCACAGAGCTACAGTAAGAAGCCAACTTGAGTTAATTGATAATAATAATATGTCAATTGTTTGTCGTTGATAAACTCAGCTTCTTGCAGGTCCCAATAAGCGGGTAACTAAGGTCTACTCGTCTTGGAGAGCCTCACTTTTTCAGCGAAGACCAGAACCGATTATTCCATTGTCTTGCTATAAGCATTGATTCCGGGCTAGCAGCAGAAGCTAGCTTACTAAGAACGAGTTGTCATTAAAAGTTTAGTTATGACATTTTTGAAAAACTGTTATTGATGCTCATATCTTTACTTAAGATACAATGACAAAAAAAAAAAAATATATTACAAATTTTAAAATTGTATCCACTTTTAAATGTTATGGAAATCAAAGTTAGTTTAGTTGGAGTGCCATCTAATAATTTCTTCCAAAAAATTAACATACAATAGCGAAGAGAGACAGTTTTGTAAAGAATATTCCTAAATGCGTAAGGGATGAAAAATATCTATTTGTCTCTTCTCCATCAATATCAGAGTGGGGCCAAAGTCATGGGAAGAAAGAAAATGCCTCCAATAAAATGGGGCTTTTATTTATTTATTTATTTATTTATTTTGCCTCTTTAACTTTTTTCAGTTCTATTAGGAAAATCATATTTTTGTCCTGGTCTTATTTTTTTAACTTTTTAGATTTTATATTTCGACTTGGTTGTTCCACCTTTTATAATGTATATTATAGTCTTTTTTACCTCTCAATTCTCAAACTTGTTGGTTCCACTTTTAATATGCTACAAAAAAAAATCTTCTTGATTGGTTGAATTAAGTGAATGATTATATAATTTTCAACCATCATCAATGTAAAAGATGACAACTAAGCAACAATTAGGATAATTATTTTAAATACTAAAACGGTTAGAAATATTGTCAAATAGAACAAAATAGCTTTGGAGGCCGAGGGCCCATTTCTTGTCATCCCTTGGTCTCTTCCTCCCTTGGTCATGTCTTGCACTTCGTTGTCCCTCATGTGACTATTGTTGTTCTGATTCTACCCCTCATAATACACTCTTTTGAGTTTGTAACTCTTGGTCAAAAGTGACCAATAACAATAGGCTCCACTCCCTAGTTGGGATTTTAAAGACAAAAATGTCAGATTTAGCCTTTATAGGTTACAACGAGGGAGTATTGTCTCTTCACAAATACCTATTTAAGGTTTCCCTTTAGCTTTTTTCCATTTTGCTCAATGATTGTGTAGGTTCATTCCTTCACGATGTGCACCTTAGAGTCTTGGGTTACCAGAATTTGGAACACAAAGAATGATTTCTTCCTTTTAAAACTACTTGGAATGACTCATCAAGCCTATCGACTAATTTTGAGATTTCCTTTAATCGAAGGCTCCGAAGTTAGTAATTCTTAGATTATCCATGGAATGACCCATTAACCCTATTAGACTGATTTCAGGCTTTCTTTGGTTCAAAGGCTCTAAGATTTGTAGTCCTTAGATCATCTATGGAATGTCCGATCAATGTTTTAAAAAAATCAATGTTTGTAGTTCTTACTTCGTTATCTACTTTTTATCAATATTTTAAAAAATCAAGCCAAATTTTGAAAAATAAAAAAAAAAAGGTAGCTCTTAAAAACTTATTTTGTTTTTGAAATTTAGCTAAAAATTCCATTCTAGTTCTTATAAAAGATTCAAATCATTAAAAAAAAAGTGAAAAAATTAACTTAATTTTCGAAAACCAAAAAACTAAAATGGATATCGAGTGACTCGAATCTCAAAAACTATTCGAACTTGCACTTTCATTTGCGAGAAAAAGTGCATAATTTTTCGAGTTTAGTCCTTAGGAAGAAAGAAAACTCCAAAACATTATCCGTTAAAAAAAGAAAATTATTGATGTAGTCTAAACACAAGCAAACTTTGTGAGACAATGATGGATTGCCACATTTAAAAGTAGATCGTGATCCTTTCAATACTAGAGTTCTTATTAAACTAGTTATGTTTATTTTTATTTACCGAAATAACTAAGTATATACTCTTGATCAAGATTTCATAGAATCAATTCCACATCTTAATTATTGTTGTCTCTCTCAAATTGGACCACAATCATAAATTCCTCCAACAAAACAATAATTGAAAATTCAAAACAAGAGGATAAGACTTATTCGACTTTCATATATAAAAATTTATTTTAAATGATAAAACTATTGAAATATTTACAATTAATAGCAAAATACACAATCTATTTGCGATAGACTATTATCTGCAATAAACCACGACACAAATAGTAGTCTATCGCAGTCCATCGCAAATATATAGTGAATTTTGCTATATTTGTAAATATTTTGATTCCTTTTGCTATATTTGAAAAGAGCCCTTCATTTATTGTGTAGAGTTTTTTTTTTCTTTTTTTCTTTTTCATTCTTTTGTTTATACCGATTAATCTAGAATATTTTATAATATTTTTGTATTGATCAAATTGTAAATTTCTTTTGTATATAGAAAAAATTTAGGTGCAGTATAACTACACCCATCTATCGTGCAACCCTGTTGCACCTAATTAAAAATTGTCATGTTATAATTTATCTTTTTTATAAAAAATTTAAAATATTATTTTGTTGTATGTGTAAAGGAAGGGAGAGCATGAGACTTTTATTGCACCTAACTATTTCATATATATATATATATATATATATATATATATATATATATATATATATCACATATTTATATCTGTCTTTCATATATATATATATATATATATATATATATATATATATATATATATATCACGTACTTATATCTCTATTTGATTCAAGACTACGTTTAAACCAATAATAAAAGTATACAAGTTATAATTTGAAATACAAAAATAGTTCTTTAAAAAAAAATACACAATGTTGGTAGATGGTTGGTTGAGGGAGGAAAATATAAACAAGAATTTGGAATTTTAGATCAAAAATATTAGATAAAGAACCTCCGAATGATGAAATGATGAGATCAAACTCAGAATTATTCAACAACTAAGGGCCTTGGCTACGAATGTCAAATTTTTATTGTGGGTTATGGAAGTGGTTAATATTATAGGTCATAAATGTTAGGAGACTAAACTAATTAGGTTTTGCTCACTTTATAGGTGCTTATATTATATGATGAACAATTATCTTTAATAAATACATCATTTTATTTTTTATTTTATTTTATTTTTATTTTTTAAGAGTTCAACAGAATTAGCCTAGATCAATTATTACCAAGGTATTGACGTTGATCAAAATGTTGATGGTTCGAATCCACATCCTCACATATCGTTGAATTAAAATGAAAAAATAAAAAAAGTGTGAAGAAGAGAATTATATGCTTTTTCTATTTTGAAAAATATTAATTTTTGATGTATTTGTAAAAACAGAAATTAACTATTTTATGAATAGTTGTGTATACGTCTGAATACTTTCACCTAGTCATAAATAGTTTGAATTTTGTAGTTGAATAGTCACATTGGTTTACCAAGCCACAACCTTAATTATATGCCATGTTGTAAAATTTAATCATTGACTTTGCGACAACATTACATGATCTTATGAGTGTTTACTTGGATAAAATTAATGTACCCTACAACCAAAAATTATTCACAATTATTATTATGAGTGTTTACTTGGATAAAATTAATGTACCCTACAACCAAAAATTATTCACAATTATTAATATTATAATATCATGGCACATCAAACAAATCATTCAAATAAAATAACCTCCCATTATTATTATTATTATTATTATTTAAAGGAACAGCCTACAAATTAGTTATCTAAAATTTGTTCCAAAATTTTTGTATTATTGTTGCACATGATAAGTTTCCTTTTTAATTTTAAATAATACATTTGAAATTATAATCAATTAAAAAGAAAAAAAAAACATAAAAAATAGAAAACCCAAAATAGAAAGGGAAACTATGACACATAGCTATATTGCAAAGAAAAACAGTTCAAAAACTTGATAGTGTGTTCTTTTCTACTGTCATATGTTATACTTTATTTATAATTTTATGAAAATTATTTTATCTTTTGTGTTTGGAGTTATGTGCTTTCATTTTTAAAAAAGAAAAAAAAAAACTAAATAGATTTTTTCATCCTACCTCAATTTAAACACGTTCGGTTATATTTACAAAATTCAACCAATTCTAATCTTAAAGTCAATAGTACAAATATGTCAGTTGAACTAGACTATCCATCAAAAGAAAAAGAACTAAATGAATAATAATAATAAAAAAAGATAAATAAGTAAATAAAAACGATATCCATCATCATTAATATAGTTACACAAAAAACTGTGTAAAAGAATTTGACATTTTTCTCAAAAAGAAAATAATAATAATAATAATAGTAAAAATAAAATAAAATAACTCTTTAAAATAAAAATCAACATCAGACTGGCCCAAGCCATAATACCCTCCCATCAAACCATAAATAAATATCCCATGATATTGGAAATTTGTTTAGTAGGTAGAGCATTGAACATTTGAAAACTACATATATGGGATTTTATGCATTGGATTATATAAAATATCTTAGAATTGTGAGTAACTTTTTTGTTACTAAGTTATTTTGAAATTTCAAATTTTTATATCTTACATTTAATATATTAAAATTAACCTTCATATATTTATGGTATTTTTTTTTTTCAATAAATAGGATATACATCGTTTATTTTTCAAATTTTGATCATTCAATTGATCAATTAATTCATTTTCGATCCAGCTTTTAGTTGAGCTATTCTAACGAATATTAAAACATTTCAACGTATAAACAGACTTCAGAATGATGTTGGTAATAAAATAATAATAATAATAATAAATAAAGAAAAGTCAGAATAGCTAATACCACAAAATTAGTTTCCCTCAACTACGTCAATCCCTGTACTTGAAAACTTGTTCAAGTTTTATTATCTAATTGATAAAACTAATTAAAGTTCAAGTTTAAAATTTATTAATTCAGCTAAATACTCCTCTAAATTATAATTCTTCCAGATGAAGTTAAAATTGACTTAATGGAAACCAAAGAAAAAAAAGAAAAAAAAAAAAGAAAAATCCTTGTAAGAAATTAATTTCTTTTGGTACTCTGTTTTCCACTTTGTTCTTTTCTATAATATGTGGGTGTTGATTGTATTTAGAAATATAACAAAATTTTACTTTTTATCTGTGATAAACTACGATAGACTCAGATAAACATATATTTATTTGGTAAAGTATTAAATGTCTATCTGAGTCTATCACTGTCTATCACAAATTTTGTTATATTAATATTTAAACTATTTTTGATATAAATTAAAATATATAAATAATCTTAAATTGAATATTTGAAGATACATCAATTACATGGAATGACTGTTAAAACATCATTGACCAAAATATTCTGACTTTTTTTTTTTTTTAACTAACTGATGAATGCATTTGTTAGGAAGATAAAAATCAAATTAAAAAAATGGAATCAACGTGAAATAAAAATAATGAAAAATATCAATTTATACCTATAAATTCAGGAATTTGTATCAATTAAAACTTTAGACTAATTAATAAGTATATCAATTTAAACTCTAAACTTTCATAAGTTTATCAATATAATTTACACTCTCCTCTCTCAATTTCATTCGACAAATATCGCGTGAAACTTATTGTTTATGCCAAAATTCGAAAGAAGTGAACACAGATAGATAAAAGGAACTACCTCAATCACATTTGAGAACTCCCTTTAGTTTAGATGAGCCTCCACAACGGTAATAAAAATAACCCTGATTAACGAATTGATAACAACCTTAAGAAAGCTAAAACAAATTTGACTTGCAAAGATTTGATCAAAGATAAAGAAGAAATGAGAATTCGTTCCTAACTTTAAGTTTTCAAACTCTCCACAATCTAATTAATCAAACTAGATTGAAAGTTCAAGTTCTAAAACATGCATTCTAATACAAAAATACAAAAAATAAAAAAAATTAAATAATAATAAATAATAATAAATAAATAAGAAAAAAAAAAGCATAAAACTTGAGAGACTAAACTCTATAATGAAAATTCATTCAAATTTTAATTCTCCCCTTCAAATAACAAAAGTACATTAGTATTTATACTAATTGAAAATGCACTACGAAAGGACATAACCTTTCACATATATTGTCTAAGTTCATCTAACACCTCTTCAACTACTCACATAAGTATAAATACATGAAATTAAATTAGACACATAGGACATCAAAATATCTGAATGAATCAAGATTTTTAGATTTATAGTGACTCCTGGATGAAAAGGTGGCTTTTGATGGATGATAAGTTGCAACTCTTCACTATGACTTGAAAATTTAGCTTAGAATGAAACATTTAATGCTCCAAAAACACTTTTAGCTCAAAATCTTGTTATTGCAAATTATTTCCTTATCAATACTCAATCCTCTTGTGGCAACAATCATGAATTTGTAATTTAGGGAAGAACGCTACCTACAACACATAAAAGATTTGCACACTGGTGGGGAGATTGTCACACAGACTCCAATATTTAAGTTAATTAGCAAGGAAAATTACGTAGTAAGTAGGGATTTTAGTATGTGAGTGAACTTACTCTCCAATATTTAAGTTAATTAACAAGAAAAATTACGTAGTAAATAGGGATTTTTAGTATGTGAGTGAACTTACTCCCCATATAGTTATCCTGATATATTTATAAGTGTAGTTGACCTAGGATCTTCCCCTCAGGATTTTAGAGTTGTGTTGGGCTTCTTCTTGACTTATTGGGCATGCAAGTTTGGTATTTTGTTAAAGTCGGCCTTAACTTGAGCACACCCAAGCCAACTTTTTTTTTTTTTTATAGGCTCGTGTTTGTCCTAAGTTGCCATCTTCAGCTCTAATCATGTTATCCTCTTGGATTTGTTGTTTCTGTTTGCGCTTGATGTCAATTATGTCATTTGCTCCAAATTCACCAATTTACCTATAAGTGGAGTTAATTAAACTCTTAATTTTTCATAAGTTAATAAATTTAGACCACTTATTATGATTACTTTTGAAAATTATCGATGCATTAATTAAAAAATGTATACTTCTTCAAATGTCGATTCTACAAAATGGACGATTAGAGTAATTGCATGGACGATTCTCAATGGGAATTATAAATAAACATTTAAATTGATTCAAACAAAATATAATGAAGGGTGTAAATTGATACAATTACCAAATTACCCCTTCGTAGGCTCATCCTTCTACTCAAGATCGTCAAGTATATTTGGATAAAAGGAGATGCGTTCATAGAAAGTTCTTTACTTAAGCATGCATTTTGACTTCTGGATGCAATCTTTGTTTAGGAAAATTGCAATAGGTAGCAAAAAAACATAAGAATATTTGCAAATATAGTAATAGTTTTCTAAAATTGCAAATATAACAAAAAATTTAAACCAAATTCTTAATTTTTTAATATTACAATTTTACCCACATTTGTGTATTAGTAGGTGTATCTGATATACTTTATATTTCGGTATATCATTCAACTAATATACTTTATATTTGGTATATCAATCAATCAATATATTTTATTTAAAGAATATCATGTATACAATTGACATATTATGATTTTAATTGTGTTATGGTTGATGTTTATTTGTTCGATTATGGTTAATATTATTTTCAATTGTATATTAGTACTAATTCAAAACGAATTGCATGTAGATCATTAGTGTATCAATAGTATATCATAATGAGCTTAAGATGCAATACAAAATATTTGGTGCATTAGTAGCTTATCAACCCTCATAAAAATTTTATTTAAACTACAACATAAATATATAAATAATATATCACTCATGATCTAAATCCAGTTTAAGTATAGTATTGATGTATCAATAGTTTATCAACACTCATTCAAATTTTATTTAAACTGTAACATAGATTTATCAATAGTATATTAGTAGTCATCAGAAATTCATTTTATGTACATTTTTAGTGTATGAATATATAGTATATCACTCACGATCAAAGTATATTTTAAATATTGTATAGATGTATCAGTAGTATATCAATGTTCATTCAAAATCTAATTTCAATCATATAGATTATGAGTTCATCAGTAGTTATAGTTAGACATTTATTCAAAATTCATTTAAAGTATAAATTAGTTTACCAATATTGATAAATGCTCATAAAAAATTAATTTCAAGTATATCATAGGTCACACCCCCTCCCAGATTTCCTTCCTAACCTAGGAGTAGGTGCAACCTACACACATGCACGTCATCTTATATCTTGAAACACAATTTGATACCAGATTAAATGTACAAAAGTTTATGCTAGTGAAACATTATAAGGTAAACATAAGTTTTACATAAGGTTTCTCAGCTCATAATTTATCATAAATGTGTATTTGTTCAGCATACAGTACAAAACCCACACTCGTTATGCCACAAGGATCATATATGACAAAACATGTACTTAGACTGAGTATTTACAACTATCCCAGAGAACTACAATCAAGTAAGCCCAGACGAGGATCTTCTGTAGGCTAGGCGTCCCGGACACGCTCGCTACCTGAAACGAATAACAATAAACAAGAAAGCGTGAGCTTAAAGCCTAGTGAGTGACTAAATTATCAATTACAATTTAATCCCTGAGTTAATGTTGATCATAAAACTACTATATATCTTATTAGTACAGATTACTAGGTCACTCATGCCATTTAACAAGATAGCATAAATATCTTTCTAAGAAGCAGCGGAGCAAAGCTCAACGCTATTAACCTCATAATTCAATTCCTATTATTCTTATATCCATACGCCTTCACATTTCGTCCCTCGGCATTTCAACTCTCAAGTGCTTTCTCATATTGTCCCTCAGCACTGAGTTTCATTAATAATTCACTGCTCAAGTGCTTTCACTCATGGTCCCTCAGCACTAAGCCATCATGTATTGGTTTCCATATGCCTTCTCACAAGGTCCTTTGACATTGGAAACTATTTCAATCAATTTCTCAAGTGCCTTCACTCATGGTCCCTCAACACTGTGTATCATATATCATATCCCCATAGGCCTTCGCACATGGTCCTTCGGCCATGGTTTGCATTTAGATAACACACATACAGGAGTTCATATATTATCCTCATTTTCACTTGCGCAATATTAAAGATAATCCTTGGATAAATTAGAAAGTCACTCACAATTTGTCTCAGGCCCCAAGTGGATTATATGCTTTTCCGAGCTCTTCTTGGTCTGTAAAAACACATTTCTCACATTAGGTTTCCTTTGCTTTTTCATAATCATTAAGTATGCATATTAATAACTAGCGATACTCTATGTCACTAACGAGACTACCAGCGAAATTCACACTACTAGGTACTGCACTAGCGAAACCGAAGTGAACTAGACTAGCGATATCACCTTAAGGAGCAATACCTAGCAAGACTTCAGCGAGAGTTGTGAGACGCAGAGCTCTTTGCGTTTATCAGCGACACTCGTTTCGCTGCTCACTCTCCAGGTCCTTAGCGATACTACTGTCTAGCGACACTTGATATCACGGTTTCCTTCCTTCTCTTCTAACTCTTTCTTTATCCTGCTAAAAACCATATTACAGCCAAAATCAGAACTTCCATTCTTCTACAATCATGTAAAGTAATGAGTTTCCTAGCTTACCTCAAAATTTCAGACCATGACTCGTCTTTGTTTGAGAATTATTTCCAAATAACTTCGGTTGCCTTGATTTGCTTAGCAGTTCAACTTCGCTTACTTCCTCCTAGAGATTAACACATTTTTGCTCGTATTTAGCTTAAATATCCTTCATGGAAGTTGCTAAGAATTGACTCAACTTACTAACTTCAAAATTTCAGTTCTAGCTTCAACGTCCTCAGTTCACTCTTCTTCAAATACCGATTGGTGTCCAGATTTATCAGCAACAATCAAGCTTCTGGTTCCAGCTTCAAAACCAAAATGAAAATGATATGATTTCTACCTAAATTCAATATAAGCACCTTCTTCTACCTCTCTTCGTTGTTCGTCTGCGAAATGAAGTTAACTTGAGTTCGAAAGTATGTCCAAAAAGGCTTAATTATTCGATGCACTCCTTTATATGTCAATATAAATCACCGACTTACCAGCTCTAAAATCATCTTCCTTCTTGAATTAGCCAACGCAACCTTCCGCGCATGGCTTCGGCAATGCATAGTCTCAACTTACTATGCCACTGATTACCCAACGTCGAATAGCCGATTACCGCATGGCCCTCTCAGCCACTTTTCTATGCCCGACGCGTACCATCCTTCAATGCATAGGTCTTTTCAACGCATAGCAATGCCAACTTCTAGTACTTAGTAGCCTTCAACGCGTACTTCTATTAATGCATATTGCACCCTTCTTCCTTCACATCAACTTCCATGCCGAGCTGCCTTCTTCAACGCATGCCTACCAGCGGACACTCTTGTCAAGTTTTAGACATACCCTCAACGCATGGTCACTCATCACATGGCTAACACTTAACCATTTTTATTCTCCCACAACTTGGCCAATTTTCTTTACTCGTCTGCCCCATAATTTCTTCTTACTTACCTTCTCTCAATAACAAGTACAGGGCTTACATCATGAGTGTATGATAGTGTATTAACATTTATTCTAAAATTTTAAGCATAATATTGGTGTATTAGTACTCTATCAATATTAACTCGAAATTCATTTTTAGTATAAAATGTTAAAATTAAGCATAATATTGGTGTATTAATACTTTTTAACATATTTGTTAAAGGATATCAATAATCAACACATATTCAAAATTCAATTTCAAGTGCAACATTGGTATACCAAGAGTTTATCAACATTCATTCAAAATAGTTACTAACAGATTGGACCAGTGTAAGTTGATTATAATGTACTAGAAAAATAATATTCTATAATAGACGAATAAGAATTGAAATTAAGTTTACAAATAAAAGTAAATGAACAATTACATCTTGATTGATAAATATGACTTGTGAATGATAAATTTAGTATATCCATTGTATAACTAATGTACTTTATATTTGGTATATCAGTCAAAGTCCATGAATAATAGCAAATGTATACATACGTGTTGACTAATAAGTAAGATATATGAATGGTAATTCTAATATATCAATTGCATAATATATATACTTTATGTTTGGTATATTAGTCAATTGATATAGCAAGTATAAAGTATATCAGATGATTGATACACCAGATATACTAATATACATACTGATACACTAATAAGGGTAAATTTGGAATAATAAAAAATGGGGATCTCCCTAATTTTTTTTTTTCTATATATGCCAAATTTGAAAAATCATTGCTAAATTGGTAATTTTAAGATTTTTTTTTTTTACTTTTTCTTAGTTGGAATAAGGAGAAAAAAAATATCGTAGTCGCACTAAAAATTATTAATTTTATGCTTAAGATATTATTATTTTTTTAATTAAGTTGATATTTCATAGTCAAAGTTAAGTACCGTGTGTATGCCTCTCGGAAGAAATGAATTTTTGTAACAAGGCCAATTAATGTATCAAGAGAATCAATTTTATTACTATTTTTTTTTTTCAAATCATCAAATTAAATTTTATATGTTAAGGAATCTTTTAAGTAGCGTGTCGATTTATAATCTAATAATTATCAAACAAAGTCCTTAAGATATGTTATTTTACAAAGTCAACCAAATGGAATGTTTTTAACACATTAGGAGGAAATTTAATATTTTTTAAAAAAATTAAGAGTCAATTTGTCAATTATCTGAAAATAATAAATATATATAGATAGAGAATTCGTATTACAAACGCTTAAAAAAGATCACCTAGCTGCTTTGTATAAATGTAGTTATGGCTGAAAGTATTAGTAATCGAATAAAGGCTTATTTATTATTATAATTTAAAATTATTTTATTTTATCTTTATCTTATTATTATATAAAAAGCGGTTGTTGAAAAAGAAATTGTAAAAGCATGTTGTAAATTCTAAATTGCTTCAACCTTTGAAAATGAGAATTGAAAGATTGAAAAATGAAAATTCTTAGACGAATGAAATAGAGTAGCAATCGAAAGTTATATATACACTGAAGGAAAATTCTTTTCTTTTTTTTTTTTTTTCTATTTTTAATTTAATAATATACTCCAAATTTTTCTACAAATTCTTAGATGATTTTATTTATTTTAACTTTTATGTATCCATTTAAGTTTATTTGTCCATATATCATCCTATCATTTTAGTGTAAAAAATTATCATTTATCATTTTAAATTTTAAATTCTTAATCAGCATTAAATTTCCCACTTCTTTAATTAAATAACATTTTAAAAAGGTTAAATTACCCCTCTTCATTCCCAAGTAAAGGGTGAGTCCCATGCGTAAGTTTGTGGATCGCGGTCTCACGCACTAATCCCTACAGGTGTCTGTAGTAGGCCGGCCGCCCTACCTAAACCAATCATCATATCAGTCCCTAGGCCCCATTGCTGGAAAGGCTCGGTACAAAATACTCTAAATTTTGTACTTTGAGTAAAAAATATCCTTAAACTTTCAAAAGCTTAAAAAAAAAAAAAAACCCTTAAATTTCCAAAATGAGTTCAAAGATACCCTTAGCATTAGTTTTAAATGGAAACCGTTAGTGTTTTGCTTAAAAAAGACCCTTAGACTTTCAAAAGTTCCACATATACCCCTAAACTTCAAAGAAGTTAAAAAAATACTTTTACTATTATACCAACAAAAACTATTAATACCATTTGCTTCTCTATTTTCCCTATTTCTCCCATTTTCTCTTCTTTAATACTCTCCTACTCTCCCCTTTTTTTATATGTTTGACATTTGTATATCTAATAAATAAATAAATAAAATTGCATACTTCAGTTAAGGTATATGGACTATTATAAGAAGAAAGATAATAATAAAAGCACCAAGGGATTTAAGCCTCAAATGTCTTAACAAAGTTGTATGTTAGTAGTTGAGTGCGTGTTAATAGCCAAATACATTTCTTATTTGACTATGTTAAAATAAAAAAAATCTCACAAATTACAATCAAACATACTTTTTAGTTTTAATCACTCAAAATTAATTTAATATTAAAATTTACACTTTTAAATGCGATTTGGAAAAATTAGTTTTGGAAGATTAAAAACATGTTTCATAGTGATTTTGAGAATGGTAAAAGTGATTTTAACTTTTTTGGAATCACTCCCAAACATGCCATAAGTTTGAAAAACATTTTGTCCTTTTAGTTCTAGGGTGTGTTTAGAATACCTTTTCAAGTATTTAATTTAAAAAATAAGTAATTTTGAAAGTAATACAAGTGTTTGGCAACAATTTAAAAAGAATTTTGAAAGTCACATTAGTGTCTTTATTTTAAACATTTCTTATCAAATGTATTTAAATGAAAATGAATCTTTGAAAAACATTTACTTTTTTAAGTTAATCCAAACATGCTTTTAGTTTGTTTTCTCCATTTCTTTACTAAATTTTCATCTTTTCTAAAGTTGAA
Organism: Citrullus colocynthis; assembly: GCA_031780015.1. Classification (NCBI taxonomy): domain Eukaryota; kingdom Viridiplantae; phylum Streptophyta; class Magnoliopsida; order Cucurbitales; family Cucurbitaceae; genus Citrullus; species Citrullus colocynthis. Next base: position 2,468,354 of record QLSR01001486.1, read on the forward strand.
TAAATAGTGTTACTACTGTTGAGTTGGCTGACTGATTTTGTATTTGGTTAACTTGTCATGAAACATAGCTATGTACTTGTAAAGAGCATCACAGTAGTCTGAATTGTTTTTTTCTGGAAGATATTTTACCTTATTTGTCAGCCTTCCATTTATGCCTCAGAGAAGATTATTGTCCATATAGAGTTGTTTCCTTTTATTATGCATATATATGTCTTTTTAAGGTTAATCCTTTTTGATTAATGAGCATATGTAAGTGAGTTAGGGGTCATTCACAGTAATTGTGGCTGAACCTCCCTGTGAGGCTGTTGTTGTTTGCTCTTGGTGTTCAGCTGAAGAGTTCCTTAAAGCTTCCACTTTAGCAAATAAGTTAGTGTATTAATTCATACTTAGAGGAGTATAAGTTTTTGAAAGTCATTGTAGAGGATGTCTAGTCGATATACTTCATATTAAATCGATGATTTAATATGATATCAGAGTCCATAAAGCCAAACTGGTATTTGGTCCAATAAAAAGAAATTAAGTCTTATCAAGAATGGTGAACCTAAAAGAGAGACCATCTTGAAATGACACATTGAGGATGGATCTCAATGTGGAAAAATCATGGACCCATGTTATCTTATCCTTGAGCCCAAGCAAAATATGTATAACTTATCCTTGAAATTAAAATATGATTTAACTTTCAACATCCCCTCTTAAATATGTTTTTTGAGCACTCCAAGCAAAGTTCTCAACTTATTAAACAGATCAACTTTGAGTGGTTTCGTGAAAATATATGCAATTTGGTCTTCAGTCCACACATATTCAACTTGAACCTCCTTTCTGGAAATGCAATCTCTGATAAAGTAAAATCTTTTATCAATGTGTTTCCTATGATCATGAAACACTGGATTCTTCGCTAGAACAATTGTTAAGTTATTATCTACGTGGATCACAGTTGCATCATCTTGCAAAATTTCAACTGTCTTCAGCAAATTCCTTAACCAAATTGTGTGACAGACACATGAAGTTCAGAAACATATTCTGCCTCACAAGTAAATAATGTCACAATAGATTGCTTCTTAGAACTCCAAGTAAAAGTAGTACCAATAAAGAAAACATATCCACTTGTACTTTTTTGGTCATTAATATCTCCAACCCAGTCACTATCACAATAACTTTCAACCTTAAATTCTTTAGATGAAGAATAAAGTAATCCATAGTCAAGCATACCTTTGAGGTAACGAAGAATTCTCTTTGCCACTTTCAAATGAGTAGCTATAGGAGATTCCATAAATCGACTCACCAATCCAACACTGTAATGAATATTTGGTCGGTCGTGTGCAAGTCAAATATCTCAAACTCTCAGTTAAGCTTTTCAAATATGAAAGATCAACAACATCTCCTTCTTCATATTTGGACAATTTTGTCCCAATTTCTATTGAAGTTGTGACAGGTTTAGAATTGATCATCTTGAACTTCTCTAGAATTTCTCTAGTATATATTTCTTGAGAGATGAAAACTCCTTCTTTTGACTGTTTCACCTCAATGCCAAGATAGCATGACATTAACCCAATATCTGTCCTTTCAAATTCTTTGGTCATTGCCTTCTTCAAATCTTCAAACATACTTGCACAATTTCCTGTAAAAATTAAATCATCCACATACAGACAAACCAACAAAATATCCTCACAACCATTAGTCTTAATATAAAGAGAATGTTCATAAGGGTATCTCAAATACCCATTATCAAGGAAATATTTGTTGATTTTGCTATTTCATATTCTTGGTACTTGTTTCAATCTGTACAACGTCTTCTTTAATTTAAGAACTTTATCTTCTTGACCTTTCACAGCATAACCAAGAGGTTGTTCTAAGTAAACTTCTTCTTCCAAATATCCATTCAAGAATGCTGATTTAACATCCATTTGAAAGATATTCCATTTATTTTGAGCAGCAAGTGCAACTAACAACCTTATGGTTTCCAAGTGAGCAACGGGTGCAAATACTTCGATAATCAATCTCTTTTCTTTGAAAATAACCTTTTGCAAATAATCTTGCCTTATGTCTCTCCACTTCTCCCTTTTCATTTCTTTTAACACCCATTCCCACGTATCATTCTTCTTCATGGCCTTTATCTCTTCATCCATAGCAATCTTCCATTTTTCATCTCGTGAGGCTTCTTCAAAATTCAAAGGCTCATTGTCACCAAATAGACAAAAAAGAGTAAGATTATTAAAACTTTGACTTAACTTTTCAGTTTCATCATAGATGTCTCTTAAACTTCTCATGTCATGAGGTCCTTCACCTGAACTTGCAGATGATGAAGGTGTGTTTTGTTGTGAATAGATTCATCATCATCCTCTAGAAAAAATAAAAACTTGTAGTCTTTTGATTTATCATTCCAATTCCATATTGCTTCCTCATCAAACACAACATCTTTACTTGCCACCGTTTTCTCTGTAACCGAATTATAGAGCTTGTAACATTTTGAGCTTGCATCATAGTCAACAAAATATGTTTCTCACTTTTATCATTGAGCTTCCTACGCTTTTGATCAGGTATATATACATAAGCAATACTTCCAAATACTCTCAAATGAGCAACGAATGGTTTTCTTCCTGTCCATGCTTGTTGAGGAGTTTTGTTCCATAAGCTTCTTGTAGGGGAACGATTGGACAAGTACACTGCACATTCAACCACTTGAGTACAAAACTCTTCTGACATCTTCTTACTTTTCAACATGCTTTGAGTCATATTAAGTATATTTCTGTTCTTCCTCTCAACAACAGAGTCCATGGAACTGTCATAGGCCGAGGAATTCCATTTTCTGCAACAAAAAAAAAAAAAAAAACTTTGAATTTCGTGTGAAGTGAATTCTCCTCTCCTGTCTAATCTTAAGGCTTTTATGTAACAACCACTTTCTTTTTCAACAAGAGCTTTAAATCTCTTGAACATGCCAAACACCTCTGATTTCTCATTGACCAAATAAACCCAAGTTTTTCGACTGTAATCATCAATAAATAATAAAAAAATAACTATTCTTACCAAAACAACTTGGTTTGATCGATCCACAAAGATCAGTGTGAACTAACTCTAGTGGTCTCCTTGCTCTTGAAGAAGATTCTTGTGGAAAACTCTTTCTTGATTGCTTGCTGTAAAAACAACCTTCACAAAATTGGTTTGGATGCTTGACATATGGTAGTCCTTTCACCATGTCCTTCCTTGCTAATAATCTTAAGCCATCAAAATTCAAATGCCCAAGTTTTAAGTATCAAATCCAAGATGGAGCTTTCAAACATGACTTCAAACATTTAGCAACATCAATTTGAATGTTTAATAAAAACATTCTATTTTTCGTCATTTACTTTAGCAATCATATTATCACAATTATCTCTTATCGAAAGACTATAATCATTCATCAAAATATTAGTCTTTCTCTAGGAGTTGCCTCAAACTCCAAATATTGTTATTCATATCAGGCACATAATAAACATTAGAGATAAACTCATGCTTCCCATTCTTCAAGTTGATCAAAATCTTACATTTTCCTTTAGCAGGAATTTTTGTGGCATCGCCAAATATGATATTACCACCAACGAATTCATCAAGTTCCACGAACATCAAGTTATTTCCACACATGTGATTGCTTGCACCATTATCAAGATACCATGCATTATTTTTATATGTTTCTTCATCTTTGCATGCTAGAAGCAAACATGATTCACCACTTTCTTCATCTTTCTCAGCATAATTTTCATTTTCTTCAACTTTATTTATGCACTCCCAAGAATAATGGCCAAATTACTAATAGTTATAACATTCAACTTATTTTTTTATTGTACCTCCTGTCATTATTTGATCTTTCTCCATTTGACCTCAAATAATTTTGTCTTCCAAACCTCTTGATGAATTAGAGTTTGAATTACTCTCATAAAATTTTCTTTGGCTGTAGTAATTCCCTCAACCTCGACCTCTAAATCACCACGTCCACAATCGTTACCACGTCCTTGACCTCAATTGCCTTTTTCTTGGCTATCTTCTTATCTCTCAAATGCAACTTTGACTGAAAAAGTTGCTGTATTTGTTCTTTTTTAGAAGCTTTTCTTCAGGGGCTTGTAAAGTACCCATAAGTTGATCAACGTACATTGTACTCAAATCTTTTGATTCTTCAATAGCTACAACGATGAAATTGAATTTTTCAACCAAAGAGCGAAGTATCTTTTCTACTACTTACTCATCATTTATTGTCTCACCATACCTCTTCATTTCATTCACTACTGCTAGCAATCTTGAAGTATAATCTGAAATCAATCCAAATTCCTTCATATGTAGTGATTCATAATCACCTCTCAATTTTTGGAGGCAAACCTTCTTGATTCGATCTACTCATTTATATGAATTCTCCAATATTTGCCATGCTTGATCAACTTATGGGTGCAGTAGTTGCTCAAGAAATCTTCTCAAAATTTGGATCATTAATGGCTTGATGAATGACGGTGAGAGCCTGTTGGTCTTTCTTTCTTGTATTTTGCAAAGCTTCTTGTTGAGTTTGATTTAACGCTGCATCACTTTCTAGTTCTTCGTAACCATTATCAACAATGTCTCAAGCATCTTGCGAACCAAGTAGAGCCTTCATACGAATACACCAGCTGCTATAATTTTCTTTCGTAAGTCGAGAAACTTGAAAGGGAACCAAATTGTTATTTGCCATTTGCAAAAAACCGTTTTTATTTTCAAACTCAGGTTCTGATACCACTTTGTTGGTGATGGAAACTCACAAATAAATATTTAACAAAGAGTATTTGAGAGAAAACAAAACACTTATGATTGAAAAAACTCTTCTAATTTGATTCTTACTTTTATTGAATTCTTTTTGTATATTCTTTCTACACACTTGGTTGCATAAACATTACAAATATCAATCCTATTTATAGGATTTCTCATGACAAATCTAGATCCATAACTTTTACTTTAATTAAATGCATAAAACATTTAAAGTCCTATAGTTAATAACTTCTCCAATACATGACTTGGCCAACTCTCATCAATTAATATTTTTAACTCTCAAATATCTTAATTCATATATAACTTATCCTTGAAATTAAAACATGATTTAACTTTCAACACATGTTTCACAAAATTGGATAATCAATCTATGTGGTCTTTAATGTTTATTTTCTCTCGTTTTTCTTATTGTCTTTAACATTGTGTAGAGTTTTGTTATTATGTATTTGATTCACCTATTTTTCGGATAGCTAAATCAAAAAAAAATAAATAAATAAATAAAATCCTTAGAGTCACTCCTTTTAGTTTTCGAAGCTTTTTCGCTTGGATATTGAAAAATTCCCCTTAAATAAATACTATCAAAACAAAAGAATTCATAGATAAAACTATTATTTATAAGTATAATTTTGAAAAACTAAATAATTATTAAATGATGCATAAATATTTAATTTTATTACTATTTAAAAAAAAAAAAATTATGCAGCCAACGTTAAATTTTAAAATGTGGAATAGGGATGTGTCTAAATGAAATTTAAAAATTAAATAAATAAATTGACCCTTTGAACATGGCATTGTGCCTACTTTCAATACTTGGACAAGGCAATTGTCCTGCCCCATGTACAATAATTCATCTTCCTTAATACTTTGTTTTTCTTATTCAATATTATTATTATATGAATCTTGCTTTGAACGTGCTCAAATGTTATTTTTTATGAATATTATTTTTCTCTATGTCTAGTTGTTTCTTTTTTTAGAAACAACAAACAAATAAAGAATTTGTCAGCAATTTTTTTAATTCCGTGTATATGCTAGCTAGTATTAATTATTATTGATGTTTTGATTAAATAATGGCATTTTCTCAAACGGGAGAATATCTAAGGGAGGGAGAGCTAAATTTAGGGGGTGGTGTACCTAATACATACTCTTTTCTCTTTTATATACACACAAAAAATTTTAAAAAATCATTTTTTAAAAAAGATAAAAAAATGTCATGTGACATGCTTTTCTTAATTTGGAGAGTGTTGGATCCAAGAAATTGGAGTTGAGAGTTACGACTCCTTGTTTGGCCCAATAATTACTTCGGTCTATGACAAAAAGAAAAAAAAGAAACATCGATTTTATGTCTTATTAACTCCTAACATTGTGGCCAAAGTGAGCTTAGCTTAATGGTATTGGCATGAACTCTATCCCTAAATCAAGTCGGAGAGGTTCATCAATCGCCTTTCTTCTAGTTGTACTAAAAAAACACCTACTTACAGAGTAGGTCTCATGACTTCATAACTCTTCAAGATTTCATAAATCTCTAGATTTCACAATTTTACACTTTGCCTCAAACACCTCCTAAAAAAATAATACACTTCTAGTTGGTTTGGTTTAGATTGCATTTTGGACCCATTCATTTTCCAAATCTTGTCACATATTTAAGAGTAAAGTTGAATTCTTTTAGTCCTATAATTCAAAGTAAATATGAAAGTGGGAATTGAAATGAGATATTAACAATATGCTGACTTGACTATGTTATGGACAATATTTGTGAAGTTAGTATGCTTAGCTTATTATAAGCTCAATGATTTAAAAAAGATAATTGGTTTTACAATTTAAAAGTCATAATTTTTTATGAATCAATTTACTTCTTATGCTTTATTTTTCTCCTTTCATTATACTTCTCTCTACCGTTGTCTTAAACAATGAAACAGATTCACTCTCCAAATTTAAATAAGTTTCACAATTTGAAAAACGTAATTTGTCAATTTTTGTATGATGAAGCTATTTAATATTTAATGTATTGGTTTGTTTTTAAATATTTTTATCAATTTTAAATTCAATTTTATTTCATTAATTATATTTTATTCTAATAGATTTTAATACAATATGAAGATAAAGTAGATAGAACTTTTTATTATTATTATTATTATAAGAGTAGATAGAATGATTCATATACATGAAAATGGATCGAAACACTAAATTTCTGTAGTCTCAAAACCTCTCTATCTATATCTATAGAGCCATAAGGAAATAATCGTCTCGCATGAATATTAAAAAAAATTGTTCTTCATAAACAAACCATAAAATCATGTCACCATCAAATTTCTTTTGAGGATTCAAAAACTTATTTTGGATAATGAAGATATATTTTATCTATCTTTATCACTTAATTATGTGTAACAATATTACTTATTACTCAAAAGAAAACACAAATTATATACAGTACACTAGTTTGTTACAAATTCTGGTTCAATGTTTGGAAAAGTTTTAGTTCACATTTTATAATAAATCATGTTTGAAAGGAAAGAAGCCTAAAGTCTTATTATTATTTTATAAAATGGGTTATGGAAAATAATTTTGGTTAGCCATATTTCTAGAAATTTTGTTTGCAGTACTACAAACTTCGATAGATCTACCTTATTAGAGAGTAATTGTCCAGCTATATAACTAACATTTTTTAAAAATTGTAAATATACACAGCAAAATCTATTAATGATAGATTTATCGTCGACAGACTCCTACCATCGATATGCATATCACTGACAGACCCTTAATAATGATATGTTTTATCACTGATAGACTTCTATTAATGATATGGTTTATCACTAATACACTTCGAAAGTAGATTCTAAATTTTAATATATCTACATATTCTTTAACATATTTTTTGCATTGTAATATATTAGTTAATATTTCCAACTTTTCATTCTTATATTTGCCACTATCTCTAAATAAAAATATGATATATGAATACAGAAAATGGTTCTTAGTTTTAAACACGTTGGTGGCAGATTCCTACTTTCCAATTAAAATTTATTTTAAGGTTAAAATACATTTCAATTGAAAACTTATTTTATTGTTGTTTCCATATTCATGGTACTGCAACATGATCATTGATCAAGAATGCATCTCTCTGCATTATTAATTAAGTTTATCTTAAACCTCAATGTTTTACAATATAATTAAATTCATAAGAGATCTTGTTCCTTTCCTTGATATGGACGCCTAATGTTCAAATATCAAATATTTTCTTGGACAATAAGACCCGTTAAGTAATTATTTTGACTTTTATTCTTTAATTTTTGCAAATTAAACCTATTTCTTCTAACTTTTTTACGATATCTTTTATTTTTTTTAAGTAAAAGATGTTATCAGTAAACTTACCAAGATAGGCTAAGACCGAGTGTTTCGAGAGATGGAGGCCTATGGACAAAGGTATAGTAGGACCCATGGGAGCTTCCTCAAAGGATCCATTAGGGAGCTGGACTCAAGGGGGGAGCGTGCTTAGAAGATTCGTGACGAAGCTAGAGTGAGCTCAAAGGAGCCGACTCAAAGGACTTGTGAGGGAGCTAGCTATAGTGAGCTCAAAGAACCCATGAGAAGTCTAAAGAGAGGTTAGAGGACCAATAAGAGAGTCTAGAGAGGACTCAAAAGACCCATGAGGGAGCCTAAAGAGAGCTCAAAGAACCCATGAGGAAACCTAGAGAGAGCTTAGAGGACCCACAAGGGAGTGGGAGCCTAGCGAGAGCATAGAGAGATGACCCATTAGAGAGCCTAGAGATAGTTCAAAGATCCCCCATGGGAGAACATAGAGTGAGCTTAGAGAACCCACGAAGAAGCCTAGTGAAGGCTTAAAGGACCCATATCGGAGCTTAGTAGTACTGATGAAATTTTATTAACAAATTTACTAAATTTCAATAAATATCTATGATTTACAATATATATGTAGATTTGAGATATCTATTGATGTAGACATCAACATCGATAATTTCAACCTTAACATATACTCATTGAATATAGTGTTTGCCGAAATTTTTATTAAAGGTAGTCTTCACAAGAGTTGTTCTTGGAGGTGGTTTTCTCTAGAATTAGTGCTCAAAGTTGGTAGCCTGAGGTCATTGTTGGAGTTGGCTACCATAGGTGGTCCTTGCCAACGTTGATCACCGGAGATGGTCTTCATCGAAATTTTAGTTAGAATTACAGTTAGTCAATGAAGATGATCAACAAAGTTGGTGGCTATAGTTGGTTGTTTGAGGTGATCATTTGAGTTGGCTGCCAAAGGTGGTCCTCGCTAGAGTTGATAATTGAAGGTGGCCTTCACATAAATTTTGTCAGAGGTGGTCTTCGTTGGAATTGATTGTCAAAGTTGACCAGGCAAAGGTGGTCGCCAGAGTGAAGCAATGGAAGTAACCAAGGGGAGGGAGAGTTGAGTTGGGTGAGTTAGTTAAAATAACCAACTCAAATCTATCAACATTTCAAATTAGTGGGTCAAACACACTAAGAGTGTGTTGATTATCCATACCACCTTTTGCAATTTTAGTGTGTGAAATTAAGTTTATTTGTACAATAATGTTCTCACACACTAGGACTTTTCATCACTCCATCACGCTCCTCCTCCATCCCTTGCGCTCTTGTTGGCATTTATTATACAATAGTGCTCTCATACGCTAGGCCTCTTCCTCCCCCACTCTTTAACTCACACTCCTCCTCGCTTTCTCACTTGCGTCCTCTTCACCCTCTTACTTGTCGCTCTAAACTCTTAATAATGGTATGCAAAGGTTAGTATGAATAATTAATACAATTTTAATGTGCTTTAACAATGATAAATGATCATGTTTCACTATTTTCAAAATTTGGGGCGAATGTTCTTATAAATCTGGAATTCAAGTTATGCGTCAAGAAAAAATTGACGTAAAGAAAGCTTTAAAGAGTGATTTTAATATTTTCATCCTAGTGAACTTGAGAATCATTCTAGAGTGTTGATAGCACCGAAAATGTGTTATCTTGCTCCGCTTAATTCAAGATTTTTTCTTGGTTTGTTTATTTCATCATTTTACAGATGTCAAGCACTTGTGAGGTAGGACCGGGAGTTAGAGCTGAAATGGAGCCAAAACGGCCCAAAACAGAGCTCAATTACATCAACCGAGAAAGAAAGAGGCAAAATGACCATTTCCCCGTGAAGCCTCGATGTTTTTTCCTAAGGCTGAAATTCTGGAAAAATGTCACAGTGCCGCGATGTTGCCTTAGAGCATGCAACGCTCCAATTCGGAAACGTGAGTTAATTCACGTCAACACCACGACTCTGTCACGATTTTATAAAAAGGATTTTTCTGCCACCTAGGTTGAGAGAGCCAGACCAGTGACCTTCAACATGAACTTTTCTCTCTTTTCTTCCATTTTTTGATTATTGGATGTACCGAAACAATACCTTGATGTTCATTATGAAGATTATGGGCTAAAGGTATCATTTTCTAGCTTGGGATTGAGTCTTTTGCCTATAATTGCACACTTGTGAGATTTTGATGTTATTTTCTATAATTTCTTGTATTGTCGACAATTTCTTCTCGGTTTATATATGATGATTGATTATGATTCTCTGTATGAAGTGTAGTCAATTGCTAAGGTTTAATTTGCAATGCGTGACATTTAATTGCATGTTAATTCAGAGTAGCAATAGGTTGAATTAGCTCGTAAGTTGTAAATCTTTCTCAACGAACATTGCCTATTTTGAACGTTTGATTTTGTGTTCCGATTGAATGTTCGACTTGACAATTTCCCTAATCTCAATACGATTAGCTGAACTTGTAGGATGCATTCATCTATTAGGTTGGTTAATTTGATGATTTGGACCCTAACCTAGCATTTCTAGGTCAGGTGGCTAAGGTACACAATATAGGAGCATTTGAATAATCCATAATCAAGTTACAAAAATTGGAAAAAAACAACTTTAAGCGTAAGATAGATATTTTTATTATTCGAATTCAAGCTCATTTACTTTTATTTTATGCAAATTTATTTTTCGCGATTCAACAAAACAATTCCCAAAATCCCCCCTTGCTTACCTTCAAACTGTTAACTGTTCGATAGTAAAATTCGACGGTTCCCTGTGTTGGACCTAGTCTTGTCGCTACTATGGATTTAGTGAGAATGGTTAATTATTTCAAGTAAAATTAGGCTAAGAATTCTGTCTTCCAAGTGGTTTTGTAGTATTCTAATAGATCAAGCAAGGGCGAAATACTAGACATTATCTCTAAATTGGAGGGAACCAAAAAAACACTTCAATATCAATTATTAATACTATCTTGAAATCTTTTATTAATTTAACTTTGATTTACTTTGTAGTGTGGAACAAAATTTTCTCAGGTGCCGATTGAGTAGCCTTTACGTGAATTTCAAACATTTCAAATAATATAAAATAATACATATCACGATGTGTTAACGATCCTGACGTATATGGTTTGAATCCTACACATTATTATATTCTAAAAAGACAAAGGAAATAACCTATGAACTAGGATAAGACCTCTGCTATTATCTTCATCAAATGGAGTAAACCATCGTCGGTAAACAATAAGTAACCACCCCAAATATATGTAAGATTGCACAGGTAATATACTTCTAATTAAGCCCTAAAGTAAAAGAACATCCCCCTTATATAATAGAGAAATCTAAACAGGAGGGAATAAATTAAAGAAATAGAAAATAAATAAAGTAGAAGATGGATTGTAGATGAACATCTAATGGGCCTCTTTCTTAACTGTTAGTATGCCTTGAATTTGCTATCTAGCGATGAGAACGGTCTAAATTGTATTTATATTTATGTTATTTACATTGTTTATGGTTTTGGTCTCAAGGTTTGGAGGATTGAACTATATAAACTCTCTAATCCTAGAGGCGTCTCTCTAAATCTATAATCTGATATTTTCTCTCTAATAATAAATTGTTCTCTCCCTCTACCCCTGGACATAACTAACACAGTGTTAGTAAACCACATAAATCTTTGTATTGATTCTATGTTTATCTCAATTTCTTAACATTAACATCACCTCAAGCCAATTGAAGAGGGTTTTCTGGAGCTTGAATCTTAGCTGTAGAAAACCTATTGCACACGGTGGCTTGATCAAAATATCAACAATTTCAAAGGTGGCTGAGAGTTGCTACACAAAAATGTTCTTATTCATCAGTAAATCACTTGAAAAATAGATATCCGACTCCACGTGCTTAGTTTTGTATTGACTGCTTTTTTGATCCCTAGGATATGAGATTTCCACCAAAATAAACACAATAACATGATCTAGACTTATGGTTATCGGGGTCCAATGCCCAATTTGAGTAGACAAAACCATAAATAGACAAGTCAAAAGGATTATGAAACACTAAACGATGATGGAGAGTACCAATCAAATATCAAAGTATTCGTTTCACAAGTTTCCTATGGGTGACCATTGGAGCACATAAATTAGCATGCTTTGTTAACACAAAATGATGCTTCCGGGCGTGTTAACGTAGTATATTGTACCGCCCCAACTATACTTCTGTATAATCGAACATCAGAAAATTCCTCACTACCATGAACTGAAGATAACGAATCACTAACCATTGGTGTAGTAATGGCTTTGCAGTTGGCATGTTAGTTGATCATCCAATAGTGTACGAGTGATAATAAGTAAGAGTGGTCTTAGTGCAAGAATACATTATCCGTAAAGTAATAACCTTGAAGTATTCTAAGAGTCGAATGCCACAAGACTAGCTATCTAATTGGGTCTGTTTTAAAGCAAAGCAATCAAATGACCTAATGTAACTAAGGTGAAATTGTTGTGAGTTTGTGTGAATAAAGCTTAAAAAGATAAAGACAGTCAATGATGAAAGTAGGGTTCAACTATGCTTTGCCTAATTTCATCAAAACTTGAGTGATGCAGCCGCATCATGCCTATGCACTGCCTTACGCATGGGTAGAATCTTCTCCTATTCAGTCTTACTTCAATATCTTATAGGATCCTTAGGAGTTAAGTCTATATCTCACCTTAGATTAATTTCATGCATATTATTTACCCTATTGTGCCCCTTATCTCTAAGGTTGCATGGTCATCCTATTTCTAGGCTTTATCCTCATATTTCCTTGTGAAATTCGCTTACACCCTAACCTTCTCAGGATTAGGACTCTACTATATTGCTAACTTAAATGGCCAATTCAAATTAACAATCTTACCATACAATCAACAAGGGAAGAGTGTAAGTAATGGACATGACACATTAGCAATTGTTCAAGCCATGAATCCCTATGACATCCACATAATTGAACCCCTTAATGGATTTAGCTCATGATAAAGAAATAATGAATCATTTCCATTAATTTAAAAATTATAAGTACAAAATTGAATGTGAAAGAGTAGCAAATAAAGAAGTGAAATAATGAATGTTGGAACATACAATAACACACCTCAAATGACTTCTCACTCTCTAATAAACTCTAGGAAAGGACTTTCCTTTCTCAAAGACTAATCCTTTTGCTTTACACACGCTCTCATGAGGTAGGGAAGCCCTAAAACCTAAGAACTTCAAAGGAACTCTCATACTTGGAGTGAGGCTGACGAGTGGAGAATCTTCTTGGAATGAATTGATTTCGGGTGGAAGAAGTTGAATGCTTGACAGGAAGACTCCAATCCCTTTTATAGGCTTCAAAAGAGGTCAGGTAGGGTCGAAATCCACGTTCTGAAGGCTTTCCAATCAAATCGGCGCTAAAGAATGATTGAAAATTGAGTAAATCGCAACTGTGGCCAACTAGTTCAATGTTTATGGAACTAGGGTTTTGATGCGGGCGCCTTCTATTTTGGCGATGTGGCCACATCGACAGCAAGTTATGCAAAATGGCCAAAAATCAATGTAAACGCCACTAAAACATGTTTAATATGTCAAAAATACACTTTAAGCAGCAAAAAGACCATACTTTTCACTATTTGGTCCATTTAGACCATATTATGAGGAATTTTAACATGCAAGAGGCTGTTTTTCCCAAGAAATGCTACTAAAATAAGTCGTAAAAGCATTTATTTTTATTTACATGAATCATTAGTTTGTGAAGTAAATTTGAAATGTACTTAGATTGCAATTGAAATAAACCACTAGTTGAAGGATAAGACATTTCAATACCAAGAAAATAATGAAGTTTCCCCAAGTCTTTTAGAGAAAAAGTGGCATGCAAAGTATATATCAAGTGAGAGATTTTAGAGGAGGAATTGCCTATAATGAAAATATAATATATATCATCAACATAAACTAACACATAACAAAAAGAAGTGTTTGTATGTGTTAGAAATCAACAATTAAAGAATACAAAAGAACGTAACAAATAGAAATAGAGAAGATCAACACACAAATTTACGTGGTTCACTAATAATGTGTTAGCTACATCTACATGATAGAGAGAACACTTTTTATTAGAGAGGATGTTATATGATTACAAAATGAATATTGCCTATAGGGTTATAGAGTTTATAAAGTGCACTTTTCTAAACCCTAAGTGGGGAATGAAAAGAATTAAATAATTAAACATATCAAATACCAATTCTAAATAGATTTAGGATTCAAGACATTTCGACAAATCTCTATCTTGATTTGATGCTCTCACGGATAACAGATGTACCGGATATAACATAAACAACACTGCCATATGTATCCAGACTTCTCCCTCGTACCTCAGAATGTCTCAGAAGGGAACACTAACAATTCAAATCATTCAGCAAGTCAAAACAATGATCTACCAAATGTAACATAAACACCTTACCAAATGTACTAAGATTTCTCCTACAAACTCAAGGTGGTCAAATGTCAAACAACTTGAATTTGTAAAGAAAAACTTTCAAATCAAAACAACAGATCTGGGATGGAAATAGAAACCCATGAAGAATAAGAATACGAACAACTTCTAGGTTGAAGACAGAAACTCAAAAAGAACGAAAATAAAAACTTTTAGGCTGGAAACAAAGATCCTCGTAGAGAGATTTAAAACAAAACACATGTACGGTCGATTTAAAAATGGAACAAAGACTCACAAAAGTTTGTGCAAATAAGCTTTCTTATAATAACAAATAAACCAAATTGGTTCAACTTGAACCAAAACCCTAACTAAGTGAGCCAAAAACAAATTGAACTGAACTAAACCAAGCCAGACCAAAATAAAACCAAACTGGTCTGACATAATTGAACCAAACCTAATTGGTCTCAATGAACTGAACCGGACAGAAACCAATTTAATTGAAGTGAACTAAATCGGACTGGGCTGAAACTGATCAATTAGGAATTGAACATGAAAATTGAAACCCATCCATGCGAAGTGAGCTAGGTTTTTGTTTTTCGTCTTAGCATAGACCCCACGGTGACTGGAGGTGTGGAGGAAATCTGAGCGGAGAAAAATCCATGGCGACATGTTGAGAGAAGTAATGGCGGTGGCAAATGTTTGGTCGGTAACATGATTCTTCTAAATTACTTAGAGTTTTCTGAAACTAAAACTCCAAGGTCACAAACACCACCATTAAGCAATCTCGTTATGACTCAGATAGCCAATTCCTTCCCGATAAGTTGCAGCTTACTGGGAAGGAATTGAGCTCTCTGTCACTTTTCCTGTAAAGTTTTGATCATAATTTTACAGGAAAAGTGACATAGAGCTTCCATTCCTTTCCTTCATGTGACTTAAATTCATGGTAAGTTCTCCTCTCCTTTCCTTCCTAACCTTCCTATTTTTCCGTAAAGTTGTTTTTATTTAAGATTCTAAAATTAAAATAATAATTCATAGTAAGTTTCTGTTCATTTTCCCGGTGAAAATGATACTAGGAAAACGATTTACTGTTTTTAATTAATAATTCAAACTTACATTAAAAAAATATTTTTTTCGAAAAAAATGGTACAATGCCGTCAGCTCAATTTTTTTCCATTCAGTTTGACCAATTGACGTGAGTGTGACATTCAGATAAAGACAAAAAAACTACCCTTTTTACCTAATTTTTTTTTCCAAACTATCTTTTTTACCTAATTTCTTTTAAAAAAGTACCTCTTTTTTCTAATTAACCGGATTTTTGCCAATAGCACGCCCTTTGCAAAAAAGAACAGTAGAAATAGCAGGATGACCAAGTCGTTGATGTTACAGCTCAAGACTAGAAGACTTTAACAACTGAAGCAAAAAAAGAAAAAAAAAAAAAAAAAAAAAAAACAATTTTTAAAAAATTAAAAAAAAAAAAAAAAAAAAAAAAACAATTTTTAAAAAATTAAAAAAAAAAAAAAAAAAAAAAAAACAATTTTTAAAAAATTAAAAAAAAAAAAAAAAAAAAAAAAACAATTTTTAAAAAATTAAAAAAAAAAAAAAAAAAAAAAAAAAATCAAAACCATTTTTAAAAAATTCACATAAAAGAAGAGAAACTAATAAGTGTAGAATTTGACAAGTTGTTTAATCACATCAAAGAAAATTCCAAAGATGCATAATTAATTTTTGATACTGCCGATAGATAAACCCTCCTGTTTTTTTTCTAAATTATAAGTTTTCTCTCCTAAGTAACTATTAGGGTATATTTAGTAACTATATAGTTTTTATTTTTAATTTTTAAAAATTAAGTCTATAAACGTCCTTTCTCCTCCCTCAATGTTCTATTTTCTTATCTACTTTTTATCCATATTTTCAAAAATCAAGCCAAAATTTAAAAACCTCGTTTGGTAACCGCTTCGTTTTTTGTTTTTAAAAATTTAGTATATTTCCTCCTCATTTCTTACAATGATTTGCATCTCTCTTAAGTACAATAGTTGAATTCTTTGTCAAATTCCAAAACAAAAGCAAATTTTTAAAAGTTATTTTTTTAGTTTTCAAATATTTGCTTGGTTTTTTAAACTATTGGTAAAAAGTAGATAACAAAGGAATAAATTTGAAGGTGAAAGTATTGTTTATAGACTTAATTTTTAAAAACAAAAACAAAAAAAAAAAAATGAAATTGTTACAAAACGGGGCCTAAAAAAATAGTTTTTAAAAACTTGTTTTTAGTTTTTAAATTTGGTAAAGAATTCAACCCTTCTACACGTAAAAGATGCAAATCATTGTAAGAAAGATGAGGAAATATGCTTAATTTTCAAAAACCAAAAACTGGAAACTAAAAGCCCCTTTGATAACGTTTTTGTTTCCTATTTTCTGTTTGTTTCTCATTTTTTAAGAAACAGACTTGTTTGAAAACTGTTCTCGTTGTTTTTTCTGAATTTTAAAAAACATTTCTAAAAAATGGACCAAAATTAAGAAACAACAAAAAGTAGTTTCTCCTATTTGTGTTTTTATTTTTATCTTACCGTTCTTACAAGTAATCATTCTTGACTTTTGGTGTATTGGTATCAAGTGCCCATGGTAATTAACTTTCTTCTAATTTTTATTTTTATTTTTTGAAGATTTTTTTTTCATTACATTTCTTTATTTTTATTTTTTCTTTTTCAATTTTGTTATTTAAAAAATAACTCTTCCATATTTATATTTTATTTAAATTTTAAATTTTAAAATTCTTCAATATTTAGATTTATATATTATTTTAATTTTCAATAGGTATATTAATTTTTTGTATATTTCAAATTTCGACTCTCAACTCTCAAGATGGGCACTTTTATTTTTTTCTTTTATATTTATTTTCCGAATTTTTTATTTTATTTATTAATTTTGCTAGTTACGAAAATAATTTTGCTATATTTATATATTTTTTATTTTGAATTTTAAAATTTTCTAATATTTAGATTTATATATTATTTTACTTTTCAATAGGGATATTTTTAAAAATAGAAAAACTATTGAAAATAATTATAAATATAGTATAATTTTCTATCTGTGATAGATCGCGATAGACCCAAATGGACATCTCAGATAGATATGAATAGATGTCTATCTGGGTCTATCGTGGTCTATGATGTCTATCTGAGTCTATCGCAGTCTATTACAAATAGAAAGTAAAAGTTTGCTATATTTGTAAATAGTTTGATATATTTTTTATTTATAAAAATCTTCCTTTTCAATACATATATTAATATATATATATATATATATATATATATTTCAACTTTTGAGTTTTAAATTTTACAATATGTGTGTTTATATATTATTTTAATCTAATATTTTTAGTATATTTGAAATCGAGTAAAGTTTTACAATATATAAATTTGCCGACTAAGACATTCATTTAGTTTAACTTTAATATTTTACAACCACGACATTTACATAATTATACAATTAAGTTGGATTTGACTCGACATCATTTAAGTTCGAATTAGAGATGACAATGCTAATCAAGTTTGGTTAACATATGAAGTTGTCATTGAAACTTACTTCTATTAGATGACATAAACTTTTGATAATAACTTTTTCGATGTCTAATGTATGACACATCTTCCTTTTTTATACTATAGTGTTACAAAAAGAAAAAAATATATATAAGAAATAACTATCAAACAAATTTCTATTTATGTTTCTTTTTTTCAAGAAATAGGCAACAATAATAGTTATTAAACATGATCCTATTTCTTATTCTCAGAAAAGAAGAAACAGAAAACAAGAAACTAGAAACATGAAACGAGAACGTTACCAGAAAGGCCCTAAATGGTTACCAAATAGGGCGTTGATTTTTTGTTGTTTATTATTTTTTTTTTCAAATTAAGCATATAAACACTTCTTTCACCTCTAAATTTCTTGCTTTGTTACCCACTTTTTACCAATGTTTTCAAAAACCAAGCCAATATTTTGAAAACTAAAAAGTTTAGTTCTTAAAATGTTTTTTCTATATTTTAGAATTGGACTAAGAATTCAACTCTTGATATGCAAATCATTGTAACAAACATAAAAAATAAAAAAAAACAAAATGGTTAGGGTCTAAACTTTCCAATTTAAATTTATATGATCCTAAAATTAAATTTATATGATCCTAAAATTTTGAGTGTCTAATAGATTTTTTTAACTTGTAACCTTTGTATCTATTAGGTCCTTAACACATTCATAGTTTTAAAAAATTAAGAGACAGTTGAAAACTTTTTTGTTTTTTAAAATTAAGCATATAAACACTACTTTTATCTATTGTTTTCCTTGTTTTAGTATCTATTGTTGAGAGTGTCTTCAAAAACCAAACCAATTTTTGAAAACTAAGAAAAATAGTTTTAAAAACTTGTTTTTAGTTTTTAAATTTAGTAAAAAAATCAACCCTTATACACGTAAAATATGCAAATCATTGTAACAAACATAAAAAATAAAAAAAAGGGGAAAACCTTGGTAAAAAAAAGAAAAAAAAAAGCTAAGAATTCAAATATTTAGTTATGAAAGATGAAGAAAAGGTGAAAACCTTGGTAAAAAAAAGGTAGAAAAGCATAATTTTTAACCAAAAAAAAAACAAAAAAACTAAATGGTGATCAAATGAACCTAGATGATCAAATAGATATAAAATTAAATTTTATGAAAACTACATTTTCGATATCTAGGTTTTGGGTCTAGTGTTCATTTAGTTCATAAATTTCAAAATGTCACTTTTCACTTCTTATGTTTTGAGTTTGATTTCAATTTAATCCCTAGTTTCAAAATACTAATAATTTTACCCTTGATATTTGAGTTTTATTTCAATTTGGTCTCTAATTTCAAGATTTACACCTGTAACCTCGATTTTTCATTAAGTACACTCACATTCAGTTATTAGTGTTAATGTCTATTAATTAATTTAAAAGAATTAAAAATTATAATTAATAAAATCTTAGGGTAATTGTTTTAAATAGAAAAATTGCTTAAAACATTTTCAAATATAGCAAAATGTCAAAGTCTATCAATGATAGACGATGATAAATACTAGTAGACATCTATTAATAAATATTAAGACATGGTAGCATCATTTAGACCCAAATACAGAAGCGATTATCACCAAATGGATTCTAATAGAATAATTAAATCAACCAAGATACATATGGCAAATGAATGAACACTTGCATAATGATTCCACGATGAATATCCAAAATTCTTTAAATCAATGTTCTCCAATCCCAATACCGTATATTCTTTAATTCGCCCTATGATAATATAAGAATTTGTTTAATTAAGTGAATTATACTTTGAATTGATAGAGAGCATGTTATTCTTTAGGAATAAAAAACCATGAGGAGATTGAGTCACGCAAAGAAGCAATGTCTATCACATATATATAGGCAACTACCCACATTTCAGGTAACTTCCTACTAACCACTAACTTAACTATCCACATCTCGAGTAACTACCAACTTTTCACTATATGGATAACTATTCATGATAACTTAGGTAACTACCCACATTTGAGTAACTACCAACCTCGCACTACATCGATAACTACTCACGATTAATCTCTCTATTTTTCCAACTTCACATAACACCACTCAAACTCATAAATTTCACGGAATGGGAAAGAGGGATTTACTACCTATAAGTGTCTCTTCAATACTACACTAATCATCATCGTGTGTACAACAATAACAATTATCAATTACTTAAATTATATGAATCAATATTAGAAATAAAAATTCCTAACAAAACAAAGACTAAAGCGAGTAGTTAATGAAAAACTGAAGTTAAAGTGTAAAACTTGAAACCTAAAGACTAAATTGAAATGAAATTCAAATCTAAGGGGAAAATTTTAACATTTTGAACCCCTAAAGACAAAATTGAAATCAAACTCAAAAGTTAGAGACTAAAAGTGTAATATATTAAAGCTTATGAAGTAAATAGAAATTAGACCCAAACTTAGAGACAAAAATGTACTTTTTTTTCCTTAAAGCTTAAGTGCAATAAGACCCTAAACTTTCAAATTTGTGTTGGGTATGTTTGTAAATTTATAAAAAAATATATTAAATAAATCAATAAACAATTGGAAAATAAATTTAAAATTCAAGGATTAATTACATAAAATTGAAAATAAGAAGGTGAAAATTGAGGGATTAGACTGGTAATTTACCATTCTATTTTCTAAAAAATCATTTAATAATTAAAAGGAAGAAAAAAAAAAAAAAAAAAAAAAAAAAAAAAAAACANTTTTCTTTTTGAGAGAAATTTTATATTTGTTAAAAACAGATATATTAGCAACTATGTAATTTCATAAATATAATATTTTCATTAATACAATATTGGTCAACAATAATGGTCACTTAATTAACTTGACAATAGTAATTCATTTATTTCTTACGCTTTTTGTAAACTATGCTATGTTCTATATATATATATATTTTTTACCTTTTCAAATCATACAAATACATAATAAAACTAAGAAATAAAAGGGTTTATGGTCATGGAGAAACACCGGTCGAACAAATTTTTTTTTCCTCCTTTCTGAATCAACCATGCAAGCGGGAGATTCAAACCACTTAAAGTCTATCTGATTGGTAATTTGGACTTTGTTTTAGGTTTTATATTCACTGAGTTTAGCAAATATGTATTTGAAAAATAATCTAGATATATAGAGAAAATGTACCTGATTTTCACGTGGTAACAACAGTAAATTTGTAATTTAGGGAAGAGAAGACCTGCCAAAAAAAAAAAAAAAAAAAAAAAAAAAAAAAAAAGGACCACACACAAATTGGCACTCCGGCAGGAAGTAACAGGGAATTTCCATTTTGTAAGGTCATCAGCCTTCCAAAGCTGACCAAAACTCCCTCTATTTCTATTTAAGCCCCCTTCCTTCTTCATTCACCTCCATTGATCTTCTTCTCATTCTTCTCTCTACAACTAATTTCTTCCTCTCTTTCTTTCATCTCCATCCGCCATGGTTCTCTCCAAGACTGCTTCTCAGACCGATGTCTCCGTCCACTCCACCTTCGCTTCTCGATATGTGCGAACCTCTCTCCCGAGGTAATTTCATTTCATTAATCGCGGGTCAGATCGCTTTATTCTATTCCTTTCTCTCCTTCATTTTAGATCTCCAAATTAATTTCTCTGATTTCTGTTTTTCCGTGCGATCCTGTTTCTCGATGGATCCATTTCATTTTCAATAATCTCCTGCTTTTTCCTTCTAGATTCAAAATGCCGGAAAATTCGATTCCCAAGGAGGCTGCGTTTCAGATCATTAATGATGAACTCATGCTCGATGGAAACCCTAGGTTGAATTTGGCCTCCTTCGTCACTACTTGGATGGAGCCTGAGTGTGATAAACTCATCATGGCTGCCATTAACAAGAATTACGTCGATATGGATGAATATCCTGTCACTACAGAGCTTCAGGTACTTTTTTTTTATCTCTCTGTTAGCTTCAATCGAAAGATAAGATCCATTTTTCGTTCTATCGTTTCTCTCCATGAAAGGTTATTTTCCTCTGGAAATTCTCCTGAATTGGGAATTGCAGCGTTTTCGGTCGTTGCGGAATTCTACGACCGAGATTAAAATATTGCAAAAAAAAAAAAAAAAAATTATGGTTGAATTTTTATAAATCACTTTGTTCTTTTGTCAAAAATGGATGTCTAATAAATATTTCTAAAACAAAAGAGTAGTTTTATAATCAATCAATTTATATATTGGAAGAATTGAGTTGAATTCTCTTTTTTCTTTTTTTCTTTTTTTTCTGGTTCAATTGAGTTGGATGTATTTTCAAATGATTTATTTTTAATTTAGCTCATAACATGGCATTTAATTTATAAATAAATATATATGACACATTTTGATCAGATTATTCTAAAAAGAAAGCCTTATGACTATACATTTCATTGTTTAATAATGATATGTGGAGTAATGATTTGAATTTTTTCCGGATGTGCATAATCTTAGAAAATTTTAATTTGGGAAAAACATAGAAGTTGAAGAAATAAATATTTAGTTTTGTCCATAAAAAAGTATTTAGATTTAGATTATTGTTTCCTTGAAAATTTTTAATTGTCACATTGACAATGTGAACATACATGTATTAGATATTTTTAACATTTTATGTGAATGTATTGGCTGCGCTGAAGGGTTAATTAAAATAAAGGCAATAATAAAGGCAGAAAAGAAAGCCTTGCAACATGCAACTTGTCCTTTTTGAAAAATAAGAATAATACTAACACTAATAATAAATAAATAAATAAATAAATAAATAACTGAGAATCTCCAATCCAACACCCAAAAGTGAATTTCCTTCCTTAAGAAAAAGTCTACTTCCTTGATTAAAAATATATATATTAGTTCGGTCTTTTCTAACCGAGCCATGCTTAGATGGTGCATCTAAGTCCATGTTTCCTTATTAGTTCGGTCTTTTCTAACTGAGCCATACTTAGATGCACCACCTTTTTTACTACATACACAAAAATTAACTTTTTAATAATGTTTTCTTTTTTACAAAACACAAACTACCACGTAGATAGTTTTTAATTTGGTGCAGGTTGCATAATAGTGCAACTCGACTGTACCCAAATTTTTTTCTTCCAACGCGTGTATATATATATATATATATAGTTTTGCCCTTATAAAATAAGAATTTTATCAAAATTTAAATAATTTACTTTGTTTTTAATTTGAAAAATACCTTTTTGGTCCCTAAATGGTTATTAAGTTTTAAAATAGTACATTTTTAGTCCTTAAGTTTTTAGCATAGTTTCAATATAGCCCCAAATTTCAAAATGTTACAATTTTAATCTTAATATTTGAGCTTTATTTCAATTTGGTCATTATCTTTCGAGATTTACAAACTTAACTTTTATTTTTCTCTTAATATTTTTAGTCTTGGTCGTTAATTTCTATTAATTAAATTTAGAATTATTATCAAGAAAAATTTTAAAATTAATTTTAATAGTGATGAAAAATAGTGAAACTTAGTTAATTATAATTTTTTAATTAGTTAATTAATAAACATTAACACTAAATATAGAAAGTAAGTATTCCTCAAAATTTTAAAACTACAAAATCAACATTTTGAAATTTAAGAACTAAATAGAAATTAGGAAAAAAAAATATATACAAAGATGCCGTTTTCTTCTATTTTTCTTTTTAGAAAAAAACAACAATTTGATAGACTAAATTGCATTGGGGAAAAAAAGTACATATATATACACACGTGTGTGTGTGAAAAGAAGCAATGGTGGTGTTGTTTTTCCTTTAATCTCTATCAGCTAAAAGTTTCAAACTCGATCTGTTCTCAACATTTTTCATAGTAATACTTTTTATCCACGATGATTAAAAAATCACCTTCACATTATCTGAACTAAAAAAGGGTAACTGTCACATTATGAAAACCAAAATTTACCCACACCAAAAAAAAAAAAAAAAAAAAAAAAAAAAAAAAAAAAAAAA
>QLSR01001486.1:2492412-2522746 GCA_031780015.1 Citrullus colocynthis
AAAAAAAAAAAAAAAAAAAAAAAAAAAAAAAAAAAAAAAATTAACAAATAAAGTGTCACACTGTTGTAGTGAAGAAGTAGCGTGCAAGCCTTCTTGCACGTCTCATTCCATCACAATTCCTTTATTTGCAAGTGTAAATCCTTGGTGTTTTCAAAAAAAAAAATAATAATAATAATAATAATAAATAAATAAATAAATTCTCGGGTCTTTCTCTTTTATTTCTCAGTTGACTTCGTCAGCAGGTCTGAACTGAAGACGCGGTTTCGAATAAAAATTTAAATTTTTGAAAAGTTAATTTAAAGACAATAAGACAATTTCAATTCTGTTTTGAAAAAGAAATAATAAAGTTGCAGAGAAAAAAGCGGGTTAAATTGTAATTTTGATTTTCACTATGAGGAGGAAATTATAATTTAATCTTTACAATTTAAAATTATAAATTAATATCTATAGTTTGATAAACTTAATAAATAATCCTATAATTTATAAGGTTTTTATCAAATAGTAGGAACTAGTTATTAGGTTTTATTGATTCTAATTTTTAAAATTATAAAGATGGTTCTAATTTTTATATTGACTAAATTTTGTAATTTATGTAAAAAAATGAAGTTATTTTTAAAAATAAATTACAAATAACTAGCTCGATTACATAACCAGTTGGTTTTAGTATTTTAAAATTAAATGTATAAACAGTAAGTGTTTAGTTAGAATATATGAAAACCATTATTAAAAAAAAAAAAAAAAAATGAAGGCGCGTTTAACGAAAATAAAGGATAATGGTCAGCAGAAATTTGAGTTTGTGGAGTGGAATGTAATAATTAGTATACTGAACTTTTAACCAATGAGTTGATTTAAAGGCTATCTAGTTTTCAATGACTTTGGAGTGTTTGGCTCCCCAATAATTGCCGAGATTTAAGGGACAATGCAATGCACCCGTCTAAATTGTGAATGGCACAGAATTAAATAGCCTCTTTATTGTGAGAGAACCTGAAATTACAATTTTGTCCTCCTAATCACCTCCTTAATATTTGTCTTTGATTCAAAATATTATATAATAAGAATTTGAAATTTGGAAAATTTCCCTTTGATTTGTCTCAATAAATCTTTAAAATGGAAGGATTAATATTATATATCCAACTTTTGACCCTTCGTAACTGAGCCATCAACCACGACCCTCCCTAGTTTGATTTTACTTTTCCTTTTCATCATTCTTTCTTCTTTATTGTCATTGTTTCACTTTACTTTCTGAAATGTTTAGGCGTGAGGGACAATTTTGACATTTCTCAAAGTGAAAAAAAGAGAGAGGGAGAGAGAGAGAGAGGAATGACAATTGATAGATCAGAAAACCCAATAACAAGAAAAGAGGTCCCTCTTTTTATTTCTCTTTTATATCTTTCATTTAAGGCCAATGCCTATGTGAGAACGCATTTATAGATTAAAAAATAATCTTTTTAAAAATAAAATTCGTTTTTTCCTTTAGAAAAGAAAAGGAGAAAATATTTAAATTAAAATAATACTAATAATAATCTATACGCTTTTTCATTTGTTTTCAAAAGTATTTTTTATCTCTTCAAAACGATACAGCATCATTTATCACTTTGCAAATGTTCCAAAACTAACGTTTTGGAATAGAATCGTATCATACCATTTGATGCTTCAATTTTTTACTAATATTTTAATAAATTTCTACTTCAAAAATAATTTTAAAATATTTATGAATTATGAAGAGTTAGATAATATTATAACTTTTAAAAAAATAAGAACGTTTTTTAAAAAAACAAATGCAAAGTTAAAGAATTTTTTTTTTACTAAAAAAAAAAAGAAAGAAAAAACTTCTAACTATGCATTTAGTAGTTGACGACATGCACAGTAACTATACTTAAAAAAGAAAGTTTTAATTAAAAAAAAAAAAAAAGAAATAATCGGCTTATTTGAATTAACTTGCTAAAGTTTTACCATATTTTTTTAAACACTTATAAGGTCTTTTCAAATAGGTTGTGGTTGTATTATATGCAACCGTTATGTACCATTCCCCTTCTCAAATAGTGTTGTAATTTGGTTGTTTTGTGATCAACCATTTCCTTCTTCAATATTTCTATATTTATTTCAATAAATGAAATATCTTAAAATTTTTATTATTGAGTATTATCACTTATTTAAAAAAAAAAATTGAGTGCCTTTTAACATTTTGTGTTTGTTTTTCAAATTTTAAGTAATATTCCAACATTATTTTTCAAAACTAATAACCAACCAAACCAATGCCAGCTTTTGTTAATCAACTAAAGTTGCTTTTTATATATATATATATATATATATATATATATATACATACATATATAGTTGCTTTTTATATATATATATATA
Organism: Citrullus colocynthis; assembly: GCA_031780015.1. NCBI lineage: Eukaryota > Viridiplantae > Streptophyta > Magnoliopsida > Cucurbitales > Cucurbitaceae > Citrullus > Citrullus colocynthis. The sequence continues at coordinate 2,494,774 of QLSR01001486.1, forward strand.
TACATACATACATATATAGTTGCTTTATATATATATATACATACATACATACATATATATATATATATATATATATATATATATATATATATATATATATATATATATNTATATATATATATATGGTAATTGTATTGGATAGTACATTAATAAAATTAATAAAAATAATTAAGTGTATAGTAACATTTTCAATTATAAATATAATAAAATCTATCCATGATAGACTCTGCTATTAATACGATAACATTTTGTGTTTGTTTTTTAAATTTTAAGTAATATTCCAACATTATTTTTCAAAACTAATAACCAACCAAACCAATGCCGCTTTCGTTAATCAACTAAAGTTGCTTTAAATATATATATATATATATTTGATAATTGTATTGGGTAGTACATTAATAAAAATAATTAAGTGTATAGTAACATTTTTAAAAAATTATAAATATAATAAAATCTATTCATGATAGATTTTGCTATTAATATGATCTATCATCGATAGATTTTGAAGTAAAATCTAAATTTTACTACATTTATAAATTCTTTTGTATTGTACTATATCTACAAATACTTTGAATCTAATTGTTATATTTGCAATTACCTCATTTTTTTTTTCAATTATATAACCTATCAACAAACAAAACTTAAAATATTGATATGATAAAAACATCGATGTTTTAATTTTACAAAATTATCAATAAAATATTGATAAAAATGATGACATCAATAAATATTTCATTAAAAGAATATATAAAATTATTTAAACTAATGTAGAACTTTTATATTTTTCAACTAATTTAAGGGACTGTTTTCAAATATAGCAAAATGAGTCAAACTATTTAAAAATATAAAAAAATTTACTGTCTATCAACGATGGACCGCGATAGACATTTATTGTTTGAGTAATAGATTTTTATCGCTCAAGTAATAAAAGGCTATCATGTTCTGTCACTGATAGACAGTGAATTTTTTTTATATTTATAAATAGTTTGATATTTTTTTTATTTCTAATAATTTTTCAAGTTAAAATGTTTATTTGTGACATTTTATTGTTTAATATTTATGTTCTATGATTCTTTTACTATATACAAAAAATAATATTATATTCATTTGTTATGTCGAATAATAAAATCATAAATAAATATCAATTATGCTATTAGTAGACAGAAATTTAATTCACTAGTCATGTGTACTGTCCAAATTCCGATACATATATATTAAGTCCAAATTCCGATATTATTGGTACTTGTACTTTTCCAAATATCACATCTTTTCTAGAAAGTAGACACATATTACATAATAATTCACATCGCTGTCCCATCCGAATTTGAATGTGCCTTTTAATTAAGATATATATACTGTTAAATTGTATTTTCAGTCGATGAATGTAAACTATAGGTTTTCCTATTTTTATGTCAAATAAAATAATAATTTATTGGATACAAAATTAAAAATTTGAAAACTTGTTAAAAACATAAAATTGAAAGTTTAAGAATTTATCATACATTTTGAAAGTTTATGTTGATTACTTAGGCCCCATTTAGTAACTATTTTGTTAATAATTTTTTGTTTTTAAAATTAAGTTCATTTCTTTCTTTCTTTTTTTTCTTTTTTAATAGTGATTTGCATCTTTTTTTAGGTACAAAAGTTGAATCCTTATCTATGTTCCAAAAGAAAACAAGTTTTAAAAGTTACTTTTTTTAGTTTTGAAAATATTGGCAAAAAAGTAGATTAAAACTTAAAAAATTTAGAGGTAGAAGAAATGTTTATAAGTTTAATTTTAAAAAAAAAAAAACAGGAAACCAAATAGTTACCCAAATTTTAAGAAGTGAAAGTTTGAAAAATTATTACACTTTCTCAAGTATAAAAACTTATTTGCCACGAATTAAATGGTTTAATTTTTGTACGATGATTTATTTTTTATTTTTTATTTTTTATTTTAACTTCATGGCTAAACTATAGTTACTGCATAACACAATAAAGAGGACGTGAAATACAGTAGTTGTTTATGTGGATTTAAAATATACGACCTCATATATATGGATTAAAATTAGGAGTTTTGGGAGTGAGATTGGTAATATGTAATTATTTATTTGTTGTGAATTGGATATGCAGAACCGATGTGTAAACATGATAGCTCATTTGTTCAATGCCCCATTGGGTGATTCTGAGACGGCAGTGGGAGTGGGAACAGTGGGATCGTCAGAGGCCATAATGTTGGCTGGTTTGGCTTTCAAGAGAAAGTGGCAGAACAGAAGGAAGGCTGAAGGAAAGCCCTACGACAAGCCCAACATTGTCACTGGAGCTAACGTCCAGGTAATATCACTTCATATTTCTATATAATATATATGTTCTCATTTCAATCTACGTTAATTGATCCCCCATTTTGGTTATTGTTTTGTTTTTACTACAACAGTATTCTTAAAATCCTAAACAAAATTTAAAATTTAACTTAATAAAGAGAATTTATCAAACCAAAGTTCAATTGAAAATTGAAAATGTGACGTTACTAGACACTTGTGATTTTTTTTTTTTTTTTTTTTTTTTTTTTTAACTTTGTACTATAGAGGTCCAATTCCTCCAATTATGTCCCACCCATGATAAATTTTAAAAGATAGATGTTTGAAAACATTCAGGTTCGTTTGAGAACGTTTTTGTCTCTTATTTTCAGTTTTCAAAAATAGAATCGTTTCATATCTATTTCTTATTTCTTATTTTTATTTTTAATTTTTTTTTTTTTATGATGAATATTGTTTTATGACCTTTTACTTCTATAATGCATAAAAAGATCTAAAGATAAATATAACATGAATTTAAAAACTTGTTTTCATGTAATATTTTTACAATTTTAGTTTAAGAGTTTAGAGAACTAGAAACAACAAATGGCTACAGTTACTAAACCATAATTCCATTTTAAACAAGAATTAAGCAATAGAAATATTTCCAAACAAGCCCTAAATTTTCATCAGCGGGATATTTCTAAACATCTAAAGCCTATATGCCAACTAGTACATCCTTTTTTTTATGAATAATCTTCAGCAAATGATTTGCTAACATTGTTGTCCTAAACAAAAATATGAAGGTATGCTGGGAAAAATTTGCAAGGTACTTTGAGGTAGAACTGAAGGAGGTGAAATTGAGGGAAGGTTATTATGTGATGGATCCAGAGAAAGCTGTGGAGTTGGTTGATGAAAACACCATCTGCGTTGCAGCCATCTTGGGTTCCACTCTCAATGGAGAATTCGAAGATGTAAAACTCTTGAATGATCTCTTGATCGAGAAGAACAAAGAAACTGGGTAAAATTTTCTTCTCTGTTCTCTTTAGTGGGATGAAATGAAATCAAACCTGAAATTGAGCATAATTTTTAAACAGATGGGATACTCCTATTCATGTTGATGCTGCTAGTGGAGGGTTTATTGCCCCATTCATTTACCCTGAGCTAGAATGGGACTTTAGGCTGCCCCTTGTAAAGAGTATTAATGTAAGTGGCCACAAGTATGGGCTTGTTTATGCTGGAATTGGTTGGGTTATCTGGAGGAACAAAGAAGATTTGCCTGAAGAACTCATCTTCCATATCAACTATCTTGGAGCGGACCAACCCACTTTCACCCTCAATTTCTCCAAAGGTACACTACACATTATATATAGAATCTCTGCTTAATAGAGCCTAATTTTCTTTTGCATGGTGACTTTGAAGCTGAATTTGAGTTTTATCAAATGCAGGATCTAGCCAAGTCATTGCTCAGTATTACCAATTGATCCGCTTGGGTTATGAGGTGAGATTCTCCTATACATGATCTTATTTCATAAGTCTTTTATTTATCCGTTTAGCTCTTGAGTTCTCATTAATGCTACGTTACGTTATATCTATTATCTCCACTTTTAAAACATTCTATTTTATTTTAGCTTTTCTTTACCTCAGACCTCACTCATCCATTGCATAACGGACTAATTTCATTTGGTAACACGACAGTTGTAACCTACTATACATGTATTAATCACATGTCCGTTTAGACACCGATGAGACAAATGGACAAAAAACATGTTCCTAAATCATACATACTTGAAAGCTGGATGGAATAGTCATAAACATTTATCGGGTGTTTGGGTGCCCAACTTATTTTGGGTTGGAGTGGACTATTATAGTTTACCCAATATTTGGTTCTCACATTATAATAGTTTAAGTTCCCAATTATTTTGACCATACTTAATTACAATAAAACGATTTGAAAACTCTTATTGTCTATTGTATTTACTTTTTGTAACCATCTCCTTTCACCATTTCTAACCTAGATTAAAATAGTAATGTCAAACACAAACTACTATATTTAGTCTGCGTTTAGACTAGTATAACTCACCGACTATTATAACCCATCAAATATGATAACCAACTCAACGTCCCGAATAGTCCCTTATAGACCAATAGGATACTAGAACCAATGTGATGATTTGAAAACAGCAACTTCATCAAGAGAAACAGAATCACCCTTCAATCTAACAAAGTAGATACCATTTTTGTTCATCAGGGATACCAAAACGTGATGGAAAACTGCAAAGAAAACATGATCGTTCTAAAGGAAGGACTCGAAAGAACAGGGCGATTCAACATCGTGTCGAAGGACAATGGAGTTCCACTTGTGGCCTTCTCCTTGAAAGACAACACACGCCATACAGAGTTTGAGGTCTCAGAAATGCTGAGGAGATTCGGGTGGATTGTACCAGCTTACACCATGCCTCCTGATGCACAACACATAACAGTCCTTAGAGTAGTGATCCGAGAAGACTTCTCTCGCACCCTTGCTGAGCGTCTTGTGACGGATATTGAGAAAACGCTGCACGAGCTCGATAGCCTCCCATCGAGGGCTGATATCAAAATGACGGTGGCCGGAGAAGAGACACAGAAGAACGACGTGGTGGTGGCGAAGAAGAGCGCGCTGGAGACACAGAGGGAGATCACAACTGTTTGGAGGAAGTTTGTGATGGAAAAGAAGAAGACCAATGGAGTTTGTTAGAGTTGGAAAGAAAAGGAGTATGTCTATCATTTATATATGTATGTGTCAATTGAGAATGGATGAAGCTTTGTATTTGGGAACGAGAGTGTTTGTTTGTTAGAGTTCTTTTGTGTAATTCTTCATGGTTAAGGTTATTTCTATTCAGAACACCTCCACTTTTCAATTCAAGTGCAAACATGTCATCCTTGTTTTGAGGTTTAACTTATATTTTGAACAATGCCACCCTAATTGCTTAGCCATGTGTTACAATACTCTTTTAGTCTTAATTTTTGTTTCGATTTAATTGCTATTCTCTTCAAAATTTCAGTTTAAACTGTATTAAGTATGGTGATTATTTTAAATAGCAACAAATTCTGAATGCTAAATGTTAAAATTAGAGAAAAAAATAATAGGATTATGTGGAAAAACCCTAGGAATGGGAGAAAAACCACAATTGAATTTTTTCTCTTATTAATTTGATAAATTACAATCCTAAAGGGGAGAATAAATAGAGATTCTAATCAATAAAAGGAAAGGATATTAGTTAACATAAAAGGAAAAAATACACAATACAAAATCTAAAAAATCCCTAAATATATTCTCTAATTTTCAACACTCCCCCTCAAGATGGGACATAGATATTAGTGAGACCCATCTTGCTAATACAAGAGTCAAAGCACTGCTTGAGTAACCCCTTGGGTGAGAACATCAGCAACTTGTTGGCTAGATGGAGTATAAGGAATACAGATACTTCCGTTTTCCAGTTTCTCCTTTATGAAGTGTCTATCAATCTCCATATGTTTTGTTCTATCATGTTGAGCTGGATTGTTGACAATCCTAATAGCAGTCTTATTATCACAATAAAGTTTCATCGGTAAGTCACTGTGTTTGCCCTTGCATAAAAACGTCAGCAGATCTTAAAAAATGAGTGGGCAAATCTTCTACTGATGATTTTTTGCATGGACAGTAAACGTCGGCAGAAGGCCGTGGGCAAATCTTCTGCCCATGTTTTTGACATTTCGTCGACAGAAATGCCCACGCAATGATACGCGTGGGTAGAAATAGCCTTTTTGCCCATGTTACAAACGTCGACAGAAATTGATTTCTGGCCACGCATCAACATTTGTGGGCAAAAATCGCATTTCTGCCCATGTTTTATGTGTAGGCAGAAATTGACTTCTGGCCACGCATCAACATTCATGGGCAAAAATCTCAAGTTATCCCGATGGAAATCACATTTCTTCCCACGTTTTATGCGTGGTCGGAAATCAAATTTCTACCCACCCTATGATTTCCATCGGGATAACTCGATTTCTTTCCATGCATGATATGTCAGTATATAGTATTTTATGCCTACACACAAGTAAACGTAGCCAAAAGATTCATTTTCTCCCATGCACAAAACATCACCGTAGCTATATAACTGCCAACGCATTTATTATTATTATATTATATGCTTGGGGACCAATATTTAAAATAAAAATAATTTCAATTTCCTGTAGAAAAATATGTTTAACATCATAACAATAAGTATTGGCTTTTTAGCCAATGTATTCAACCCCTAATTCCTTGACCATATAAAATCTAAAAAACTATTCTTAGTATTTGTTTCCTAAGCTATTAGCTTTCATTTGGCTATACAAATTAACAAAATAATATTAAATTCACAAAAAAATGATTCAATTGGTTGGTTGGTCTTCACAAAAAATGTTCTGTTTGGTCAGTTGGTCTTTACAAAAAAATGACTTTTCTGGCCTTCTTTAACATATATAGACCTGAAAAGCATAATATTGAATTCCAATAAATACAACATTATCAAAACTAATAAAGCAAATTCATTTGCATAACTTTCAAAATGATATTCAAGACCAACTAAAAAGTACCTAAAAACAACTTCAAAATGCCTAAGTATGACTTACAAACTCAAGACCAACTTATGGAGTGCCTAAGTGACACTTTCACCCTCAAAACAACTTAAAAAGTACCTAAAAAGTATCCAAGAGACTTGTTAACTCCCAAAACAACTTATATAGTTCATAAGCGTCTTATTCATATCCAACAAAAAAAGTACCTAAAAATGTCTAAATGGCACTTTAACTCCCAAAACAACTTCAAAATGCTTAAGTATCTTAAGTGTCTTATTCATATCCAAAAACAACAAAAAAAAGAGTACCTAAAAAGTATCCAAGAGACTTGTTAACTCCCAAAACAACCTATATAGTCCTTAAATGTCTTATTCATATCCAAAACCAACAAAAGAGTACCTAAAAAGTGTCTAAATGGCACTTTAACTCCTAAAACAACTTCAAAATGTCTAAGTATGACTTTCAAACTCAAAACCAACCAAAAAGTATCTAAAAAGTGTATAAATGACACTTTAACTCCCAAAACAACTTCAAAATGCATAAGTATGACTTTCATACTCAAGATCAACCTAAAAGATCAACATTAATCATTCTCATTACAATTTCATCATTCTCATTACAATTTTATTCAAACATTCACATGGTAGTTATAATATTTGGTAAGTCTCACAATGCAAAGTCCACTACTTTAAAATATGTGTTCCAAAACAACAACTAATCGTCTAAAACAATAACTAATTTCATTCAAACATTCATTTGTAGTGGAGGACAACTCTAGATCCAAAGAAATACTCAATAAACAAGTCTAGATCACTATGGAAGACAACTCTAGATCCAAAAAAGTACTCAATAAACAACTCACCCATGTTTACTGAGATTGCGAGTAGGAGCGGAGTCGATGGCGATGGCAACAACCACGAGCACAAACGGCGTTGTCTTCCCTAAGTAAAACATGGAGCACAAGCAGGAAGGGCGTCGAGCACAAGTAGGACGGGAGACTCGGGCGTATAAATCGAAATTAATTAATAATTTATTATATTTATAATATATATATTTATAATATATATATATGTATTATAAATATAATCACATAAGAATAAGATAAGCGGATAGCGGGAATCGAACCCGCATTGTTAGCTTGGAAGGCTAGGGGAAGAACGTTAGTCCAGGCAGCAATGGCGGCAAACGGCAGGCATCAGGCCTGAAGAATTTAGCGTAGGCTAGAGGAAAAATGAGAGTGAGTAGAATTTTAAGAAAATGTGGGGAAAAAATGTAAGATTTAAAAGGTTTTTGGCCACATAAATTGCGTAGGGAGAAACTAAAAATTTATGCCCACACTCCTTGCATGAGGAGAAACTAAATTAATCGTCGGCAAAAACCAACCTTGATGATTTTCACTAATACCACACAACTTTTTGCCCACGCATGTATTTTTGTCGGCAGAAATGATGTTATGCCCACGCATTAAAAATTTGTCAGTAGAAATTTGCGCTCCTGATTTTTTTTGTTGTGTTGGCAAAAACAATGTCAACAGAGATAAAAATTCTTGTAGTGTCAGAAAAAACTTTCTTCAACCAGATTTCTTCACAAATACCCTGACTCATGGCTTTGTATTCAACTTCAGCATTTCTTCTAGCAACCACACTTTGCTTCTTACTTCTCCATGTTACAAGGTTACCCTAAACAAAGGTATAGTACCTAGATGTGGACTTTTTGTCAATCACAAATCCTGCCAGTCAAAGTCGGTATAGGTCTCAATGCACCTCTTGTCGGTTTTATTAAACATCAAACCTTTTTATGGAGTACTTTTCAAATACCTTAGAATTTGGATCACAATTTCCATGTGTTCTTTGTAGGGCCCCTACATAAACTAGCCGACAACATTAACAACATAGGAAATATCCGGTCTAGTGTGAGTAAATTTGTCTTCAAACAAGACGTCGATATCTTTCTTTATTAACTGAGACTTTGTCAACAGAATCTCCCAATTTGGCATTACACTCAATAGGGGTGTTAGCAGGTCTACATTCAGTCATACATGTTTCTTTCAGAAGGTAAATAGTGTATTTTCGTTGTGAAACTGAGATCCCTTCTCTAGATCTTGCCACCCCCATCCCAAGAAAGTACTTCAGGTTTCCTAGGTCTTTGATTTCAAATTCATCTGCCATTTTTTGTTTTAGTTTGTTGATCTCAGCAATATTGTCTCCTAATAAAACAATATCATCTACACAATTATAACAGCAACTTTACCAAAAATTAACCTTTTTGTAAATAGAGTGCAATCAAAGTGTCCCTGAGTGAACCCTTGGGACTTGACAAAGGTAGTAAATCTTTCGAACCATGCTCTTGGTGACTGTTTCAATCCATACAGGGCCTTTATAAGTTTGCACACACGATGGTCAAACTGGGCTTCAAAGTCAGGAGGAGGACTCATATACACATCTTCTTCTAAATCACTATTTGGAAATGCATTTTTCACATCTAGTTGATACAGAGGCCAGTCTTTGTTGACGGCAATCAACAGAAGGACCCTGATTGTGTTTAACTTTGCAACGAGAGAGAAAGTCTTAGAATAGTCTATCCCAAAAGTTTAGTTAAATCCTTTTGCTACAAGTCTGACTTTATACCTATCAAGAGTTCCGTCAGATTTATACTTCATCGTAAACACCCACTTGCGGGCTACACATTCCCATGTATTATTCTTCTCAAGTACCTTCATTTCTTGCATGACAGCAGTCTTCCACTTAGGAATTTACATAACCACATGTATGTTCTTTGGTATTGTTAAAGTGTCAAGGCTAGCAATAAACGCTTTAAACTTAGAAGACAGATTATTATGAGATAGGAAGCTATACATGGGATATTTGGTGCAGGACCTAGTGCCCTTTCTCAGAGCAATGGGCATGTCAAGAGAAGCATCATAATCTTCTATTTTTTTGGTTCCTCCTCAATAGTAGGTTTATGAGACATGATCTCACTCTCCTATGCTTTTGTGGGCACCTCATTACTCCTAACAACCTTGTTGCCTTCTGCTGTTAGGTTTTATGTCCTAAAACTCGTAAATTGTAAATGTAATAATTTGACAGTAATTAAATCATTAATAAAGAGTTATAGATGTGTTAATTTAATAAGCATTATCGATTGTTTTTGTTTGTTTTGTCTTAATAACCCTAAATCCAATAAACTAACATCCTAGGTTGTTTTATGAGTTTTGAACTGTATGTGGGGAAATATGGAGATCAATGTTCAAGATACAGTTTAAAGGGTCTATAGTATAAGGATAAGGCTAGGTACTTTATCCTAGTGACACTATGGATACAACCCACTTTGTATTTGATACAAACGTAATGATCTAACACGATCGTGTAGGTGATGTGCGAGTGAGGGTATCCTATGCAATGAGTTTGCATAAGACCGAACCACGAAATAGTAATCACTAGATGTAACTCCGTTGACTAGTTAGGTTTCTATTTCAATAGGATGACCTAGGCAACTTAGTCTTAATCCTAAGTATATTATGAACTCCTATCCATGAGGGATTGTCCTTTGATTTATATGGGTGAGAGTGACCGTTTGCGATTCAATATGCCTACCATCTTCGGGACAAGACCGAGTGGAGAGTTGGGGACATAATTATACAAGATGGAATAAACTCATTCCCATTATTAGGGTAAGTAGATAATTGTTCCTTCAAGTGGTATTTCCGGGACTTAATCAAAGGGCTCTACCCTCTCACTGGCCCGAGAGGGGTTTCTGTTTAATGGTTGGACCATAAACAAGTTGTTCATTAGAGGAGCACTGATACTTAAGGATCTAGAAGTAACCTAGGGGTAAAACGGTAATTTGACCCAACTGGTATTACGAACACTTGTGAAGGACTAATTTGCTATTATTGGTCTATATCCATGGACACAAAAATATATCTGCAGTGAGAATAGTGCAGTTGTGGGTCTTTAGTGGAGTGTACCCACAATTAACAAATATTGATTAATGTGGTTAATGAGTTTAGCCAATTAATCTCATATCGTTGGAGCTTCTAATCTGTAGGTCCATAAGGTCCTCTTGCTAGCTCACTACGGACCAACAAGGATCAACTGTTAAAGAAAAATTTGAAATGTTCAAATTTATGAGGGAAAATATTAATTGTATTGGATACAATTAATTGCATGATTTATTATAAATTTTATTTGAATGTGATTCAAATTATAACTTTAAAATATAGAGAATTAATTTATTTGAATATGATTCAAATAATTAACTATTTATTTGGATAAAATTCATATAAATAAATAGAGGAAGAATTAATTAATTAATTTGAATTGAATTCAAATAATTAATTATTTAATTTGGATAAATATCAAAATTAAAGATTATGCAGAAAATAGATAGAGGGAGAATTAATTAATTGATTTGAATTGGATTTAAAATAATTAATTATTTAATTTGGATGAGATTCAAATTAAATATTCTGCAAAAAATAAATATTTAAATAAAATTTAAATATTTTAAACCATTTAATATGAGATATTATTTGGATAGATATTTATTAATATTGGATATTATTAAATATTTAATTGAAAATCTCTGCAGAGGTTTTATCCTAATAAAATTAGGAGTAGCCCATAGAGTTCTATAGATAGGGCCCTTGGGAGCCTTCATAGAACACACTCTCTACAAGAATAATCTCTACGATTACTCTAAAAATCTTCTTCTACTAATTCTCCCAATTTTCTTAGAAAAATTCTAAGAAAATTCTTCTTCCCATTCTTTCAAGAAGTGGTTCCCACAAATCGGATCCTTGCTAGAGTCATAGCGAGGAAGATCTCTTGGAAAAGGAAGATTACAAGGAGAAGACTATTGGTTTGAGAATTATAGATCAACAAAGGTATGTTGCTTAACCTTTTCTTGATTATTTGTATTTTTAATTCTTTCAAGAAATCAAAGAACGCAATCACACGTTTCCGCTGGGATTCAATTCCCTTCAATATCATCCCTATTATTCTCAACCAGTTGTTTTTTCAGATCAATAATAACGTTTTCAACACAAATAATAGTATTATCAGGTCAATAGTACCTTGAGCCTATGTTGGTTCAGATGCTAAGATCGGAGCCGGCGAATCAGTAGGGAACACCATTTTCTTTCTGAGATTCTTTATGTAGTAAGTTATCTAGGAGACTTGTCTGGTGGGTAAAACAATGTCTTGAGCACTTAGGACGGGTGTAAGAAGGAGATCAATGGGGACCGATAGTGATGGACAGTTAGTCTCTTCACTACTACGCTCCCCTTGAAGAAGACTAACGGGAAAGAACAGTTTCTCCTCAAGAAAGGTGATGTCCATAGAGATCAAGTATTTTTTAGAAAAAGGATGGAAGCATTTGTAACCTCGCTGGTGAAGAGGGTACCCAATAAAGACACATTTTCTGAGCACGAGGGGGTAAACTTGGTCTGGTTAGGGCCAAAACTATGGACAAATGCAGTGCACCCAAATACTCGAAGAGGGACATCAGGAATAAGGTGAGTGGTAGGATAAAATGTTTTGAGGCAATCAAGAGGAGTTTGGAGATTGAGAACGCGGGAAGGCATCTGATTTATAGCTGGAGTTAGAACGACATCCCTCCACAAGTAAGATGGAAGAGAGGTAGGGAGCATGAGAGATCGGGCAACCTCAAGGAGATGATGATTTTTTCTTTCTGCCACTCCATTTTTTTAGGAGTATAGGCACACAAGTTTTGATGAACAATACCTTTAGTGGACAGGAACTCCCATAGGCTGTTAGTAAGGAACTCTCGACTATTGTCACACCGAAGGATGGCAATTTTGGCAATGAACTGAGTCTCCATGGTAATGTAAAATTGTTGAATATGGATGAGACTTCTGATTTATCAGTGAGGAGAAAAATCCAAGTAAGGCGAGTGTGGTCATCAATAAAGGTCACAAACCAGTGCTTACCCGAAGAGGTAGTAACTCGTGAGGGTCCCCAAACATCACTGTGAATAAGAGTGAAAGGTTGAAAGGGTTTGTATGACTGGGGCGGAAAGGAAACCCTATGTTGTTTCTCCAGAATACAAACGTCTTGAACAAATGAGGAAATAAGTATTTCATATATTGGAAATTTGGATGGCCAAGACGAAAATGCCACAACATGTTTTCAGAAGTTGAAAAATAGGAAGACAACAGACTAGTCCTAAAACTACGCGTAGAAGAAGTATCATCATCAAAGAAATAGAGTCCTCTATTGTGCCGGGCAGTGCCAATCATCATCCCCGAGCTCAAGTTTTGAAAAACAACATCATCTTGTAAGAATGCCACACGACAATGCAGATCTCTAGTTATCTTACTCACAAACAACAAATTGTAGGATATTTTAGGGACATGCAGCACATTCTATAATATCAAGCCATCAAAAGAAGAAATGTGACCCTTGCCCGCAACCAGAGCAAAGGATCCATCAGCAATCCAGATTTTTTCATTACCAGCACACGGTCAGGTGATCTATGGCTCCTGAATCAAGGATCCAATGCTTGTTTTCCAGTAACACTAAAGAGACTCAAGGACTGAGATGTACCTGATTGGGCAATAGCCCCAAGAGATGGGGTACTGGAGTCAACTGGGCAGTGCTCCTGAAGTTGTGGCCAGAGCCATTAGCAGTCTCACTAACCAGAATTCAACTAGGATTAGGTTTGTCGTTCGGAGGTCATCGTTTGCCATTTGGTGGTCGACCATGTAACTTCCAGCAGTGATCTTTCGTATGCAAGAATTTCTTATAATGCTCACACACTGGAGGCAGTTTCCCGTTTTGCTTCTCCAGTGGAAATAGATAATTTAGCACTAAAGGCAGCGAAATCAATTACAAGAGTAGCTATGATGTTCATAGCATTGGATCTATCTTCCTCAAGAAGAATCTCGAAACAGACTTCCATAGGTGTTGGTATTGGTCTATGTCCCAGTATTCTACCTCGAACGACATCAAATTTAGAGTTTAGACCTGCTAAGAAATCATACACACGGTCAATTTTCTCAATTTTATAATATTGAACCCCCCCACAAGGGCAGTCCCAGATAAGTTCCTGACACAGATCCATTTCCTGCCAAATAAAAGACAACTTGTTAAAATATGATGTGACATCCATAGTTCCTTACTTGCATTCATAAATCTGTTTCCTCAAGGTATACAGTCACGATGCATTCTGTCTTTTGGAATATAACTTCTAAACTACTTTCCAAATGTCCTAAGCAGCAGTTGCATACAACAGAGGATTTCCAATCTGAGTTCCATACTGTGAATCAACAGAGAACGAAGTAATGAGTCCTCCCGCTTCCAAGTGCGCTCCGGAGGATCTTCTGGTCTGGGTTTCGGTATCTCACCAGTTAGATACCCTAACTTGTGGCGCCCCTCAAGAACCATTCTAACCGACTAAGACCAGGAGAAACAGTTCTGGTCATCAACTTCTCACCGACAATTAGCCCTATGGAGTTCCCTATAGGGTTAGATAAATAAGGTGCAGTTATTAAGAATGGGAACACATTTACTAGATTCTCTGGATACATTGATAGATCTGATTGGATACTTGAACTTACTGCACTTTGACTGAGGTTGCTGGAAGCGCCAAGAGTTGCCCCAACGACAGTGATTTGTTGTTGAAAACTCGCATGGAGATTTGCAAGCTGTCGTTGAATCATAACCGAGGAGAGGCTAGCCAATCCATGCTGTTCATATTGGTTGTCGACACCTTAGTGCGGACTCCGTCAATGACAGCAACTGTAGGAGGAAAAACCGGAGAACTCCCGCTGGTTCTTAAAGATAGTGGAACCCCTCAATGCTTGGTTGGACAATAGCAACTCCTAGTAGCCCACAAAAACCCAGCACTGGTGCTTGTGAAGAAGATCTCGCAACGATGCTAGGATGGACGATAGACGTGAAACTTACTCTCAGCACTAGGGTTGAAGGATTAGTGGCGGCGCTGGCGACTGGCTGGTCGACTTGAGCAGCGGCACCAAAAGGATCCATTGGCGACGGTAGAGTCTGAGAAATCGCAGCAGGAGAGGCATTAGGGTTTTGCGATGGCGGTGGCAGAAACTTGAATAATGCAACGGCGACGCTAGTGACCGGAGGTATCGATCGACGGCTTTTTGGACGGCGGCCCGGTGGCGGCAGCGGATCACTTGCTTAGAATCATTTTCGTTGACAATGGCTAAGGTTTCTAGGGTTTCGTCACCACGCTCTGAAGCCATGTTAAAATTGGAGAAAAAAAATACTAGGATTATGTGGAAAAACCCTAGGAAAGGAGAAAAACCACAATTGAATTTTTTCTCTTATTAATTTGATACATTATAATGCTACAAGGGGGAAAATAAGTAGAGGTTCTAATCAATAAAATGAAAGGATGTTAGGGAACATAAAAGAAAAAAATACACCATACAAAATCTACAAAATCCCTAAATATATTCTCTAATTTTCAACACGAAAAAATCAAACCCTCATATTTATACTAGGGAGAAAATTTAGCCCCCATTTGAAAACGTTTTAGTCTTCCTTTTTTATATTATGCTCGTCTCTTCTTAATTTTTTTTTGCAATTATTTTCATCTTTCCTAAATAAAAAAGTGGCATTCTTAGTTAAATTCCAAAAATCAAAAGCATAATTTTAAGTACTAATTTTTTTTTAAGTTTTCAAAGTTTAGTTTGATTTTTTAAAACATGAGTTGAAAGTAGATAATAACATATATATATATATATATAAACCTCTAAATTTATTGTTTTGTTATCTATCTTTTACCAATGTTTTCAACAAACAAACCAAAATTTCAAAAAAAAAAAAAAAGTTAATAAAAATTCTAAAAGCTTGTTTTTTGTTTTTGAAATTTAGTTAAGAATTCAACTATTGTACTAAAAAAAAAGATAACAAAACATTGAAGAAATTAAGAGAAAATAAACTTAATTATCATAAACCAAAAACTAAAATCGAAAGGTTTACCAAATGGGACCTTAGTTGATAGTATTTTCGAATCTACATTTTCTCATTTTTTTCAATGATTCACATTTTGTATGCTAACAATTTGCTATGAAAACTGAGAAAAGCAAAACAACCATTAATCACCTCACAACCACAACATATTTTATTTGATTTGATTTACCACAAATGCTAAATCAACACAAAATCTGTGTACTTTCAACCAAAAAAAAAAAAAAAAAAAAAAAAAAAACCCCAAGTATAATTGCTTTGTTTTGTGTACAAATGAAGAAGAAAGGATCAAATGGATTTAAGAATTAAGATTTGGAGTCTGGCAATGCCAATGGTTTCCCTTTCACCACAGTAACTGGACATGAAGCATTTTTCACCACATAGTTGCTCACACTCCCAAGCAATACCCTGCATTAATGTTTTGGTTAGCCATTGAATTGAAGGGAGTATCATAGAGTTCAATTCTTACGATTTAAATTTTTCATGAAAGAGGTAAAATCAATATTTTGATATTAAAAACTAAGATGAGGCCAAACTAGAATCAAAAGATTTAAGATAACTTTTTAAAAATTCTAATTATATAAAATATTCTTAAGCTTTGGGATAGATTTCAATGCCCAGACATTAGAAAGCTTCATATTTAAGAAAAATACTTGGTAAATAGTGATAAAGCTTCTTCCTCCCTACTTTCCTATTGGCCAATGAACAGAGACTATTTTACTTTAACGGAGATACAGACCACACCTATTTTAGTGTAGTCTAGTCTAGGCCACTGTCTAATTAAAAAAAAAAAAAAAAATTGTCATATGTTGCAATTTCTTTTAAAGAAAAATTGTGGGTAAAAGAAACGAAAACATGAAATTAGATGCAACCTTACTATGTTTGGCATGTTTGGAAGTCTTAGGAAGCATTTGGGGTAAGTTTGTTCTTCTCTACTTTCTTAATAGCCAACGAGCAAGGAGTGGAATTCACCATTCCAGTCCTCGGAACTACTAGAAAGCAAACACACCTTAGAAAATGAAAAATATTTGGATGCAAGTTTTGTGATCAAATCACATAGTGCCACATGGCAACTCTTTTTTGGTGACTGAGTTGGAGTGAAAAGAGAGAGAGAGATAAAAAAAAATAATAATAATAATAATAATAAATAAATAAATAAAATTACCTTTTGATAGAACCTAAACCTCTGCTCCCAAGAACAAGTGAATGAAGATTAAGATCCTCAACAGCCTCACACAACTTCTCCCTTGGATCACCCCAATAAACCTTAGCCATCACTTTTACCTGTTTCATTCTCAAACTCATCATTCATCAAACAAAATAACATAAACAAAAAAAAAAAAGAGAGAGAAACAGAGAGACAAAATACCCCTTTAGTCGTAGCCAATTTGTCAAGAATATCAAGAACCTCTGCATCATTACTCAATCCATACTGCTTCTCCAACTTAATCTCTCTAAATTCCTCAAAAGGAATCAAAGCTGCAAAATTGAAAAAACAGAAACAAATGGTTCGTTATAGAACAAGCATGTAAATGAAGGAAATTTGAGTGAAAGAAAAGAGAAGTGGGTACGTGAGCCAGTGTGTTGGAAGAGGAGCTTTGTGGGAGTATCAGAATTAGGAGACTCAACATGGATAAGAATTAAGTGATCTCCATGTCTAAGAAGATTATTTGCAGCCCATTTTAGAGCTGATTTGCATGTTGAAGAGTAATCCATGGCTACTCCAACTCTACGATTTTGATTATTCTCCTTCTCCATGTTTTGTCTGATATATTTTGTTGGGAATCTGAATATGTTTCGGCTGAGTTTGTGTTTGGGAAATGGGGTTTGGATTTTATAACAATGGTAGAAGGTTCTTGAAGCTGCTACTTTCAAGTATTCCACACCCAACCCACAGAATGTTTGTTCTTTTCTTCTCTTTTTCCTTTTTCCCACCTTCAATTATTTCTTTAGTTCATGCACCTTTATTTAGATTCTAAACTTTTCGATTTTTTATATATTTCAAATTGTTTATTTCGGTTTCTATTTTAACTTTTTTTTCATTTTCATCCACGTATTCATATTTATCTATTCTATAACCTTTTATATTTTAAGAAAAACTGATTTTTTTTTTTAATTTATTTTTCTTGTGTATAAGAGGGAGGAAAGCATCACTCCCCAATACTTTTAGAATGCGACCATTTTAGTCCAGAAAAAAAAAATTGTTCTTTTCTAAAAGTTTAAAAACAAAAGCAAACCAAAGTTGAAAGTACGTAGAACAAAATGAACATTTTAAAAATTTAATAAACAAAGAAAAATAGTATCACTTAATTATACCCAATTAAAAATTGACATGTCTCAATTTTATTTTTATTAAAAGAAGTGATTAAAAAGAACCTACAAGCAAATTTGAGAACACAAATAACAAAATATATAATAAGAAGGATAGAAAATATTACAAAAACAAAAGTAGGAAGATCATAAACTGACATTAATAAATTATTAGACATCTTTCGAACCTGACTACGATGACGACGGGCGCAGTTAAAATTATAGAAGTGGCGAGAAGAGTTCAGAAGCTGGCTTTTGGAATCTTTCAAATTACAACATCGCGTTGAGTTTCTCAATAAAGCAGCTTGACACATATCCCAACATTTTATCTGCCGAATTTAAACAGAAATGCAAAAGGATTTAGAGAGTAGAACTTCTTGTCCACCCAACATTGAACAACCAGTAATAAAGTCAAATTTATAATAATCTTAATACACAGCCACCATGGTTGCATGTATTACATTTTGCCTCAAGTCTTGTGGGCATTCAACTGATAAAATAGATTAATTGGGAGAGATGATGAATACTATAAACTCAAAGTGGCAAATACATTGATTTTTCTTCCCTTTTCCAATAGAGACGAAAATCTGTTTTCTAAGTGAAAGATAACATGGTGTGTATTGAATACAGTGGAGTTCTTGTACTAGATAGAGCATCATCATTTCACCTATTTCCAGGATCCACCCAGTCTAATCACTTCTTCGCCACTACTATCTCTTCTATTAACTCTTTCTCTGCTCGAATCCCCTTTCTGCTCGCTCACATCGCCATAGATATCTTTTAGTTTCGCCAGATTGCTCGATATGATGGACGTCTTCTCTGTAGTTCCGCCCCTTGCAGGACTTGGCTCTCGCTCGTGATGGGCATTCCCTGTTTGTAGACTTCGACTTCTGCTCCGGCTCCTACTTCGGCTACGACTCCTTCGATAATACCTGGAGCCACCATCACGGCTACTCCTTTCGAAGTCCCTTCTACTCTCTCTATCGGTATAATGAGTCCTTCGATCATAATCATAACTTCGTTCTCTGTCCCTGTCCCTGTCCCTATCTCTAGCTCTCTCTCTTTCTCTATCTCTATCTCGGTCCCTCTCCCGATCTCTGTACTTCTCTCTGTCCCGATCATGTTCTCGATCTCGGTCCCTATCCCTTCCTCTGTCCCTGTCCCTGTCGTGATCTCTATCCCTGCTCCTCTCCCTATCATAATCTCTATCCCTGCTCCTCTCTCTACTATCTGGATGTTCACGGCTTTGACTACGGCGACTGCTTGGGGATCTTCGTACATCATCACTGATATCTCTATCATTAACGGATGGTGGCAGTGTACGACGAACAGGAGATGAATCCCTAGTTGAGGCACGATGTGGGGCTCGTTGTCCAAAGGAAACTGAAAGTGAAGCTTTAACAGAAGGGGGCCGCCGTGCAGTGTCTTCAGACCCTATTCGATGTGTTTCCCCAGTCACACCTGAATGCTTGCTTGGAAGCTTCAACTTTTCAAGATTAGATACAACTTGCCGCAAGACAGGAACTGGAATACGAGGGAAAAGGGTATCGAAGTAATACTGCAATTGGCAAACAAAACGTGGGTACCTGCTTAGCTACAAGGACGAGGATTCAAAAATAACAATAATAATATGTCTAAAGGCAGATATGTGTTTCATATGTTCCAGTTTAAACATGTGGAATAATGATCATTCCGTTTGTTGGCAGACATAATAGAAACATTAATACCACCAGATAACACCAAACACAATTTCTGCCGTTTAAAAGCTAAAAAGACAAATAAAATAAAAGCTTTAACTATAATTCCGCTCAGTTGGCCATATGCAAACCCATACATAGATATCAAGATTTACATCAGCTTTCTACTGATTAAGCATTAAAACACACAACATTTCAGTTTGCTCCTATTCTCGAATAGTTGTGCGGCTATGGCTGAACAAAGAAAAGGTATTGAGGGCTGTTCACATGAGTTAAACCACTTCTAGATAACAACAATGTGATAAAATCAAAACCTTGGTCTCATATTTCATTTTATTCATCTTATACACTTGATTCATCTCTTTTCACCATATACTACAACAGAGCAACAATCGAACCCAAACAATGATTGATTTAAATATTTCAAGAACATTCCATAAAGCATTTTATTCATGATCTGGATTTTGAAATAATGTAAGGAAAGTTCATGAAGGGGCAGAGCTCTGGAGTGTATCACAGGTAAAAGCCAACACAACCATACTTCATGTAAAAGGCTCCTTCTAGTCTACAAGGAGCATAAGTGGGAAATAGAACTACAAGAAAAGGTTATATAAGGAAAGTTAAGAAAAATACTGGATACATTGGAAAAGACATAACAAAAATGAAGACAACAATAAAGTGGACAAGACACCAAACGGCACATTGTGAAGTCAACTTCACCAGCTCATGCCAGAGAACATGGCTTTGAATCACCATGATAAACCAACAAAATATGAGATGGTTTAATGGAAACGAGGACCTAATTACTTAAATCGGGAGGGAAAGGTTACTGTTATGCTGTAGTTGTTTTCCTGAACCTTTTTGCATCTTCTTGTCTCTTGATGAAAATCTTTTAACTATATTATACTCTATATGCAACTCTTAACAATATCTTCCAACCATGAATCAACAATGTAGCATTCCCATGGTTAAACACTAGTGAAATGCCAACAGCAACTGTATATACACACAACTTATCATGTCTGTGACGCAAGGATGTTAAAAAGGAAAAAAAAGAAAGATATGAGCAATAAACAAGATAATTAAGGGGAAAATGTTGGTATATAACCTGACCTGTCCAAGGAGCAAATCACGGACATAAACACCCATTGTAGTCATTCGTCCATGGGATCCTGGTGAAAATTCCTGAAACACATAAGTGATAAGCCTGTTAGTTCTTTTTCTGCCTTTTATAGCTTTAGATTCTTATTAATTCCATTAAAAATAGTTTTAGATTCTTATTAAATCCATTAAAAATGAAAACATGCAAAAAGCCATAGATTTGTAAGGAAGAATTTTATTTTCTGATATTTGTCGGAAGGGGAAAAGGACTACAACCAGCAAATGAAAAAAGACATGAAAAGGCTGTTTACTTTGCTTTTTTATAAAAGAAACAAATTCCTCTGATGTGAAATTTACTAAAAACGGTAGGATCCCTGATCCCAAACCAAAGGAGTAACAAAAGATTTCTCTGATAGACTATATGAGCTGTAGAACGATGAAAAGGGTGTTCACTGGAAAGGCCCAAAAGGAGGCAAGAGAATATACACTTCCAAATCCCACTTACCACAAACCATCCCTAGGAAAAACTGGCTACGATTTTTGTTTATAAGAAACCAAACTTTCATTCTATAAAAATGAAAGAAGTACAAGGAAAAAAAACCATAAACACGTCCTAACAATAACTACAAGAAGAGACTCCAATCCACAAGAATAAGAGGTTAGTAATTACAAAAGCTTAAGTAGTGAACGCCCATAAAAAAGCATTAGACCTAGCAACCTCCTCCCAGGATCTATTCACCCCTCAATAAATCCTACTTTTCATCACTAGCCAAATTCCGCAAAAACTAGCAAAAACAAAAAATCCATGCCACAGAATGCTACACTTATTCTAGAAGGGAAAGTTCAAGAGAGCCTCCTCAATCATAAAGCTGCAATTTTTGCTAAGAGCCAAACAAATCCCAAACGACTTCAAGCATCAACTCCAAGGGAATAAGCAAACTAGCAACCTCACAAAAAATGTTCAAGATCCTCGTCTAACTGCCTATAGAGAACGTGCATTGCGCGTGCATCACAAGGGAAAAATCTCTTGAGATGGTTTTGGACGTTCACTTTTCCATGCAAAACTTGCCAAGCAAAGAACTTAAAATTTCATGGATATCTTAACAATCCAACTCATCAAAGAGGAAAGACCACTTTGAATTCCGGACCAAAAGAAGCGTTGAAGAGAATTTCGAATTTTGAAGCCAACTGTGTGATAATTAAAGAGAACAGCAGGATTACTCATTGATGATCTTGATATCAACAGGTCAAACATTACCAGCAATAGTAAAAGCCACGAATAATGAGGACTTTGGGTTTCCAAACAAAAGACCAACCGGTGGTGAATTCAGGATGATGAAACAAAGATAAGAACCCCATAAAAGACTTCTCATTCACCAAGAGGAGGCAAGTATCTTCAGAGTTCAGCGGTGGACTATTTAATGCACTTATCACTCAAAGCAATTGATAATCAACAAAATACCACAAATAAACTCATGCCAGAGAAGAAACGTTGGAAATACATTCATCATGCACAGTGAATTCCAACTTTTGTAGTAGGAAGTCCAATTTTTTCTAGGTAAGAAAAAGTTAAACTTCAATGAAGACTAGGCTACTCCATTGGTCACATTGCTGATGTCTAACTGCCCAAAGCCAAAGCCGCCGGAGTTACCTCTTACCTTTTTGGAACCTCCAAAAGCCATGTGCCTCTTACTTATCAGTACCTTTACTGACCTCTCCATACAACCCCACCCCCCCCCCCCCCCCCCCCCCCCACCCCCCCCGGGAGCAAGAAACCCCAATTTATTAATGTTGAACTGATTATAAACTCTATTAATTTAGTCCTCATTTCCACTGTCATGGAATCACTAAGGCCCCATTTTGAATAAAACAAAATGGTTATCAAATGTGACCTAAGTAATTTTGATTTTTGAAATGCTCCATTTTTGTTGGTACTTAATAATTTATATGAATTGGTATGTGCTCTTGCAAGGGATTGGCTTAAGCATTTGAATGGAAATCTTTTTGACACATCCATATTGGTTTGTAATATCCGTATTTGTTTGTTTCTCTTTTTTTTTTCACTTTTTTTAATTTTTTTTTTATTTTATTAGAAACAACAATGTTCATTGAGAAAANTCCCCTCTTTTTGAGACCATAGCCTTACTTCTCTCTCAGCTTATTGGCAATATTTCTTGTAAATCATATGGACACTAGTGCCTCTTTTGTAATTTAACTTCACTCAAACGGCACCAACCCAGCCAAAACAGCCTAACAGACAAAGGGACAAGGTGTCCCTTCTCCAAAGGAGGGGTCATATGAATGCCCCCCAAAAGAAGGGGTTGCAGAAGAAAGTCAAATTAAAGGACATCAAGTAATTCCTAGGTTAGAAAGTATCAACGGCCTCAAGTCCAAATACCTTCACAAGCATATATGACATCTCAATAATATAGAAAATCAGTCTGCGCTTACTAAATTATCAGCATATATACATACATTGAAGGTAGCAGAAACCAGAAAGCAACTTACAGTCACATTAAAGGAAATTTTAAGCGAAACACATGCAACCTAACCATAATGCTTTAGCAACAATCCACAAAATTAAAATAATAATAATAATCAAGCTCATATATGCATCAGTTCACATACCTCTTCATCTTTAACATACGGTTCAAACCAATTCCAGAGAGTCTTTGGGTCTGCAACATATCTCAAGTAGAGAAATCCAATCTGGAAAAAATAATTTAAGAAATTTCATCATAAGGTAGCAGAACCAAGTGTAATACCACTAGAACCATAACTTCTTAAACATCGGACAGATAAAGGGATCATAATTATCAGATAAGAAAATAAATTATGCAGAAAGAGAGGCATGCAAGAATATAAGTAACCACATTAATTCCTTTGATGTATTCTGACCTTATTAAGAGCATAAAACAAAAGGATGCAATATTCATACGGGAAACATTGTGCACTCATTAAAGAATATCAATTTACATATAAATAAATCCAAGGGACTGAAATACTCTCAGTATCTTTAGAAAATAAAAATAAAAAAAAAGGTCACCTCAAACCTTAGATAACTGCAAAGCAAAGCAAAGGCACTATTAATTTATGGTGTGAGAAAGGGCACAGCAACCCAAAGTGACAAGGTTCATCCTTTGTTCATAACATCTGGTGAGCAAGGCAAGAATGTTACCAAGCATATGCATGTATCAGACAGTTTAATAAGCTAAAGAAATAGAGTAATGCAGGAACTAGCATAAAGGGCAAAAGACAAACATCAGTGAGGATCCCAAAATAATTTCTAATATAAAGTCCACTAAAAATATTTAATCCAAATAATAGCACAACCATTAAGTTGACTCAGAATAATAAATTTAAGAGAGAGAGAGAGAGGAGACCTCTGCTCCTAATTGAAGACTTGCTAAAATGGTTTATTACCGTATTTGAATAAGAAAGAGAACCCGACTGCAGCATGATCACAAGCTAAACTTTCTTTTCATAGAAAAAATTGTTTAAGCAGACATTTAAACCTAATCAAACATTCTGCTTATTGCATCAGCATTTTACCATTCTAAAATCCATAATAACCAACAGCTCTCAAGACATATTCATTGGTGATTTTGACATCTTCTAAAAACCGATCCTTAATCACTTCCACGAACTTAGGGCTAACTCTGATTACTAGCAAGTTATTCCATAAAACTATTCTCATTCTGTATTATTTAAAAGCAGTTGAGGTTTTATGACTGATGCTATTCTTTTGAATGATAAATTTTTCATGCATTGAGAATGCTTATGGAAAAAAACGCTTTGATATCAAGGAAAAATAGTTTTGTAATTCATCATAATAATATTCAACATTCAGCTATTTTATTATACAAGTAGAATAAAACCGACAGATGGGGGCACTTCTATAAAAAAGAAACCTACAAATGTTTCAAGGAAAATGTAGAAACCTCATGACAATTTTTACCTAATTTACTTCATACTTCAGGATCAAGCTTTTTGGCTCGGGTCTTCTTGCAATTATTCTGTTTTATTGTTTTATAAGGATAGTTGGAAAGCTTCTCTAGTAATCTTCTTAGCAGGGAATTGGGGAATTGTTGATGGCAGAAGAAAATTTTCTGTTCACAAAGAGACTCCTTTTCCCTTGTGTTTGGGGAGAGGATAAAGAGCAACGTTCATATCGGGTACCAATGATTCTAGTACAACAGAACCATCAGACCATAAAGGACAAAATTGAAGCGATAGAATAAAGTGGGACTTAGAAAGAGAGCAACCCAAACACATCAGTATACGAAGAGCTATTCTCCAACATATTTTCAAACAGTAAATTAGGTTAGATTAGTAGTTGTTCTAGGTGACAATAACCAAGAACCTCCAAAAACAAGTTATTTATTCATTGAACATCCGAAATTTGAGAGAGAACTAAATATTTAGAAGTACAGATGGAAACTGATTAATCAACTAGCAATCCTCAAACGCAACAGAAACTTGTAAAGAAAATAAAAAGACAAAAGCAAAAGCAATTAGCAATCCAGATTATGTGAAGATCCATGGATTACTACTTCTACCAACAAAGATCAAGCTGAAATGCATTATAATGTAAATATGATGAAAAGATAAAGAATCTAATCATGCTCAAGAATGCCCTCAAGAACTCTAGGAAACAGATACCTCAAGAATGCACTTCAAAATCTACCTCTGGTTGTCCCAATTACACTGAAGTTAACTAATTGCCATAGTAAACCATTTACATCAGCTATATTTGATCCAACTTGTATGTTACTAATCCAAGTTCCAAACTAGATATAATATATTAATATTTTTCCAGAGCACAGCAATGATTGTAAAAGTACATGCAACATCGGAGAAAATTAATTAACTCTTCAAAAATATACACATTGCAAGCTGTCAGACTGTAAGTCTTAATGTCCATCACGATGTGGTTTGTTTCTGTTTACATTGGAATTTTACATCTGTTTTATAGCATGAGTTACTGTTAAGTTTCTCAAGTTACCTACAGTAACTTTGTTGGTTGACCATGAACGTGAGTACAAATACTAGCTCTATATTTTCTTAATAAAAGATCAGAATAATTTCCCTCCTCTCCGTATTGGTATGCACCACATTATATATTTACAAAAAAAGAAAATGAATAGATGGACCATGACAGAAATGCTACAAAACAATATCTTACGTCTTTACTATAAACATGATTATTAAAGGTCAAAAGGATTCCACCTACCGCTCTGATGTAAGGAGAATCCTCATGCTTTAATAGCCCATGCATTTGCTTAACAGTAAGTTTCATGGTGAAAAACTTGTACAGAAGGCAGAATGCTGTTGAAGGACCACGGCAGTTACCAGTCATCCACGGCTCCACATGATCAACTTGGTTATAAATCTCATCAACCACTTCATGGTATGTCTTTAAACGATAAAGCTCCTTAAAGTAATCAGAAGACAGAATATTCATACATAGAACCTTCTCCAGCAAAGAATCAATTGGCTTCCCGCAAGTCTTTATCTCCATTTATGGGTCCTCAACTAGACATCTACCTAGAAGGACAAGAATGTACAACTACATTACAAATTCAGAAGGTAAAAAAAAAGGAAAAAGTACAAATTCATTTTCTGGTACTTCAACAAGTCTAAAGAAATAGTTTGGTGAAGTTAAAAAAAAAAATACAGTCCTCATCTGAGAGCATATGAGACCCATAAATGATCTGTGCTTGCAAAAAGAATCTAAAGAAGGAACCAACAACAAAAGACGCCCACAAAAGAACATGTGTCTCATTTCCACAAGTGACATTCAACTGATGAGAAAATATTTCAAGCAGTACAAGCTGGCGAAACGGGAGGCTAGACATCCTCCCAAAGTCAGAAATATTTGGTTATAAATAGAGAGAAGGAGAATAAGGAAGATGGGCAATATTTTGATGAGTATGTAAGGGCTTGAGAGTGGTCTCAAGATTGGAAGGGGTCTAACTACCTCAAATTACTTGGTCTATCTGGTAGTTTGGTTACTGACTATATCTCGATATATTTGGGTTCTATTACATACCAGCTCAACAATCAAAATTTTCATTTGTTCGAAAAGCTCTATGGATATAGGATATGTGACATGGAAGCTTTCTGGGCTGCAATTGTTTTATCGCGCAAGAGAATTTCAAGAGGGAAGGATGAAATGAACATTCAAGAGAAACAAAGTAATCCAAACTGGGGTAACCTTTGGGTTGAAGAAGAAAAGACAAGTTTTAGTTCAAATTTTAACCATTCTTTCAATTATATAAATGCCAAGAAAATATGTTTAGAGGATCAGCTAGATAAAAGACTTGAAAAAGCTGGATGGATTTCTGCACTTCGACTATTTGAGGACTTCTAGTATAATTATATCTCAATGAACTGGAAGCCAATTTTTTATAGTTAGATCTAACTAATCTTGTTGGCTGTCTTTTTTTATATCCTTTTTGTATTCTTATTTTAGGATAGCTTACTTGTGTTTCTTTCTTACATGAAAACAACAGTAATCCATAGAACACAAATATTTGCATTAGCATGCATTAGGAGAATCCTTAGGTGTCGTGATGGTGCTATGATAACGAGAGCTTATATTAGTTGGTGCTTACAAAAGTTGCTCAAATATCATTATATAGTCTTATCTCAGTTCAAGGAGTTTCCTATGCATTTTGAACTCAAGAATGGCCATTTTGACTCCAAAGTACTGTTGAACAGCTTCCAGTTAGTTTAGTACATTTTAACTATTATTTTAGTAAGAGGTTCCTTTACTTCGTGGTTTCACCTTGTTTAATTCGATACAGTAGTCACTAAGTCTGAGAAAAGTGAACTTTCCAGGATTTTCAATTACAGCTATTTCAGTTATGCAAAAAAGTAACTCAACAGTTTGGGCTGGGTTGTCAAGTTTCTTCAAGTTGTCAGGTTACTACAACGGCCCTACCTGGAGCATACATCCAAAAGTCAGCAAAGGTGCTGTTTGCTATATATATATATAACCCACCAAACTTATGAAAAACTTGGCTTTAATTGAGGGGGGGGGGGG
>QLSR01001486.1:2535278-2546110 GCA_031780015.1 Citrullus colocynthis
GAAATAGAGGAAAAGTCAGTAAAAAAAAAAAAAAAAAAAAACAAAACAAACCTTAAGTTAGAGAAGATATCTTGTTGGTAGCCATAAAAAGTGGAAGCTACAGCAATGAACGAGAACAAACCTTAAGTTAGGGAAGTCATCTTGTTGGTAGCCATAAAAAGTGGAAGCTATAGCAATGTTTAAGTTTCGGAGATTAAAGGAGCTTTGAAGAAGATGAGAAGAGGAGGCTTTGAAGTGCAAGCAAAGAAAGAAAAAAAAGAAAAGTTGGAGAAAAATAAGCAAATGAATTCTCTTTTAAGAGTTTAAATAAAATATGCTAGTTTGAATGATGTTTATTGTAACGACCCGACTTATACAAATTAATCGGACCATTACTCAATGCATGCAAAACTTCAAAGAACGACACTACGCTGAATAGTGAAGAAGGATCAAGCTTTTCATGAAAATTCCTACTTATATTAACTCAAGAAAATAACACATTAATAAATAAAAGAAAATTTTAGTTCGGGGTACCCCTAATAAACTCAATGAATGAAAAATCCACATAATAAAAAATAGATGAGTCTAAAAAATTCAACAGTTGGACAACAATTTTAGTAAAACATGCAAGACTACGCGGAAGCTACTACGGGTCCCGTGATGCCATTAAGGATTCTTCTTGTCATTCGCCGGCACATTCCTTCCTTTACCTGAAAAACATATAAGAAGAAAGGATGAGTAATTATATTACTCAGTAAGTGACCCCATTACCGGAGTCGGGCTAGGCACCTAGGTCCTTTAGGTGCGTTAAACGTGAGACATGCATATCTATCATACTTCTATAGGGAAATGATTATACCCGCCCACCGTTGGTTATGGATGCCCGCAAACCTCTAGAGCCTCGAAGGAAACTCTTGCCTCTGGTGATCCCGAAGGAACACAAACCTCTAGTGCACTCAAAAGAGCACAACCTCTAGTGATCCCGAAGGAACACAAACCTCTAGTGCACTCGAAAGAGCACAACCTCTGGTGATCCCGAAGGAACATAAACCTCTAGTGCACTCGAAAGAGCACAACCTCTGGTGATCTCGAAGGAACAAAAACCTCTAGTGCACTCGAAAGAGCACAACCTCTAGTGAACCCGAAGGAACACAACATCTAGTGAACCCGAAGGAACACAACATCTAGTGAACCCGAAGGAACACATCCTCTAGTGATCCCGAAGGAACACAACATCTAGTGAACCCGAAGGAACACATCCTCTAATGATCCCGAAGGAACACAACCTCCTGTGGACATCCAACCGACGTAGGGGAGTTACCACTACCCATCATACATGATCAATCAAATTCACACTTCTTCCATTCCATGAATTCATACATTAACAGTACTGTTCATAAACTTCTCATAGTATAAGCTTATACATTATCAGGCACATACAACTTTAAGACACGGAAATTTCATACAAGCATCTTATATCATACTTGGCTTTGGAAATCTACTACATCATGGCAATTAAACATATGGCCCGAAGGCGGTTCAGGTAGTAAGATCACTTACCTGAAGGTTGATCCATAAAGCTAACCACACTGTAACCTTTGCAAAATTCCTAAACAAACTGGGAATAAAATCCCCTAACTTATGTTATTCATCAAGCCCAACCCTATCATAAGCAAATTCAAAATTTGTTCGAGGGAGTCCTTACCCAAACGTGACCAAACTCGCAGTTTCCTCCGACCCTACGGACTAAAACAATCGCCGACCACCTATTAAGATTCACCAATTAATTCGTATTCTCAAATAATTGCCAAAATATGCCACTAACCTACTAAGGGTTGAGATACTTACTTAGGGAGTGCTGGTCCGGCGACTGTCGGTCAGCCGAGAACGAGATTCTGAGCAAGAGAGCGAGAGTCGAGCGAGAGCCAGCAAGAGAGCGAGAGCCCGAGAGCGTGAGAGCGTGATCCTGGCATGGAAAGCGTGATTTTTGAGTGTGATAGCGGGGAAGTACGAGAGCAAGAGCCAGCGAGAGAGCGAGAGTCGAGCGAGAGCCCACGAGAAACAGCGTGATTCTGAGCGTGAAACTTCCGGAAATCGAGCAGTAATTGATAGAGAAAGGTGGCGGAGAGGGAGAGACATGGCGGAGAGGGGGAGAGATGGCGGGGTAGAGGGAGAACGGAAAAGAAGGGAGGCCGCGGTGGCGACGAAGACCTGGGAGGGAGTGAGAAAGAGAGCTTTTCTCTTTTTTTTTTTTTCATTTTTTTTTCTTGACTACACGCAAACTGAGGAGGGTTTAAAATAAACCCTAATCCTTTCCCCTCCTTAGCCTATTAATTCCATTTTTTCCTTTTTTGTTTCCCCAACCAAATAAAATAAAATATTATTTACCAAATTCATTTATTTTATTTTATTTGCCCCAAAGTAAGCTATCTTTTGCCAATTCCCAACCATTTCCTTAAATTCACCTAAGACTCACAAACCACTATAAATGCAAATTTTAAAACTTTCCTCCTTAAACTAAATAAATACATAAATACATATAAATAAATATAATTTCCTTTTGATGCATAATTACTTCAATTAACTTAATAGAAGGATTTATCTTAATGATTTAGGTTGTCACACTTATTCTTCTTCTTATTAATTAGTTATATATATATATATATATATGAGTTATTTTGATAAATAATATTATTTTAATAAATAATGACAAAAACCGTGGACCGGGTCCACAATTTGTCAATTTCTTTTTTTTTCTTTTTTTTTTTCTCTTCTTTGGGGGTCCCTCTTTCCCTCTTTTTTTTCCTTTTCTTCTTCTCCAATTCTTCTTTTCTTCTTCGACTCTTCTTCTTTCGTCTCGCTCTCACTCTCTCTTTCGTCTCTTTCATCTCTTGCTCTCACGTTCACCTCTGTCGTCTTGCTTGTCTGGCTTCCTTCCTCACTCACCCAATCTCATCTCTCGCTCATCGGAGCTGGTTGCATTGGATTTTGGACCAGAAGAAAAAGAGTCACGAAGATGCAAGAAAAGAAGAGAAAAAAAGGGAAAGAGAGGGAGTCACAAAGAAGAAAAAAAAGAAAAGAAAACCCACGTCAGACAAATCGCGGACCGGTCCACGATTTGCATGCCATGTGGAGGGTAATCGGATCCACAATTTACATGCCATTTTTTTGTTGATACTTTCAACCTAACCCTATTTTTGTCATTATTTATTAAAATAATATTATTTTTAAAAAAAATTCTATATATATAATGTGTTGGTTGGATGGGCGATAAATCTGTCGCCTATCGCCAATTTTCAAATTTTCTTTTCTCTTCTTTCTTTTCTTTATGTCAATCTGCCACTGGCGCAAGTTATATTTTTTTCTATTTTTTTTTCTTTTTTCTTTCCCGCGTTCCTTTCAATTTTTTTCTTTTGTATTTATTTATTTAATGTTTATTATTATTTCCTATCCCAAATTTTTATTTCTGTATTATTAGGTGTGACTATTCATTTATTGTATTATTTTATTCTTATTATCTCTGGTTTGTTCATCATATTTTCCAAATTAATGCGTTCATCTTTTTAAGTTATAAATTACATTACTGTTTTTTTCACAATTTTTTTAATATACAAACAATGGAGTCAAGGAGATTTGGGAGTCCAATTTTGTATTCTTAAGGTGAGGAATCGATTCCTTAGAAGTCCAAGATCAATTTCCAATTAAAATTTTTATAAACTTTTAAGTTTTATATGTTATTTATGTTTATTTAATTCATTATTCGCTTTTTAAGTTATATTCTTATTAAATTATATTTGATTTCTAATTAAAAATTTTCAACATTGTCAAATATTTCAAATTAAAATTCATTGAGATTCTTAAATCCTCATAATTTAAATTTCTCTAAATTCAAAATCTTTCACAAAACTTTTTTTTTAGATTATTTAATTTTTTTCTTTAAAAATAAGCATTCCTAATTTAAATTTTTCTAAGTTTCAAAATCTTTCACAAAACTTTTTTTTTTAAAAATTATTAAATTTTTTTTTTAAAAAATTACATTTGTTGCGTTTTCAAGCATTCAAAAACTGACCTATAATTTCAATGTGTTTTCCAATCAATTGTTTCTCCAATTTCTTACTTTCTTGAGGTGAGGACTCTTTCCTCAGTTATAATATAGTCAAATTGGAGGAATTTGTTCTACTTATTTTATGGGATCATTGCTTCAAATACTGAAGTAATGAGGGGTAAAATAAGACATTATTTTTTTTAAAAAAAATTAAAGAGTATTTTTAAGTCAAGATTTTAAATTTGGCCACCGTTTTATAGATGAGTGTTGTGAGGTGCTAGCACCTTCCTCATACATAAATGACTCCCGAACTCAACTCTAGTTTTTGCAGATCATTTTTGTTTTTTTAATTGTTTATTTTACTTCGATGTCTAATCACACCATAAAAAATATTGGCGGCGACTTCTTTTTACTATTTTAACCCGTTTCGAAAATGTTGGCCGTTTTGTGTCCTCTTAGGCACGTAGCGACAGTAAGTATAAATAAAATTAATTAGAAAAAATATTAAACCACAACTCTTTATGAGAGGGTAGGTTTTTTTTGGTAAATGACACAATCTTAATGAAATGACATGTCTTTCTTCAAAGAGTTTGACTAGTCTATAAATATGTGGTTTTCTTATCAGTTTAAAAATACACAAAAATATGAAAAATAGTTTACTTGAGTTGTCTCAAGTAATCTATAAATATGTGAGTTTTTATTATTAAATACACACAAAAACATAAAGAATTGTTTCTCCAATAATCATCTACATACTTCTTGTCTATGTTACATACAATTACTCACATGTTATAGTTTTTATTATGTCTTATGGTTGAAGTGTTGCATTCACATGTTAGTAATTTGTCTTATCTTAAAAGACAATTATTTATGACACATTTGAGTGTCATGGAGGAAACAAAGTTGCCTTAAGGTAACAACGTGAATTTATTGGATTTCAGATTAATTGTTTTAATTATTTCCTTATTCTTCTATAATTTGTTTTCACAAAAAATAAACTATTTTGTTACATTTTGTCCATATGTTTATTTCTTTATTTTTCTTCATTTTATTTGTGATGAGTCAATCCATTTAATTGTTGGGTTTTATGTCCTAAAACTTGTGGTTTGTAAGTGATAAACATATTCTTTATTTTCAATAAAGTTGATATTGAAATTTATTAAGTATAGATGGTATTGAATATGTAAGTTATGTTTAAATTTATTCAAATCTAAATCCAATAAACTATGAACCACTATCTATAGCTTGAATACTTAGACTTTATGTGTAGACATAAATGAATCAAATTTAAGTAATAGCCAAATTGATCTATAGTATAAGGTTAAGATTGGGTACCTTATCCTAGACACACTATAGATGTGACTCATTTTGTATTTGATACAAACGATGTGATCCTATATCGTTTGTGTAAAAACATGAGAATGGGGCACCCTATGCAATGAGTTTGCATAAGACCGACCTAAGAGACTAATTATTTCAAAATGATGACTTAGGTAACTCGATCTTAATCTTGAGCTAATTATGAAATCCTGTTTATTTGGAATTATCCTTTAATTTGCATGGGTGAGAGTGACCAGACTTCTCCAGCTCAACATGCCTACCATTTTAGGGATAAGACCAGTAGATAGTTGAGGACATAATCTTGCAAGATGAAATTTACTCCTACCTAATTCAAGGTTAGTAGAGAAGTTATTCCCTTAAGTACTAACTCCAAAACTTAGACAAGGGGTCTCACTCTCTCATTGGACCAAGAGGGACTCGGTTTGGTGGTTAGACCACAATCTAATTGTTCATTAGAGGATCAATTAGACTTAAGGAACAAGATGTAATTATAGGAATCAAACAGTAATTTTTAATTACGAACAACTTGTAAAGGATCGACTTACCAATCATGGTTATATCAAGTGAGAAGAGTACATCTAATGGCCTATAGTGGAATGTCTCAGTAGTTAACGAATGTTAATTAGCTAGGTTAAAGAGTTTAGCAGATTAATTTCAAATTGTTGGAGCTCACATGATATGTAGGTCCATTAGGTCCCCTATTAGCTCATATTGGACTAAACCTTAGAACAGTGTCATGAGAGAATTTAAAAACATTCAAATTCGGTTTAGGGAGTAAGTAATACGTTTTGCTTAAACATATCGTCATTTAATTATTAATTAAATAATAATGGAGAGTAGGAAAATATTTAAATATTAAATTACATAAATAGAGATTCATCGGAGTTGGAAAATGTAAACATTGGTGGTAAAATTATTAATTTAATATAATTAATTAGATTATTTAATTAATTATTATTTAAATAAATATTAAATTTAATATTAAATTAATATTAATTTAATTGTTTAATTAATTATTTTATTTAAAATTAATTAATTTTAATTTTAAAGAAAAAAAAAAGAAGAAATTCTTTTTTTAATGAATTTTTAGCCATTCATTTTTAATTGAAATTGAAATTTTCAATTTTTGCATGGGTTTTGAGAGGAGGTGCTCTCACCTCAAACCCTCATGAAACCACATCTTTTTCCACTCAATTAATCACCTAGTTGGTGTCTATGTTAATTTGATTTGCACGTTTTCTTCTTTAAATAGAGGATGATTAACATCAATTGTGGTGGTTAATCACTGAGATTTTTTTCAAAAAAATTTCCTCTAAGAACGTTACAACTCCAAACTCTCTATAACCTTCAAACTTGCTCCAAATTCATTCCAATTTGCTTCTATATGTGTGTACTTAACTCTTTCATTTAAAATATGGATATTGTGTTTTATCTTATGGTTTCTTTTTTAAAAAATAAAATAAAGATAGAAATTTATAACAATTTCTTTTATATGAAAATTTATTGTAAAAATAGTTTGTTTTATTCTTATATAAAATCAAACTATAAAAGTCATCTAAACTTATTTTCATTTTATTTGTGATTAATATGTTTTTTGTCTATCAATTTTTTAAAAACAGAAAATAAAAAATAGTAACCAATAACATAAAATAAAAAACCAAAAACTAACCCTATTTGGTAATTATTTCGTTTTTGGGTTTTGGTTTTTGAAAATTAAGCCTATTTTCTCACATTTTTTTAACAATGGTTTGTATCTTTCTTAAGTACAACAGTTGAATTCTTAGCCAAATTCCAAAAACACATACAAGTTTTTAACAACTACGGCCCCATTTGGTAACCATTTGGTTTTTAGTTTTTGAAAATTAAGCCTACAAGCACCCTTCTCACCCCTAAATGTCCTCTTTACTTATCTATTTTTTACCCATGTTATCATAAACCAAGTCAAACTTTGGGGAAAAAAATACTTTTTAAAAATTTATTTTTATTTCTGGAATTTGGCTAAGAATTCAACTTTTGTACCCAAGAAAGATGCAAACCATTGTAAGAAAACACAAGAAAATAGGCTTAATTTTTCAAAAACTAAAAATAACCATCATGGGTTGACCTAGTAGTAAAATGGAGACATAGTCTCACCAAACAGGGCATCAATAGTTTACCATTTCGATGTATTGATTTACAAGTTCTAATTCTTGTACTAAAATTATGTTGAATATATAACTAACCTATGAACACAATCGGCTCTATTCAAATTATAAACTCAATGTGGATAAGATATTGTCATATTAATCACACTCTTCAAATCTAATCTAATTTAGAGAAATTTATTTCGTCTACATCATATTTTTTCTCTTCAACTCATATATATATATTGGTATAATTAACTTCACCAAAGCTAGCAAAGTGACCTTCCCATGGATTTTAAACCATTTTTAAGAAAAGCAAGTTGAATACAAAATAGAAAAATGTGGTATACTCTTAGATTTTTAGTAGTTAAATTGAGCGCATTGAATCTCTAACATAATTCAATTGTCATGTATCTTACACTAAAAGGTTAAAATTAAAGAATAGACAATACCTATGGAAGAGAATCGTAATAACTTTTCTGTCATCGCTCCCATTTCATTTATCATCTCCATAAAATTTCTTAAATTTTGAGGGAATTTGAGAGAAGATTCATTCACGTGATCAAATTCCTTGAGGATAACTATTTCTCTAATTTTTTATAGGGGAAAAAATGATGAAATAATTTTCTAAGAAAAATTTTCAATTAAATAATTAATTATCCACTATGAAAATCCTCTTTTAAATAATTAAACCCTCATGAATATTTATTAAACCTCTCTTAGATAAAATAAAACAAAACTTTATAATAAGTTATTTCAGCTGCATTTAGTAACCATTTTATTTTTTGCTTTTAAAAACTAAGCTTGTAACCATGAAATGGTAATAAAAAACAAGATGGTTTTTAAAAACTATGCTTATGTTCTCTCAATTTCTTACCATAGTTTTCATTATTTTTTAGTAAAAAGGTTGAAATGTTACCCAAATTATAAAAAAAATTAGAAAAGAAAAATTAGTTTTTCAAAATTTAGCTTGATTTTTGAAAACTTTGGTAGAAAATAGATAGGAAAACAATAAATTTAGAGGAGAAAGAAGTGTTTATAGGCTTAAATTTCAAAAACTAAGAACACAAAATTAAATAGTTACCAAACCATGCCTAGTTATACATAAGAGTTTAAGTTGAAACATATCAAATTATTCGGACAATCACTACAACAAATTTGACATTCAATGACTCTTGTACAGTGCCAAAAATAAAGGAGAAAGTGAAAAAAGAGTCATTAAATCCAAAATCACGCGTTTTTGGCGGGAAAAAACGGAGTTTTTCGGATTTGTCGGAATTGATGACTTTTTTTTGTGTCATTAATTAATGACTAAAAAAAACAGTCATTAAATGTAAGAAAATGAAAAATACGGTTTTGGCGGGAAAAGACGTGAATTTTCAGATTTTTTTTTTACTATTTTGACTTTTTTTACTTTCCCTCCTCTCACTTTCCCTCTTTTTTTCTTTTTCATTTTACTTTTATTTTTACATAAAACAAATAAAAAATCTCCACTCATTCCTTTCATCTTCCCCACCCTCACCCCACAAAATCCTCTTCCCACAACAAGGCTCCCGACAACAAGGCTCTTGAAGAACGACGACGCCGCCGCTGCTGTCGCCCCGACAAGAAGGTTTGGCCTCTATGTTTCTTTTTCGGTGACCATCAGTTAGGAGCAACGACCATGAACAACGACGCCGAGAAGTAGCAACCATGAACAACGATGGCGCAAACGGACCAGATCCACGTTGACGATGAGCTGTAGCACGACGACATCCCTCCCCCATGAGTTTTTTCTTCACCAACAACACTATATTCACGACTTGTTGCATGAGCAAGACATTGGCCACCCACATGCAACCATACCCACCCGATTTGGGCGATTTTGTTCATGAATCTTGTTGGTGGGTTCATTCGCAAGTATGTTATCTTTTAGTTTCAGCTATTGGATTTTTTTGGGATGTGACTTGATTTTGGTCTTTGTTGGTGAAATGTTGTTGAGATTGGTTGTTTGGCTTGGTGATTACTTTTAGATATGATTATTTTTGCATATTGATTGAAATTTTTTTGAACATCATGCCCTAAGTTTTTGTCTGTTACATTTGGTTTTCTTTTGTTGCCGCTACAAGTAATTTTAGATCTGTGCACTATTTTTCTTTTTGTTGTTTTGAAGAAGATTCCTAGGTTTTTGAAAGTGTGCTCGTTTGGCCAAATAAACAAGTTGCAAAGGCTAGTGGTAGTAAATGGAAGTCAATATCCAATGCGCTGTAAGTGAACTATTCTTTCTATTTGTCATTGTAAAATTTGGTTAACCAACTAATTTTCTAGTACAATTCTTGAGCCTATTTATGTTTATGTTGTTGTATCGTGACTCTTAAGTATATTGTGTGTTTTAAAGTTTTATTTTAAGCTTATTTGTATACTTTGTTATTATTGTTTAGAAGCGTTTGGATTTGTTTTAGTAGCACATCAAGTATAATTCTACCTTGGGTATTTATTTGTTTTATGTTAGTATGTTGCGTGTTTTACTTAATTAATTATAATATGCCACATGGATATCTTTATGAGTTTTATTTATATTTTTTTTACTTCTAATTAAGTTTTTTATTGTAGATTTAGATTTCTAATTAAGTCTTAAACTCTTTGTTTGTAGTTATAGATTATTTCATAGTGTTTAAACTAAGTTTTAAGGCATTGGTCAAGGTAAGAACATCTCTTTTGAGTATGATGATTGTTTTGTACTATGTATTGTGAGTGTTATGTTTTTATAATTTCCTTGTTTATAGTTTACTTGTATTAGCGTTGCCAAAATTTATTATTATATATGAAGGTTCATATTTATGTTTGTATGTAATGTGTCAAAATTGTTAGCCGTCTTATTCTTCATGTAAGTGGCACTACTAAAGTTTTTTTGTACTATGTGTTTTAGTGTTGGATATATTATTATGTTTTAATGTGGCATAAATGGTGGATTTGACTAAATTTATGGAATGCCAATTAAGTTTGGTTTTAGTTTTGTCCTAACATTTGGATTACCAATGATATTTGAAGGTTAGATTGGAGTTTTTGAAGAATTTTGACCTATTGTCCAGCGAAAGTAAAGTTGTTTTAGCCAATTTTTTTTTGTAAGTATTTAAAGTTTTGAAGCCCTTTTAGATTCAATATTCAATCTGGTTGTTGGAAATTTAGATTTGAAATATTGGGAATGCTATTAGGATATTAGTACAGTAGAGTGGTTATTAATAAAGGGAATTTGGGGATTTGGATTCTAGTTAGATTATTGTGAATTAGTCCCGTGTGTGTGTGATAGAGAAAGCCCTCGAGGAAGGCTATACAAGTGAGTATTTTCCTTGAAATATTACAAT
>QLSR01001486.1:2559409-2579403 GCA_031780015.1 Citrullus colocynthis
TCACCAGAGGTTGTGTTCCTTCGGGTTCACCAGAGGTTGTGTTCCTTCGGGTTCACCAGAGGTTGTGGTCCTTCGGGGTCACCAGAGGTTGTGTTCCTTCGGGTTCACCAGAGGTTGTGGTCCTTCGGGGTCACCAGAGGTTGTGTTCCTTCGGGTTCACCAGAGGTTGTGTTCCTTCGGATTCACCAGAGGTTGTGGTCCTTTGGGGTCACAAGAGGATGTGTTCCTTCGGGTTCACTAGAGGTTGTGTTCCCTCGGGATCACCAGAGGTTTTGTGATCCTTCGAGATCACCAGAGGTAAGAGTTCCTTCGAGGCTCCAGAGGTTTGTGGACATCCAAATCCAACTTAGGGAGAGTATAACCAGTTCCCTATGAAAGTATGTTAGATATGCCTGTCTTAAGGCTAATGCACTTAAAGGACTTGGGTGCCAGTATAACCAGTCCCCTATGAAAGTATGTTAGATATGCCTGTCTTAAGGCTAATGCACTTAAAGGACTTGGGTGCGAGTATAACCAGTTTCTTATTGATGTATGTTGATATGCCTGTTGTATGACTAATGCACTTAAAGGACTTGGGTGCCTAGCCTGGCTCCGGTAGTGGGGTCACTTACTGAGCAATATAATTGCTCACCCTTTCATCTTATTTTTTTTTTCAGGTAAGGGAAAGAACGTGCTGGCGAATGACAAGAGGAAACCTTGATGGCTTCACGGGACCCATAGTAGCTTCCGCCTAGCACTGCATTTTTTTTTTAGGCTTGTCTTTTATTTTGTATATGGATTTTGTTTTTGTTTTCTGTTCATGGAATTTTGTTGATTTTATTAGGGGTACCCCGAACCAAAAATTCTTTCTATATGGGTTAAATAAAACAAAAATTTTCGTAAGTAGCATTGTTTCTTTCTTATTACTCAGCATCGGGTCTTTTCTTGAAATTTGCATGCATTGAGTAATGGTCTGATTAGGATGTATTAGTCGGGTCGTTACAAATATAAAATTAAAACATTTGTCAAATATAACTCAATTGAGTTGTTATTTACCAAAGTCAAACATAACTCATTCAAATTGAAAAAACTACAAATTTAACTTTCATATAGGAAAATTATCTTAAATGACAAAATTGCTAAAAATATTTACAACTAATAGCAAAATACACAGTCTGTCGTGATCTATCGCTGTCTATTGTAGATAAACAGTGAAATTTTGCTATATTTGTAAATATTTTGGTTCCTTTTGCTATATTTGTATATGAAACATCATCTAATATGATGGTTTCAATCCAAATTTGAAACTTCTAACCATGAATTTAATCTACACAATTAAATCCATTTTTTGTTTCAATATTCAAGAATGTTTCACTTTCCTTTCACTGCAATATAAATATCCAACATATAAATCTACTCTTGATCATTGAGATAAAATGTTACACGATCAAAATCTAAACAAATTATAGTAAAAAAAATTAAATGTAAGTTTTTTTAAGTACAATACATCGACTTTGTGGTTACTAACACATATAGATGCCAATTGAGCTATGCACTCTTTGCCAATTAAACGTAAGTTGGAGATTTTCTACGATTATAGTAAATTAATATCTAGGTTGTAATCAATATATGTTATGATTAATTTATTATAATCATATATATGTCAACTTGGAATATAACTCAATTGGTCGTAAGATATGTACTTTCAACCAAGAGGTTGCTAGAGGTTCAAACCTCCCCGTTTAATTTTCTTTTTTTTTTTTAAAAAAAAACCTCTATTAAAATGTTTAGGGCTTTGACTAGTAACGATTTTATTTTTTGTTTTTAGTTTTTGAAAATTAAGCTTATAAATGCATTTTCCACCTCTAATTTTTTTTTAATCTATTTTTTCTATTGTTTCAAAAACCAAGTTAAGTTTTGAAAACTAATAAAATTAATTTTTAAAAATATTTTTTTTGAAATTTGACTAAAAGTTCTTTTATATATATATATATATATATAAAAGATGCAATTATAAGAAATTGAGAGAAAATAAGCCTAATTTTCAAAAACTAAAAATAAAAAACAAAATGGTTAACAATCGAGACCTTAGAAAAGATATCATATGTTAACAAATTAAAACTAAGTAAAAGAAGTTTTGTTGGTAGGGAGAGATGTGGAAAGGTACATAGATATATATAAAGGGAAACAAAATTTGTATGAGAGGGAGGCTTAATCAGAAGGGTTTGTTGTAAATTTGTAATATATGTGAGAGAGATGCATAAATTTCTTCCCCATGGTGGTGATATTGCAACCCACACTTTTTACTTTGCCTTCTCAATTCCCTTCTTCACAAGGCATATTTATATATATATATATATATATATTTCACTAATTCACTTCCATATTTCTATGCCATTCATCAACTTTCTTCTAAATCTCGTAGCTCTCATTAAAATTGGAGATGTCCCAAGTAAAAGTATTTCCCATTAAGGTTTGATATTTGCCTCTTTCTTCTCCCTTTAATATTATAGTTCTATGATTTTTTTTTTCTCACTATTGAATAATTGATTCTATATGTGTAAGGTTTTTTATTGTACTCATTCGAGTGAACAGTCAAGAAGAGCTTCTTTATCTCTTTGGCATGATCGGTTTTTTCAATTCACAAATATGCATGGGTTTAAAGATAATAATTTGAACTTCTGACCTTTTGATCGAACATATATACCTTAACTCGTTGTGAATTATGTTCAGCATGACAGTGACGGTATGAAATCTCTATCTTTTTTTTTTCTTTTTTAAGAAATAATGAATTTACATGTGCAAGTACTTTCTAATGAATAATTTTTTAATATTTTGATCCTATTAGAGTGATGATATCAAAGAGAGGTTTTGCAACAAACCCAAGGTAAAATTTCTGTCTCTAGAAAAATTATAATTCGACTATTATATTATTCCCATGAATGTATGGTAAAAAAAAATAATAATAAAAATTAAAAAATAAAATCCTGTCTAGCTTGAAGACAATCTTTAAGGATGGATTATAGTTTTCTTTCTATTTGATTACTTTTTAAGTTTTCTTGTGTTTTTTGTACTGTTGTATTTTAGAAAAACATTTTCAATTTTTTACATTTATTTGCAATTTTTTTTTAAGTAAAAAGTTGATTTTTAAGCCAAATTCCAAAAACAAGAACAAATTCTTAAACACTATTTTTTTTTTTCAAAACTTAGCTTGTTTTTCTAAAAGATATTGGTAAACTTTGATAACAAATCATATAATTAAGAGGCAGAAGGAGTGTTCATAGGCTTAATTTTAAAAAAAAACTAAAAATAAAATAGGAAAGATTTGTAAAACGAGGTCTAAACAATGTATGAGTGAGTATAACAGAGAGAATATTTTATTATATTTATGTCTGTCTCTAAGATTTGGAGTTAAATTTTTTCATAACCTTGGTGGGATTTCATATGAATAAAGGTTATGATCAAAGAAAACACAAAGCCACATGATTTCAAATTGCACACCGAACAAAGGGCCATCAAACGTGCAATGTTCAACTATTCGGTAACTATTATTTTATGTCATTCCTCGAGCTTGTTTGGAATAACCATTGACCAATCATTGTTTATTCCTTTCCTAAAGAGATATTACCTTCTTTTAAATCAACGTATACTCGTATAGTAAATATTACTTTATATTGCCTTCACCCATCAAATTAAATTTTTGGATCAGTTGGTATTTTAAGATAGTATCAGAGCAAATAGTCCAAGAGGTGTTATTTTCTTTCCAATTAATATAAATTTGCCTTCACTCATCAACTTAAGATTATGTGTCAATTGGTAATTCAAGAGTAAATTTCTAATGGATGTACAATAATCAAGCTAAATTAAGTATTGTGAACTAGTAATTAGAAAAAAAAAAAAAAAAAAGAGTTAAGAAACACACTTTTGGTCCCTTAGTTTTTATATGAAACTAATAATTTAATCCTTAAACTTTAATTTGTATAGATTTAGTCTCTATACTTTGAATTTTCTAAAAGTATTTTACTTATTTTAGTCTTTATACTAAAGTTTGTAATAATTTAATCTTTGTAGAGCAAATATTGTGAATATTTAATGTGACTTTTTTTATACGTGTAAATCCACATACTAATTATAATAAATCAAATGTGTTTATAAACTATAAAATCCAAATCATTACGTTATAAAGATTAACACTTAGCTTTGATGAAATTTTTCACAATAGGGATTAAACTATTGGTAAGAGTTGTTTTCAAATATACCAAAATAAGACAAAATATTTAAAAATATAGAAAATTTTCACGATAAACTTCTATCACTGTAAAATTTTTCTAAATTTGTAAATAATTAGATATTTTTCACATTTATAACAATTTTCCTATTATATTGGCAATTTTCAGGTAGCAACAAAATTATTTGTGATAGAACAGCAGAAGAAACAAGAAGAGGAATTACAGAAGGTTTTTGGAATAGTTTTTTAAGAGGAAAAATTACAATATTTGCTTTTGCTTTTGTTTTTGTTTTTTTTTTTTTTTAAATTAAATAAATATTTGAAGGGCATTTTAAGACATTTTGGCTGAAAATGGGTCAGATTATAGAAGAGGAAGAGATTCGTTTGCTAAGAAAAGAAATGATTCCCAAAGCTCAGTTAATGCCTTTCTTTGACAAGCCCTTCTCTCCTCAAAGGTAAACCAAAGTCCTGATTTTATTTTCACTTTTTTTACTTTAAACTTTTAAAGTTATTTCTTTTTCGTCCTCAAACTTCTAAAATTTTTATTTTAATTCCCAAACTTCTAAAGATAACTAACTATATTGGCAACAATGACATAGATTTTCTGACAATTTGGTCTACATATACACCTATAATATTTTCTGACAATTTTTTTATTACTTAAAGCTAGTTTTAATGAAAATAGAAAATTGCTATTTCTAACTTAAATTTTTTTTGCCTTTTGAAACTAACTTCTTTTTTTTTTTTTTTAAGAAACACTTCATCGACCTCTTTCTTACCTTTTCAATCAACAGAGAGTCTCTCGTAGTGATATTACAGAAATAATCCTATGAAACGCAAGAAAAAAAAGTTTCTTTAAAAAGTTGGAGATTTTTTAAAATTAAATTTAACATAAACTTTTTTGTATTTTTCCAGTAAGAAATTAACCAACATCTTGTGGGAAAAAAACAGAATGTGATTAAATCTTACTTTAAAGAAAAAAAATCCATAAATTTTTCTATAATTTGTCCGATGATAAATTGACTAAGGATGCGTTTGGATTGACTAGAGGAAATATGAAATTACAAATATTACTGATAGATTTGATTTCCATTTCTTTTGATTTTAAATATACTTAAAGATTTCTTTTTCATCTATACCAATATGAAATTGCAAATATTAAGGCAAATATTATAAAATTTGACTGATAAAAGAAAAGGGTAATTGCATTGCATAGATTGCTATATTTACAACTG
This sequence comes from Citrullus colocynthis, assembly GCA_031780015.1. Classification (NCBI taxonomy): domain Eukaryota; kingdom Viridiplantae; phylum Streptophyta; class Magnoliopsida; order Cucurbitales; family Cucurbitaceae; genus Citrullus; species Citrullus colocynthis. The sequence goes on from QLSR01001486.1 coordinate 2,564,852, forward strand.
TCCTTAAAGAAAAACAATGATATTATGTAGCACTAATTTTTTTTCTTTCTACCTTTTATTGAGAGAAATTAGAAACGTTTGGCACACCGTATACAAATTTTGAAGATAACTAACATGCATCTCCATTTAATTTACGCTAAATTATATAAAATATACTTGAACTTTGCATTTTGTGTCAAACAAAACTTTCAAAAATTTCAAAAATACCCTTAAAGTTTAAAAAAAATTGAAAAATATGCCAATAGTTCTGAATGAAAACCATTAAAATTTTATTTAAAAAATACCTCTAAGCTTTCAAAAAGTTTAAAATGTTCCCTTAAAATTTTAAAAAATAATTCAAAAATACCTTCACTATTAGTATATGAATAAAAAAACGTTAATACTTCATTAGAAAAATAATGTTAAAATTTCATTTTAAAAAAAATTAAAAATGCTTCTACCATTAATATGGTGATCAATTTGTTTGAAGTTTTCTTTAGTTAAAAAAAAAAAAACCAATTTTAAAACAAATTATATAGATATCCCTTTATATATATATATACTCTCACTTTTCTCTTATTTTTCCAATTCTTACCCCAACTTTTTCAGCAACAAAAATAAAAACCAAAAATTTTAAGTTAAAGACAAAAAATCTCACAAAATTCCAAAATCAAAATCTCCCTTTAAAATATACCAAAATGATAAATAGTCAAATAAAAAATGTATTTGGCTATTGACAACGCTTAACCTCTCACATACAACTTTGTTAAAATATTTATGTCATAAAACTCTTTGATGCTTCTATCATTATGATTCTTCTTATTATAGTCCATATATCTTAACTTAAGTGTGCAATTTATTTATTTATTTATAGATATACAAATGTCAAACAATTTAACAAAAGGGGTGAAGGAAAGTATCGAAGAAGAGAGAGGAGAAAAAGGAGGGAAAATAGACAAGTAAGACAGTAATAAAAGTTTTTGTTCATATAATCGTAAGATTATTTTTTTAACTTTTGAAAATTTAGGAGTATTTTTGACATAAAATACTAACAGTTTTCATCCAATGCTAAAGGTAAGGGTATTTTGAACTCATTTTGAAAATTTAAAAATATTTTAAAAACTTGTAAAAGTTCAAAGATATTTTTATTTAGGAGTATTTTGTATAATTTAGCCTTTAATTTACTATATAATTGCAATGATGTGATGAAAATATTCTTTATTCTTTATGTATTTATTATTATCATTTTTTACAGATCAAAAAGACCCTTAACAATTCCTAGAGAGCCAAGTTTCCACATAACGAGTACCAAATCTTGGAATTGCTTTTCCAACAATGAAATCAAATTCTTCCCACAAAATTAAATTTGAGGGTGAATTGGATGAATCCAGCCTTTTAATATTTAGTTTAAAGATATTGATTATAACTATCTTTTACTTTTAATCAACTATTTTTGTATGGGACCAAAAATAAACCGCATGAATTTCTTGTTAAATAATTAATATGTATATATATATAAAGATGCATATTTGTGTAAATTTATGCCAACAGTGTTCTTGTGTTTTGAATCTAATATTTTCAATCAAAATTATTTAGGTTTTTCAAACACTAATTTATGAATCTTTCAAAATAGGCAACATATTAAGAAACAAGATATGTCTTGAATTTAAATTTTTAGTTAAATTTTATATAAAGATGTCAAATATGCTAAATCATTTTATGTTTTAAATGTTGCTATGTAATTTAGATTAAGGTGGTAAATCATGCATTTTATTTTTAAATATAATAAATATAATTTTTATATATTTCAAAGATTATAATTTCCATATCTTTGAATATATTAATTATAATGGAAAATTAAATTAGAATATTTGTTTCCTTAATTAATAAGATTTGAGTTTATTTTAAACAAAGATACGATATTCTTTCGCTAATTTATCTTTTATTGATTAAGATTCTCTTCTAATAATATTATCAGAAGAAAGCCTTCTATCTTTCAAATACGAGGATAAATATTCAAGATTATATTTGATTTTATTTTGAAAGGTTTAAGTTTTTAGATATTAAAGCTTATTTCATAATGAATTGGTTTTTAATAATATTAAAAATAAAGCTTCATAATTCACTTGGGTTATTAATCTATTAATTAACTACTAATTAAAATATTAATGAATTAAAAATAAAGAATTGACTATAAAGAAATGATTGTTCTGGCTAGGCTAAGGTATTTAAGCGGATTTTAAGGGAACACTCTACTTGATAACTAACTTGGGAGTTTAATTAGGAAATATTTTGTTTCTCGTGCTAATATTAAAATTTATTTGATTGTTGAACACTTAAAATAATTTTCATATGGATAAATTTTGTGAACTTTTGAAATTTTGAGTGGTTTGTTTATATTTGATTAAATTCTCTCATGGTAAAGTTTATGAAAGTTATATATAATAGTTAATTATTCTTCCTAAAGTTAATTCTGATTTAATGCACTTAAACTTGCATAAATGTAACAGCCCACCTAAACTGACTGGACCATTACTCAATATATGCAACAATGAGGAAGAAAGACAGCATAATTTTAAGAAGTTGGAGATTTTTTTATTAAAGCATGATAAATAACAGTGGTTCGGGGTACCCCTAAGAAAATTTTTTTGTTTCTTTGGAATTATTCAATTTATTAGAAAGAAAATAAGTTCAGTAAATAAATAATTCAACAATGAAATTCCAAACATGACGCGGAAAAATCATATTAAACTTTAAATTTCAATGACGGAAAAACATGCATATGCAACCCTAGCGGAAGACCCTGCAAGTCCCATAGCGCCTCAAAGATTCTTCTTGTCATTCGCCGGCACGTTCTTTCCCTTACCTAGAGGCATAAAAGAAAAGGATGAGTACGAAGATACTCAGTAAGTAATCCCGCTACTGGGCTCAATTAAACACTGAATCTGTATGCATACAACATGAAGTTAGCAGAAATAACCCCTATTGTTGGCAAAACGCGTTCACGAGCTGGTGATCCCGAAGGAACACAAACTGGTGATCTCGAAGGATCACAAACTGGTGTCCCGAAGGAACACATACTGGTGATATGAAGGATCACAAACTGGTGATCCTGAGGATCACAAACTGGTGCCCCGAAGGAACACATACTGGTGCCTCGAAAGGACACGAACTGGTGAACATGCTGCTAATGTAGGGAACAATAATATGCATTCAAGGGTAAACGGCGTCTATAGCATACTATCATGGTATCTACCCTGTGATCACCTGAGCCTGGTATTTAACACGTTGTGTGTGCACCTACAGGGGATGTTACACTGACAAAATGTACATGTGCCAAACGTACCCAAGGTTCTATTGATCGAAAACGGCACTCCAAACATCCAAATTAGGTAACAGTATGGACAAGCTATACAACCATTCCAATTATTAAAGAAATAGTCTCTAAATTCGAGGTATCGAGTCAAGCAATACCGTCGGTAGGGCAATTACTTACAGTGAGATTTGGTTTAGTCACTTAACTGCGCAACTCAAATCCTGTTAAGAAACTTAGGTTAAAAATCCTAAAATACCCACAACAGCAATAACCCACAATTAGACTAGCCATGTATTCAACCAAAAAAAAAAAAAAAAACCAAGCAAGGTATACCGCCTTACCCCGACTGAATTGCAGCAAAAGATAGCGGCAGAGGTGAAGAGAGAAATTTGACGACGGCAGCGGCGGCGGCAGCATCGTCCGAGAGAGGTAGATCCGAGGACAGCTGCACAATGGCGATGGCGGCGACGTGAGGAGGAGTAGCTGAGAGAGAAACATGTTAGAGACGTGTTGTCGGCTGAGTAAAACCGAGAGAGAGAAAGGGAGGAAGAAACGTACTGTTGTGAGAGAGAGCGAGACGGCGAGACCCGAGAGAGAGTTTGACGCCTCGATGGGGAAAGAGAGTGAGACAGCGAGACCCGAGAGAGAATTTGATGTCGTGATGGGAAAGAGAGCGAGACAGCGAGACTCGAAAGAGAGTTTGACGCCATGATGGGGAAAGAGAGCAAGATGGTGGGCGAGAGAGAGTGCACCAGCGACGGAGAGAAACTGAGAGAGAGTGCCGGACAGGAGAGAGATTTGCGAGGGAGAGAGAGTGTGTGTGTATGCGTATGGCGGCGGGAGAGAAAGAGAGGGTGGGCTGCACTCAAAACGAGGCACCCCTAATTGACCTAAAAAAAACCTAATTAATTTCAAAATTAATTTCCATCTTCTCTTTCCTTCCAAAATTAGTTACTGCTTTTATTCCAAATTAAATTTCCTTTTCTGTTTCCTTCCAAAATTAGTTTCCCTCTTTCTTTAATAAACAATATTCCAAATCAAAATAAAGGCCAAAAGAATATATAATATCTGAAAATTGGGGTGTCACAATAAATCAATTAGTGTTCATTGTTTTTGCCTTGCATTTGTAGTTGCACATATTTTAGATTAATAAATGCTTATAAACTAATAAGCATCTATTATTTTCATATATCAAACATGTTTTGGTCATGCATTAGCAATTTGAGAAGAAAGTTGAAACATTATGATGAACATTTATCTAATATATATTTGAACAAAACAAATGAGCCATATGTTTCTATGGAAAAATCATGAATTTTGATCAAATAATTTAATATCATTCTCTAAAATGAATGTTACAATATTTAATAATTGTGGTTGAAATCATATTATAAAAAAAAAAAAAAAGAAATAATACTCTATTAAAACAACACACATGTAATATTTTGAAGGAGAATTTTATACTCAAATGTGAATACAATAAAGTAAGTTTGAAAATTAAAATCCTCAATAATGAAAAGGAAGATAATGTAGGGAAGCAAATTTTGAGAATTTATTTGAATCTCTAGAACATTTTAGTGTTGAATGTAAGGGTACATTTTAGGTTAGAACAACTCCCTCAGTTATTGGATGTCCTTAAGTGATGATGTTAGAGATGTGTATCCTCGAAGTTTGGGTTGAAGACAACCATGATTTGGTTGATTAGCAAAGTAAGTAAGAGAGGAAAATGTTTATTTACGATGGAAAGCAAAGGAGGCCAAACCCAAGGAAAAAAACAACGACACCACCTCCATGTTTAGTGAGTAGTAGTACTTACCATGACAGGTGAAGATCACACAACCTAATTTGGAGGCTTATCCAAGTGGCATCATACTCCACACTAATTATCCAACACATGCAAAACAAAATGTGAATAAAACTAGTTACTTGGACAATAGCTTATCCTTATAGGTAACTTTTTGTTTGATATGGATACCCAACTGCTTTTTAGTTCTATCCCAAGGTTTAAGCCAAAAGGCATGGTTAAAAAAAAAAAAAAAAGACACTTGTTCTTGTGCCTTTTTTCATAGTTGGGATGGTATATTTTACTCAGCAATTTTATCATTTAAGATAATTTTTCATCAATTAATGAGATATATTTAATTACTATTATTAACCAAACTTAGGACTTTGTTTTCTGTTTGTTTTAGACATGCACTTTAATATGCATGTCTTGGACACTTTTTATAAGTTTTGGGTTGGTATGCATATGAGACTTGAAAGTCATGTAAATGAATTTGCTTTATTAATTTTGATATATGATTCATTTCAAACAAGTAAAAATGAGCATGTTGTGCTTATTGGACTTTAATATTCCTTTTCACGTCTATATATTCTGAAGACGCCATAAATATCATTTTTTGTGAAGACCAATTGACCAAGCAACACATTTTTTTTTTGTGTATTTAATTTTATTTAATTTATGTTCATTTTGTATGGCTAAAATGAAAGCTAATAACTCAACAAACAAACAAACAAACACTACAAAATTGTTGTTTAGATGATATATTTTGGTCAAAAAATGAAAAGGGTTGAATACTTTTTCTAAATTTGTTGTTACAATGTTGAATCTTTTTTGTTACAGGAATATGAAATTGTTTTTATTTTAAATATTGATCCTGAAGCATATCATAATGTAATGAATAATGTGGGAAAAAATTAAATTAGTTTCTGTCGACGCTTTTTTGTGTTGGCAAAAATACATGATGGCCACACATCATATATGTTGGCAATTATAGAGCCATCACTACAAGAAATTGACCTTTTGTCGACGCTAATGAACGTCAGTGTAGGTCAAAAAAGCGTCGGTATATCCTATATTGAGGCAATGTAGTCGTTGACAGCTACCGACAGCAGTCGTGAAGTCAAACCTATATCGACGCTAGCAAAACGCGTCGGCATAAGTAAGATATGCTGACGATTCAATGTCGCGTTGACAGTTCTTGGATGCCAACGGTGTGCAACCATTGTCGGCGTATCCCCACAATACTAACAACACGCACATGGCGTCGATAGTTCTTATATGGCGACGACATAATATGCTGACGATTACAATGTGCCATCGCCATATCCTTGAAATACCAACCCCACCTTAATGTGGCGTCGGCATAAGCCAATTTTTTTTCAAAATACCTACTTCTTACCAATTGGTTTGTACCTAAAAGGAAACAAATTATACCAAGTCATAAGCAACATCCATACAATATTATATAAAATTAGTAATACATCAATACATATGGTTCATTAGATCCATAAATCCATAATGTTACAAATACATAAAAGAAGTTTGACAACAAAGTTACATAATTGTCCTAAAACATAGACATTAAAAAAAAAGTGAAGACCGACTTCTAGCTTGGTTAAAAGTTGGTCCCGAAAAATAAACAACAAAAACAAAAGTGAAATAATGATTAAAATTATAACAAAAATGTATGAAGCACAAATTTAATACATCTTATAAAGCGATAAAAATGTATCAAACGCAAGTTTAATACACCTTAGAGAGCGAGAGAGAGAGAGCGAGAGAGAGAGATTCTCACTCTCTATATCTCTGTCACTCTCTCAATCTCTCTCTCTCTTTCAATCTCTCTCTCACTCTCTCAATCTCACTGTCACTCTTGCACAAATTTATTGAATTTTGTGACATAAATATCATCATTAAAAGTCATAATTGGGCAAGCAAAGTTAAGGAAACAGTGTTCATATGATTTAATCAAAGGAGATCTTTATTATATACATGAATTTTTCATTGAATATTTACAATCTAAAGTATGGTTGAGAGGGATCCCAACTATGCATACAAAAAATAGAAGGTAGAAGGATAAATTGGACTGCTCTTTACTACTTATAAGAAAACATTTGTAAGAAATTTAAGTTCCCTCCCTTTGCCCTTGCATTCCAAAATGAAGTCAGAAGTTACACAAAAGCTATTTCTTTGATGCTTGAACTCAAAGATTTTATGTGGGATCTTCTTACCTTATACATCATTAATTTTATCCCGAGGCTCTTGGCAAACTAGATATTGTTGTGAATCAAAAAATTCCTTCCAATATAAAATGCAATCAAACTTGCAAGCATGAATTAAGTCATACCCTAGACATGTGTCACGTAACTTCTTCTTAGCTTCATAACATGCACTAGGTATAGATGCACCCATTGGAACTGCGTTCTTTAACAATTCGAGTAGCATACCGAATGACTTGTTACTCCAACCATTAATAACTTATCTTACCAAAAAGTTTAGTGAAGAATATTTTGTACAACCAGGGTATAATTGATTATGTGCTTCATCCAATAAATCCTCAAATAACCTTGAACTATCACTCTCAATCATAATATCTTCTTCATCTAAATCGTCATGGATAATTCAGCCTTGTAAATTGTTTAGAATATTTAACATCTCATTTTCTTCAGTTGACACATCATTAAACTCTGCATAACTAAATCCTTCATCCTGTACTAAGTGAGATGTTTGACTTAATTTCGAGGACAAATTAACTCCTTCTCCATGGTATACCCATTGCCTATATGAGGGAGACATTTCATATGTGAGCAAATGTCGTCGAACTCCGTCTAATGATTCCCACACTGCATTCATACAATTTTTGCATGGACATCTTGTTTTTCCAAAGTTATGAACATAAGACTTCGCTTTTTCAAGGAATTGGGTTACTCCTTCCATATATGTCATTGATAACTTATCTCGAAATTGAATGTAATCTTTATTCATCCTTAACGATATTCGTTCCAACACTAAAACTCTTGATTTCTAGTCTCAAACTCTTGAACCTATAGGAATTACACAAAAGATCAAAGTTAGTATTAACTAACATATATGTTCTTTATATGTTAGTTAATAATGCACAAATTCGTCCAAATGATGCACATTTTGATAAAGTTGGTGAAATTAAAGGTTGTTTTAATGGCACATCTCAATGCATCTCGTCTAGATCTAAAAATACAAAAAGTCGGCTTCTCATTACATTTAAATTGTTGGTTTTTTGGAGCTTTCTCGGTTGAATTATGACCAAGACAAGCTAATTAGTCTGAATAACGTACACTTTGAATTTAACCAATACCACAACCATAATTTAACAAATAATCAAACAAATTTGTCCAAACACCACAACCATAATCAACCTACTTCTCTAAATCAAATACATATTAGTGAATACCCCGATCATAATCAGAGAAAACATCAAATCAACTCATAGCAAGAAAAATTTAGAAAGATCTTACCTCAAGAAAATCAAATTCGTCCAAGTTTGGCCAAAACCCACGGATCCGAATTTGGGGAGAGAGAGGAGAGAGAGAGACCAGTGAGATGGATAGACCGAAGAGAGCGAGAGATTGAGGAGATGGAGATGATTGTCGATAGATCTGCGGAAGAGAGACCGACGGATCCGGTGGAGAAACCCGCGACAGATGATTTGCGGAAGGGAGACCGATGATGGAGAAACGAGAGCGACGAAAGGGAGACCGACGGAAGGAAAACCATCGGAAGGGAGACCGGATTTGAACGAAAGTGAAAAGAGCAGACAGAAGAGAGATCGATGGAAGAGAGCAGCGACAACCGAATTCGAAGGGAAAGAAAATCAGGGTTTTTTATTTTTAGAATTGTCGACGCCATAAGTCAGGCGCCGACAAAAGTCACCCTATGCTGACGTCTTGCGATCCAGGTTGGCAAAGGCACAGATTTTTTTGGGTGTCGGCATTGTTTCTGTCGGCAAAGGCCTCTTTTTGCCGATGATAGTAATCAACAGTCGGCAGAAACCCCCATCTACCGACGGATAAAAAAGTAGCGTCGAAAAATACACCTCTCTGCTGACAGGTTAATATAATGGTGTTGGCATGTGACCCTCTATGCTGACGCCTCATTTTTTACCGTCGGCATAGAGTGTTATTGCCTACAGTTCTTTGTATCGTCGGTATAGCCACAATTTTTCGACGACTTTTTATAACGTCGGCATGACGTCCGTCGGTTTAGCTGGATTTTCTTGTAGTGTATGGCCACGTTTACTTGTGCGTCAACAAAAAAACACTATTTGTCGACGTATCATGTGTGGGCAGAAATGCAATTTTTGTCCCTGAAGACTTTTATGATGGCAGATCCTTGTTTCTATTGACGGATCATATGAGGGCAGAAATTGAGTTTTGGCAACGAAAGTTGCTGTGTTGGCAGAAATGCAATTTCTACTCCCCAGGAAAGTTGTTGTGTGGGCAGAAAAACTTTTCTACTCACGTGTTTCTTGCATGGGCATGTATGCCCACACAACGTCAAAATGCATGGGTAGAAGCTTTGTCGATCGACCTCTGCTCACAAAAAAACATCGATGAAGGATTTGCCCATGCTTTTCTTAAAATCTATCGACGTGTTTTTGTGTCGGCAGAGACAAAAATTTTTGTAGTGATAGAAAAAAATACAAGTTTTACTTTCATAAACTATATATTTGAATTTTCTAGAAATGAAATGAACCAAGATATATCTAATAGGTGCATAGACATGAAAAATTGTATAATATATCGTCTAATATACTGAATAACACATGTGATGTATATTTAAATTTTCCATATATTTTAAACACAATACAAAAGAAACCATGAATTTCTCAGTATATTTGATATATATTAGACATCTCATGTCAATTTTTAATTAAAAATAAGAAAGAAATAAACAAAATCTCTTATACAACATTAATTTAAATATCATACATGTCGAAATTGATAAATAACAAAACAAAGTTAAAATAGGAAAAATGATGTTGATAAAAAAAGGAATTAAATATTTTAAAAATTTATTGATAAGAGATAATTTAATTAATGATATTTTAAAAAATAAGGTGCTAATATTATTATAAATTATAAAATTAAAAGAAAAGAGAACTCATGTCTCAAAATGTAGCAATTTCAGTACATTTGTAAAATGTTAGCTAAATCTTTCCATATAAATTTGCATCAACGGACTAAGCATTCATTGTCGGATATGCAACTCTCCCCTCTGCTTCTGTTGTATTTTTCTTTTAAACAAATTGCAAAAGGTGAGTTCTTTTCTAGAAGGTATAAAAATGTCTCAATCTTCATCGCCTCATTGTAGACTATGAAGATGACACTATAAAGTCAACAAATGCATCAGTAGTTATGTTCCTTCTCCTGGCGGAATATGATGAAGCCTCATGAAGTTTCCCATGTGTCTAAGTTTTTCATGTTCCCATTTTTATATTTTGTGCCCAACACTTCTCTCCCTCTCTTTTTCCTTTTCTTTTTCTAAATAATAGGACCATGACTGAATATGTCTCATCTAGAAAACGATCTAATCGACACGACCCTAAAGGAAGCGATTGTTGAAGACCCTGAGGCTTCCTTTTATTGTCCCGCTAATGCCGAGATTGTTGGAGACCTCAAGGCTTCTCTATTCTATCTTGTTGATGACGAGATTTCAAGCTTTCAGCAACAAACAACGATTTCAAGAGATTAACCCATAAGATGGTCTAATTGACACGCTCACAAGCAAGCGATTGTTGGAGACTCTGAGCCTTCCCTATGTTGTGTCTTTGTTCTGAGATTTCAAACTTTCAGCAACAAACAACCATTTTAAGAGATCAAACACAATCTAATCGACACACCCACAAAGAAGCGATTACTGGAAACCCTGAGGCTTCCGTGTACTGTGCTGCTAATGCCGAAATTTCAAAATTTCAGCAATAGACGACAATGTCAAACTTTTGACAACATGCAGCCTTGGGTATATGGGAAATTATCTAGGACAAGATTGTTCTATGTACTCCTTTTGAAAATGTTTCAAGCCTCAAACCAGAGATAATAATGAAAGTATTCACTGTCATTTCTCATACTTGTACCGAGAATTTGGCTTCATTTCAAAAGTTCATGAGTAGTTATCTTAAGAGAGTAGACGCTTTCAACAAGTTCCAATCTTCATACTCTTCTAAATTATCTTTGACCAACAAACACCACCAATTGGGTGAGAAGACCTCTTATATAAAAGAAGTCTCACTTTTAATAAGTTAGCTACGGGAGGAGGATAATGTCATTCAAGAGTAGGCTGCACAATTATCTTTAGAGATGAAAGAATTAGAAGTCAGACTACAGAATATGAAGGCTAAGTCTAAGAGACTGTTGAGTTTATTTTGTGAGAAAAGGGAGACCATAGATGAAAAGGAGCTTGAAGTAGCCAAGGTGCAAGAAGAAAGAGAACACTCCTACTTTGGACGATAAAGATGTCAGGACTTTGGCTACACTTCATGAAATCATGGAGGCCGAACGTGAAGAGTTAAAATACTTTAAGTGGAAGCCTTGACTTTATCAAACTCATTTAACTTGAATCATTATAATTGTTTTCCTTATGTAATCAAAAGACTTTGGCATTCATGCCCAAAATATTCTTATTTATTTCCATGATTTATTTTTATTTTTATCTTTTTTGTTTATTGATTTGACTACACTCAAATCTTAAGTTGCTCACATGCCCTTTTATCATAGTGGGATTAAGTTATAGTTTAAGGGATTAAATCCCGGAGGAAGCGTGTGATCGTGTTATTTGATTTCTTGAAAGAATTAAAAATACAAAAACTAGAAGAAAATGTTAGGTATCATACCTTTGCCAATCCATAAATGCAGCAAAATCTTCTCCTCGAACTGGTAGTCTTGAAGTCTTCTTTTTTCTACGAGATCTTTCTCACTATGACTCTTCAAGGATCCGGCTTGTGGGAAGTGGGAACTGCTCTTGAAAGAAGAGAGGGAATGAGAAAGAACAATTTTTAGAGAACCCTTCTCTTAAAAATTAAGAGAAATTTCTTGGGAGAAAATTCTCTACAAAATGAGAGTAGAGATTGTGTTATAGAGTATATGTTCTATGAGAGCTCCTAAGGGTTCTATTACTCCTAATCCTATTGAGATAATTCCTATGCAAATATTTTAAATTAAATATTTAAAATATCTAATATTAATAATAAATATCTACCCAAATAATATATAATATTAAATGGTTTAAAATATGTAAATCATATCTAAATATTTATGTTCTACAGAATCTTTAATTTGAATCTTATCCAAATTAAATAATTAATTATTTGAATTCAATTCAAATTAATTAATTAATTAATTATCCATCTATTTATTTATATGGATTTCTTCCAAATAAATAATTAATTATTTGAATCATATTTAAATAAATTAATTCTCAATATTTATAAGGTTATAATTTGAATCTTATTCAAACAAACTTTATAATAAATCATGTACTTAATTGTATCCAATACAACTAATATTTTCTCTCACAAATTTGAAATTTCAAAATTATTTTTTTAACATAATTGATTCTTGTTGGTCCGTGGTGAGCTAGAAAGGGGACCTACCTACAAATTAGAAGCTTTAATTTAAATATTTTAAATCATTTAATATGAGATATTATTTGGATAAATATTTAATAATACCTTATTAATATTGGATATTATTAAATATTTAATTTAAATATCTCTATAGATGGATTATCCTAATAGGATTAAGAGTAACTCATAGAGTTCTATAAATAGGGCCTTTGAGAGCCCTAAAAAAAGTCACTCTCTACAAGAATAATCTCTACGATTACTCTAAAAATCTCCCTCAATCTACAAAAATAATCTCTACGATTACTCTAAAACTCTCCCTCAAGAAATTCTCCTAGTTTTCTTAGAAAAATTCTAAGAAAATTCTTCTTCTCATTCCCTCTATTCTTTCAAGAAGCGGTTCCCACAAACTAGATCGTTGCTAGAGTCATAGTAAGGAAGATCTCTTGGAAAATGAAGACTATAAGGAGAAGACTATCGCTTCGATGAGAGATTTTGCTGAAATTATGGATCGGCAAAGCTATGATGCTTAGCATTTTCTTAACTTTTTGAATTTTTAATTCTTTCAAGAAATCAAAAAACACGATCATACACTTCCGCCAGGATTCAATTCCCTTCAATTATAACCAAACAACAGATGTTGATAGTAAGGAAAAATCAATAGAGAATGTAAGCTTTACGAGAGTTCACTAACATTTTCCTAAGTAATGCATAAGCAGACGTTCACATCTTAAACTCTTAAATTGAGAATTCACCTCTCGATGCTTCTATGCTACATTTATCTTATCTCTAAGACACATGTTACAGTTGCTTATACACAAAAGACTAAGACGCATGTTACAGTTACTTATAGACAAAAGACTAAATTTATCTCTAAAGCTAACTCTTTTCTTGCTTAAATGAAGTTTTAATCACTTACTCTATCAAGCAGTTGATTGTTCTCACTTAAATCTATTTGTTCGATAGGTTCACACAAGGTTTTAAGCACGCATTAAATAAGATGAACTCAAACTTATGCAAAACTTGTAAAATGTTGGTTTAATCCACTCAACCCATTAAGAAATTAGCTAGCAATAGTTTGGAACAAGGATGACATGGATGAATGAAAATGTTGAAGCAATCTGATTTATATCAAAATGTATTGAGTCTTTTGATTTCAATATCTTAATACAATGAAAATGACAAGAAAGTGAAAATGAATGTAGAAATAGGAGTGTCGAGTCGTTGGTTGCTACGTCTTACTCCCTTAGGCTTTAGTGGTGGCTGTTTTGAAGTAATTCAACTAGCAAATGGGGATAAACTCTCACTTCTCGAGAGGAGAATCTGAGCTCTCACTCAGAATTCCTCAAAGAAAAGCTCGAGGTTGAAGATGGAAGTGGAGCTTAAGGAAATTCAGCAAAGCTTTCGCTACTTTTTCTGAAAATTACCCTTCTCCCTCAAAGTTGAAGTCTTGTGGGCTATTTATAGGCGCCCAAGAGGTAGTTCTCGTGAATGTCTTGCACCTCTGTCATAAATTTGTCAAATTAATCGTCCAGTTGCATTTTGACACAAAAATCATCACCCACACGTTCATTGCTTCCTTTTTTACTTGATTCATCTGGACGTCGGGTTCTTCGACGCACGAACCAACTGGTTGATTTGATCTCAACTTTGTCTGGTGGCAATACCTTTAATCATCCTTGGTTGTTTTTTGTAACAACCCCAAATCGTTGGGGTAAATCCTCTTAGTAAATAAGTTTAAGTTATTATGTGTGAAAAAAAAAGATAATAATAATAAAAATATAGTTATCCTTATATATTCATGCCTTTATTTAAGCTAAGTTGGAATTTAGAAATTTGAGCTAAGGAAAAATTTGGAATTTAGAAAAAAAAAAAAA
>QLSR01001486.1:2581620-2636412 GCA_031780015.1 Citrullus colocynthis
TGCAAGTTAAGCCACACTTGGTGGACCAAGAACTTTCCAACAGACTGCCGTGCGAATAAGTGAATATAATTGCTCAGGTAAGTGACTTTACTACCTGAACCACCTTCCCGTCTTATGTTTAGTTGCCATGATGAGTAATACTTCTGCGCCCATTGAGATAGCATGCTTGTATGATTTTTCCCATGTTTTAAAGGATGTATGTGAAATGCTTATGCTTGTGGTATGAGATGATTGTAAACAGCGCTGTTAGTGTATAAATTCATGGAAGTAAAAGAGTGGGAATTTAAATTGGTCATGAGTACTGGGTAGTGGTAACTCTCCTACGTCGGCTGGATGTTCACCAGAGGTTGTGTTCCTTCGGGTTCACCAGAGGTTGTGTTCCTTCGGGTTCACCAGAGGTTGTGGTCCTTCGGGGTCACTAGAGGTTGTGTTCCTTCGGGTTCACCAATGGTTGTGTTCCTTCGGGTTCACCAGAGGTTGTGGTCCTTCGGGGTCACCAGAGGTTGTGTTCCTTCGAGTTCACTAGAGGTTGTGTTCCTTCGGGTTCACCAGAGGTTGTGTTCCTTCGGGTTCACCAGAGGTTGTGGTCCTTCGGGGTCACCAGAGGATGTGTTCCTTCGGGTTCACTAGAGGTTGTGTTCCCTCGGGATCACCAGAGGGTTTTGTGATCCTTCGGGATCACCAGAGGTAAGAGTTCCTTCGGGGCTCCAGAGGTTTGTGGACATTCAAATCCAACTTAGGGCGAGTATAACCAGTCCCCTATGAAAGTATGTTAGATATGCCTGTCTTAAGGCTAATGCACTTAAAGGACTTGGTGCCAGTATAACCAGTTTCCTATTGAAGTATGTTGATATGCCTGTTGTATGACTAATGCACTTAAAGAACTTGGGTGCCTAGCCTGGCTCTGGTAGTGGGGTCACTTACTGAGCAATCTAATTGCTCACCCTTTTATCTTATTTTTTTTTCAGGTAAGGGAAAAAACGTGCTGGCGAATGACAAAAGGAAACCTTGATGGCTTCACGGGACTCATAGTAGCTTCCGCCTAGCATTGCATTTTTTTTAGGCTTGTCTTTTATTTTGTATATGGATTTTGTTTTTGTTTTCTGTTCATGGAATTTTGTTGATTTTATTAGGGGTACCCCAAACCAAAAATTCTTTCTATATGGGATTAAATAAAACAGAAATTTTCGTAAGTAGCATTGTTTCTTTCTTATTACTCAGCATCGGGTCTTTTCTTGAAATTTGCATGCATTGAGTAATGGTCTGATTAGGATGTATTAGTCGGATCGTTACATTTTTGGCTTCTTCTCGTCGAAATCCTGCGTCCAAAAGATGCAAATCTCATTATTTTAAGGATAAAAGGTTTTGTAAACAACTTGAACGCATAGTTGATCTTTTTACACTATTTTCTTTTCAAGTTCTTATGAATTATCCTAATTATTCCAAATAAAAGCTACAATAAGTTGTATTTCTACAAGTTATCAATTTGCTTTGATAAACCTTTAGACTTTCTAACTTTAAGAACTTTAGAGTATATTCTAATATTCTGGAAGTCTTTAGATCTTCAAGAGAGAAAAAGCTAATCTTTGGAGCTTTAGTGTGTCTTCTAATCTTCAATGCTTTGACAGAGTTGTGTTTTTTAGACCTTTGGGTCTTCAGAGCTTCAAAGTTTTCAGCCTTTAGTTCTTCCAATCTTCAGGACGTTGTAAACTTGAGATCGATCAGTGATTCAGTCTTCTTGAATTCAAGGAAGTTTTAGGCTTCCAAGTCTTCAATCTTCAGAAGGTTGTAATCTTTAGATCAATATCTTCCGAGCTTCAACACTTCATTGTCAATGCTTCCAATCTCTCTCTCAAATGAAGGAGTGCAACCTCTATTTATAGAGGATTTCCATGGGCCTTACATGGGCTTGGACTGTGTCTTTCCTTTGCCCCAAATTTTCACCATGAGCTTGAACTTAGTTGGACTTTGGACACGACGACTTTAACCACTTAACCCAATTCAATTTATAATTTACACAATTGGCTTGAACTTTCATTATGATGATGTGGCAACTTGTGATTGGTCGAAATTTCTCATTCAACAAACTAAAAATTTAGTTTTCCCTAATTTAAAGACCAATTTGATAATTACACGATATAGAGATCTCTTGATATTTAGTTAAAATTAAAATATAAAATGAAAACTTGATTTACTTAAAAAAAAATGAAAACTTTTCATTTTTTTAAAAAAATAAAGTATATCTTCAATTTTGATATTTATTTAACATTAGGAAACCAATATAATGAATGAAAAGAAAAACAATTAATCAACTATCCATTTGCAAAAGAGAGCATAACTCAACTAACTGTCATATTAGTGATCAAGAAGTTTTGTAATCTAAATGTTCTCTTTTTATTATACTAGAAAAAGACCACCAATTTTATTTTAATTACTATAGAAAAGTTAAATAAAAAAGAAAAGAAAAGAAATTAAAAGGGATTGGGGGGAGGGAGGAATAGGGAGACAAAATTTCTCTTCACAAATGCTCAATATTTAGATACATACATGAACATTTTTCTAAAAAGTGGCCATTAATAAAAGGAAAAAAAATAAAAAAGCCTGAATTTCATATGGACATAAGACATTTTGTTTTTTTTTTTTTTATGAAAATTAAGCCTATTTTCTTCTCATTTCTTATATTTATTTGCATTTTTCTTAAGTACAATAGTTGAATTCTTTGTCAAGTTTCAAAAACAAAAACAAGTTTTTTAATTTTGGTTTGATTTTTTAAACCATTGGTAAAAAATAGATATTAAAAGAATAAATTAGAAGGCGAAAGTAGTGTCGATAGATTTAATTTTTTAAAAAATGAAATGGTTACAAAATGGGGCCTAAATTGAATATTGTGAGCAATAAAAGCTTTTAAAGACGTGATTGGGCTAAATTGAGTTTGAAGTTTTGAGTTAATATGTTGGAATTAGAAAATTTGTATTCAGTTATGCAGAGTTATGCAGAGTTGTTAGTTGAAAATTTTCAATAAATGTGCAAAAAAATAAAAAGAGAAAAAATGGAGTTCCTTAACAAATGTGCAAATTTCAGTAGTAAACACTTTTGAAGTTTGTGGAGTTGAGATATTTAACCAAACACTCTAATCTAATAATGACAAAAGTGAAAAATTAAAACCACTAATCTTTGAAATGACATTATTTGATGCTCATTCAACTATGCTCGACGTGAGATAAAATCTTAAAGCAAAGATAATAAATTTTTAGGTTATATTACAAATTTAGTTTATGAACTTTAAGGTTTGATTTTTTTTTTTTTTTTTTTTTTTTGAATCTCTATCTACTATACACAAAATTAAAAGTTTAGAGTTCTATTATACATAAAAACGTATATCTATATTCAATACATAAATTAATTTGTGAAATTATCGAATTGAAAGTTCCATGGATCCATTAGACACAAAATTAAAATATTTAAGACTTTATTAGACACTTTTAAAAATTCATGATCTAATCCTAAATAAACACAAAAACCTCAAAGTTGAATATGTGGAATGTGAGAATTAAAACATTTGAGGAAGTAATAATGTCAATTGGCTTTGAGCTATGCTTATTTTGACGACATAAGCATATTCAACCGACATAAAAATTATTTTATCGATCTCGAGGTCAGAAATGCAATTGTCCACTTCCCATATTGATTAATATCACCATTTATTTTCATTTATTATTATTATTATTTTTAAAAGTCATCTATTTTCATTTATAATTTACCAATATTTCCATAAAATATAAAACTAGATAACTATTAGAGACATATTGAAATATTGAGAAAAGAAATAGATACATTTTATTGGATAATAAAAAATTAATCCTCATTGCTCGGTAACTTCTCACAAGATTGAGAAAAAAATTGGAGAAAATTAGAATTGAGTGTATATAAACAATTAGTTTTAGGTGAACAAAATAAAATTATTCACTACCCATCTCATCAAGGTTTGAAAAGCAATAGGAAAGAGTGCTACATTAACAAAATAATATCCGCAATAACTCCAATATCCGCTCCTTGAAGTGATTAATGTTTGGTTTAAATTCTAATCGATTGGATATTTGAAAAAGGTTGGAGAGGTAAATTTAGGTAATATGAATGGAGACTTGGGTTTCAAAGAATAATGGGGTGTTTTGATTTCCATGGCCTAGACTAGAGGGTTGCTGAACCGTAGCCGTAGGTAGGTTATAGATTGGACGGCAATGTTGTTTGATCGGCGAGCGCGTGGCCCAGTTTTGGAAGAAATCAGTCAGCTTCCCATAAATGCCTTGAGAATCTTCTTCCTCATCTTTCTCTCCCAATTTCCATTTTTACTCGGTCAACACATGCCATTGTATCCTTCAACTTCAACTTCAACTTCAACTTCAACTCCAACACGTTTTTCTACAATGCTCACCTCTCTTCTCTCTGATTCCCCTGTTGACTTACTTATTCCTCTTAATTATCTGGATTTTACAAAACCCTCTTTCCCATTTCTCCTTAATTTCGCCGGAAATGGCGTGTCGGAATCTCCTCCGGCTGTGTTTTTCATCTTTGGTGTTTCTTGTTTTCATATTCTTTCCTGTAGGAGAAGCAGAGGCGGATCTTGCGTCCGACACGGCGGCGCTGGTGGCGCTTCAGAAGGCCATGGGTGTTTTGAGCCGGACTCGCTATTGGAACCTCTCCGAGAAGACTCCATGTTTCTGGCTTGGCGTTACTTGCGGCGGTGGGAGGGTTACTGAACTGCGGCTTCCCGGCGTTGGTCTCGTCGGCCAACTTCCTTTAGGGCTTGGAAATTTAACTCAACTTGAAACCCTGTCTCTTCGCTCTAACATGCTTTCAGGTTCTATTCCGTCTGATTTTGCAAACCTCCGCTCCCTCCGGAACCTCTACTTGCAATGGAACTCGTTTTCCGGCGAGATTCCTCCGGTTCTGTTCAGTATTCAGAGTCTTGTTCGCCTGAATTTGGCCCACAACAAGTTCGTCGGTCCGATTTCATTAGGTTTCGATAATCTCACAAACCTACAGGTTCTCAATTTGGAAGAGAATCAACTCGATGGAATTATTCCTGATTTGAACATTCCCTCGCTCAATGCTCTCAATGTTTCTTTCAATCGTCTCAATGGCTCTATCCCTTCGCGATTTTCCGATCAACCAGCCAATGCCTTCGATGGCAACTCGCTCTGCGGGAAGCCACTGAGCCCTTGCAACAGCGAGAAGAAGAAATTATCCGCTGGAGCAATCGCCGCAATCATTATCGGAAGTTTGATTGTATTCTTGCTTATCGTTCTGATTTTGATCTTTCTGTGCCGGAAGACGATCAAGATTAATCGGCCGAATGATGGTCAGACGATGGCGACAAGCTCCGGGAGATTGTCGTCGGAGGTCGAGAGTGCAGTTGACGGAAATAGAGGAGGTGGGAATGAGAGGAATTTGGTGTTCTGTAGGAAAGGAGAAAGTGTGTTTGATTTGGAGGAACTGTTGAAAGCTTCTGCAGAGGTATTAGGGAAAGGGAGTTTTGGGTCAACTTACAAGGCAGCTCTGGATGTGGGGATAACTGTGGTGGTTAAGAGGTTGAGAGATGTCAAAGTTTCAGAGGAGGAATTCAAGGAGAAGATTGAAAGCTTGGGGATGATGAATCATCAGAACTTAGTTCCTATTAAGGGTTACTATTATGGCAGAGATGAGAGGCTTCTGCTCTGTGATTATGTCTCCATGGGAAGCTTATCTGTACATTTACATGGTGAGTTGAGTTTGAGTTTCTTTCCTTTTCATTTTCTAAGGCCTTCCATTTTTGCCATTACCCATTAACTATTGTTTTAGTTTCCAAAACTTGAATTTTGAAAACGATAACAAAACAAAGAAACGTGAAACTTGGAAGTAGTGTTTATAAACGTAAACAATGTAGTGGTCATCGAACGGGACCGAAACTATTAACTCTGTTATTAAAGAAGCTTGGTAGCAACCATTTCACAGGTGTAGATAAACTTTTGAGTAATTTGTGATTCAGAGGATTGAATTGGGGATGCCTAATCTATATCAGAGTAGTTTGCACAGTTTTTTTTTTGGTTACAATTAACAGAATTATAATAACAGCAGTAACAATTACATAAGGCTTTATTTCTGATGCAACTTTATGCTTCTGGTTAAGAACTTGTTTATAACAATCACATGTGTACAATCATTAAGTTAGAGCATGTTGGTATGGTTATCTTATGGGTACAGGCAACAAAGATCCTAGTAGGACTTCATTGAAATGGGAAGCAAGGGTTGGCATTGCGCTTGCAGCTGCTCGGGGGATTATGTATCTACATTCTCGACGACCTCCGACCTCTCATGGCAACATAAAGTCTTCAAACATTCTCCTGAACAGATCCCATACAGCTTGTGTCTCTGACTTTGGTCTCATTCAGATTGCAAGTCCTACATCCACTCCAAACCATGTTGCAACCTACCGCGCCCCTGAAGTCATTGATCCTCGTAAAGTATCCCTGAAAGCAGATGTTTACAGCTTTGGTGTAGTAATTCTAGAGCTTCTAACAGGGAAGGCTCCGAACTCAGCAATACTCAATGACGATGGCGTAGACCTCCCACGATGGGTGTACTCGAAGATCGAAGAGGAGAAGACTGCTGAAGTGTTCGATGAGGAGCTATTAGAATACAAGAATGGCTTGGATGAAATGGTGCAACTTCTGCAACTTGCCATGTTATGTACAGCACCACACCCGGATAGTCGACCTACGATGGCGAAGGTGACGAGTCGAATCGATGAAATATATCATTCGATCTTACTGAAAGAACAAGATACGAGCATCGACAAGTTTTATGATGTGGACAGTACTGTTTCTCAGCAATTTTACTCAGCTGATTCAATCATGATTCCTCTTCCACCTTCGATCTAGCAAGTTTATACTCGGCTGATTCAGAGGGAGGAATGCTGACAGGTTATAGAACTAATTGAACATAAATTGTTTGTCGATTCTTTGGATTTATGCCTCTGTTGTTATAAACCTTGGTTTTTTCATCACATTTTTAAATTTCACATTCGATTGTCGATTATGAATTACTCTTTTTTTCTTTGTAATTTAAAACCATGTTGCTGGTTGTGTTTCCAAGAATCACCAAAGTCATTGTTTGTGTATTGTTATTGACTTTGGTTATGTCGAAGATTATTCTTTGCCCGACATCTTAAACGTATTTTCTTATTGGTTCGTTCTCTTTGCCTATTTTTGTATTTAAATTTATCAAATGTTTCCTTTTAGTTTTAATATATAATAAAAATTTAATTTGAAAAATCTTATAAATTATTTAACGGAATTTATCTCGAATGACAAAATTGTTGAAAATATTTATAACTAATAGTAAAATACATAATCTATCTACAACTTATATTTACAACTCATATTTAGACATGTATGGTAGTTTATCGCGATCTATTGTGGTCTAATATTTTGGTTATTTTTGCTATATTTGAAATGAGCCATAAATTTAACTTTCAAATATTTCCCCACAATGATATAAAATAACTTTTTGTGAAGATATCAATTTATACTTTGAGCTTGTATCTAATTATATTAATTTATACAATTTATTATGTTTTGTGTGGATGAACATCGTGTGAGTCTTAGAATTTTATCAATTAAACTTTTAAACTTTCATAAACGAATCAATTTCAACTCTCAATTAAAATTTTTTTTGAAAATTGTTCATGCTTCAGTTGTAATCTCCTTTTGTTCATTTTGTCCATTTGTTCATTAAATGTTTGAAGAAGTTTGCTAAACTCAATTGAGGTTCTAAATTGATTCACGTATGTCTAACTATAAGTTTATTTGAAACAATCTTAAGTCTCACAATATTTTTCAAATTTAGAGGAGGATGTAAATGATGTTAATGAAAGTTAAGTTTAAATTAATACAATTGTGAGTATTACTTTAATTTATACCCTCCAAAATTTAATATATAAGTTGATATTTTTCAATAACTTCTTTCTAGGAAAAAAGTGAAAATGAAATAAATATGAAATTAACTGTATTTAAAATGTATATATTTAGAAAAATTGTTTTAAATAACAAAAATGTATAAAATATTTATAAATATAGCAAAATTTTACTTTTTATCAATTTCTCACGACTTATCACTTAAAAAAATAAATTTTAGTTGCATTTATAAATGTTTTAGTTATTTTACTATATTTGAAAACCACCAAAATTTAATTAAAAATTATTAAATCTATAAATAGAGTGAATAAAACACCCACTACTGATTCAAAAGACAGTTGGTTAAGAAATTAAAATATGTTTGTTTTTTTGCCAATGCTGGAATGTTGTCAGTTTTCCAATCTGTAATAATTTATGAGAATTTTTGGTAATTCTGGAAAGAAATAATAATAAATTAGGGTATTTCCAGATATAAAATAAGAAAAGGACAACAATTTAATATCCAAAAGGGTCATTGAAAAGCAAATGATGGGCTGGTTACAGTACAAAGATTTTGTTTACAACATGCCAAACACTATCTTTGCTTTCCATCTATAACCTCCCCAAATTCTTGGATCATATCTTTACTTTTAACTTTTTAATAATAATAATAATAATAATAATAATAATAATAAAAGTTAGCTAATTTGTTTATTTTATTCATTAATTGTTCTTTTATTAAGTAGATAATATTAAAATCTTTGGTTGATAAATTAGGTCAGACCTCAGCCGAATTAGGCCAATATTGCTATTAATAAAAAAAAAATTAAAAATAATGGTTGTTTTGAATCTGATTAGAAATAGATCAGAACTGTAGAGGTAGTTGCAAATATAGCAATTAGATTCAAAATATTAGTATATATAGAAACATTGTAAAAAAATTATAAATATAGTGAAATCGTCTATCATTGATAGACCACCTAATCTCAATCAGTCACAGGGACGAAAATTTAAATGAGGCAGGAGCCCGGCACACTCTCTATGAACATCTCTAATCTCAATAATGTCTCCATTTATCTTAGGCTGTCATGACCATCTAAAATAGTCCATCTCATTCCGATTATTCCTATACAAAACAAAGTCAGATTAATGGACGGTTGCTTCAATTTTTTTTCTTTTTTTCTTTATATTTGGAAAACGAACATCTCAGTTTCGTATTCGCTTCTATTTGAATCAAATTAGCTTTTGTAGGACTTCAGTATTTAAGAGCTCTTTCTTTCCTCTTATTATTGTTAATTGTGTTTTGGTGGTCTTAAAATTGGAACTAGTTTGGCTACATCTTTTTAGACAACCTCTTTGAATGGACTAAAGACCAGCTTGCATTAAATTAAAAAATAAATTTTCTTTAAAAATTTATTTTCATTTAAACACTTTTGATAAAAACGGTTTAAAATAAAAACATTAATCTCTTTCAAAATCCATATTGAGTGGTTGTCAAATACTTGCATTTCTTTAAAAAATGACTTATTTTTTCAATAAAACACTTGAAAATGTATTAGAAACACACTAATAATGCATACTATATGAAAATGGACTAATATACATATGTATGATATCAACAACTTTCTTATATGAGATCTTTTTCTTTTTTCTATTTTAACAAATGTGTTATTAGATAAGAAAATTATATTGAACATTCACATGCTAACTTTATAATTGTAAAAAAAAAAAAAAAAGAAAAATGCTGACTTCAGAAGCTAATCTATTATAAACATATATGACCCAATGTTTTAACTATCGATGTCAACAAAAATGTATTAAAAATATTTAAATTAACAAACAATCATTTCACTCGTTGAATCTTGTTAGGGAAAATGTTAGTTTTTATCTCTTGTTGGGGTGAAAAAATAAATATTTATTTGGCTAAGTATGGAGACCGACCTATAGGGTCGACTATCAAACCGTAATTTTATTTGACAAAGTATGGCAATCAACCCATAGGGACAGTCATAGAGCTTGAGGATGTCGATCCTATGAAGGTAAAGGTTATACCTAAGTGTTGTACTTTTACACATGCATGCTTGGGTTGCTAGTAAAATAAATCTGAAAATTTACAATGATTAGTAACGACGTGATTAATGACCTAAGAAGTTAATTAGTGAATAACCATTACGAAATTCATTTCTATATAATCGAGAGGGCTCGTGACATTTGAGGTACGCTGAAAGACATACTAAACTCTCTACTCTCTAGCTCTCTAAACCATTACTAAGTTGATTGTTGAAGTGTTGGTGGTCAAGCATCAAACCGGTGTACGTTTTTCTTCTATTGTGTAGGGTCATCGTTCAATTCCTCTTGAAAACTACAAATTCACAGTTGGTACCAAATTTTCGATATCAACAGTTGATGTCGCCTGTGGGGACGAAGTTCAAACGCCCTTGCACCTCACGGATTGAGAGCAAAAAATTCATCACCCAATTCCACCCCATGACAAGTGGTATTAGAGCCCCATTTCTGTTTCATCTACGTTCAAGATTGAGATTCATCCTCCTTATGGCACACTTGATCAGTTCGGCAATACTGAGGAGATCGATCAAAGAGAGAGTAGAGAAATTCAGAGAGGGAATGGATGTCCTAAAAGGGAAGTTAACCACCGAATTGCTACCGCAAAGCATGGGTTGGGGACCCAAACACAACTGCAATTTCTCCCTAAAGTTCATTGCAAGAAATTTTGAGGAAAGGATTGCAGGCATGGAAGTCTCGATCGGAACTGTAGGGAAACAAGCTCAAAGGGAAAGTGACTTAGGCTCAAGCGATAGAAGTCTATTACACAAGTGCCTTAAAACACACTATAGAAGTTTATTACAATCTATCGCTGATAGACAGTAAAATTTTTTTATATTTATAAATAATTTGATATCTTTTCAAGTAAAATTGTAATAGATAGAAAAATCATAAAAAAAAAAAAAAAAGAATAAAAATATAGCACATGTTTAAAAGATAGAAAATGTTAACCGGTCAACTTTTGAATTTTTAAAGTTTCCAAGTTTGACCTTAATAATGCACTTCTTTTTTTTTTTCTTTTCTTTTTCCGTGTTAGGCCAGCTCACTTAGATGTTTTATAAAAATATTGCAATTTCAAAAAATATCTGGAAGAATATAATAGTTTGTAAAATATTTAGAAATTAAAAATATAGTTGTTTGGAAAAAAAAATTAAAATTAAAATCTCATCAATCACACTCTCCCATACAATCATTTTTTTTTTTCCTTTTAAACCATCCACTCTCTCTCTCTCTTGCATTTTTATCTTTTTCCTTTAGAATAATATATTATATCCATTTATACCTATTTATATTCAACATGTTTTTTTTTTTTAAGAAAATGTAGTTTTCAAAATTTTTATCTTAATTTTTGAAAATAGGGTGAAACGAGTGTTTATAGATTTAATTTTCAATAATAAAAAACGAAAACCAAATAATTAACAATCATGGTCTACTTTTGTTAGTTTTCAAAACTTTGTATACAAATTAGACGATTTTGCATATATATATATCAACTTGATATCATTTGTGGTTTTTTTTTCTTTCTATTATTATTAAACTTACTTATGTCTTACCCAAATAATTATGCCTACTTAAGAGACCGAATATTAAACATACTTAAATATTAAACTTATTTGTGCTTGAAGGGATCGAATCTCACGGAGAGTGATTGCTTTGTATTGATTTTGTTAGGAATTAAAATACATAAAAGGGAAAAAACAATAAACAAATTTATAGAAATTAAGCATAAGGGGATTTGACATACAAAGGGGATTTGAAAGATACAGAATTTTAAAGATTTTTTGTTTAAAAAAAAATTGAAAAAATATAAGGTGGCTAGATACTCGAATATGAATGTTAAGCAAAGAGTATTGACATGCACTGTAACAACAAATGAAATTACATACGATTAAGGAGAATTGCTCATAGGAGTTGGTAACCCAGTTCGACAATAAACCACCTACATCTGGGGGCAGTATGCCCAAGAAAGATAATCTACAAATATTAAAATTTTAAGCCGTTACAACAAATTACTTATCTATAAAGCAACAACTTTTACGGTGATTCTTGCAAAGCTTAACAAGCTAACCAAGATTCCTTAATAATTGCTACACAACAATTATTAAGGAATCTTTCACTATAAATAGCAGTTGGCATCCGACCCTCAATGGTATCAGAGCCTTAGAGCTCAACACACATTTCTACTTCTCTCTCTTCTCTCTATGGAGTAACCCCTTTCTGAATCCGGAGGAGGAAGGATGGTGTTCTAAGATCTCTTTCTGGTAATTGTTCTCTCCTATGTTTTCTGATTTAGTTTAAAAAATAATAAGATTGGGTATCTCTCCTCTACTTAGTCTATCTAAGTGATTTGAAACATGAAAATCAAACGAATAAGTTCTGGAAATCTTGATAAAGGCGTGGTGAACCTTCAAGATATGAACAAATTCTTTTGATATTCATGATAAAATCATAAAGATATTCAAAATAGAGTTGATCGATTGATCGAAGATCTTATTATTATTTAAGCATAAATCCGTCTTCATAAAAGAAAACAATACCATAAAGAATCAAAGTTCATCATCAATAATCCGATGGATTCTCCTTTTTCCCATGTTTTCTAAAGTGCTCTCTAAGCTCTTTCCTCACTCTCCCACGATTATTGACGCAACTTCTTCTTCATCTCTTTCTTCTTCTTCAAATAGATCTAACGAGGATCTTTCAATGGCTCTAGCCAAACATAATACAGCCGAAGCCCACCTGGCTCAGATTGAAAATAGACTTAAAAATTGGTCTATTCCAAAGTTGGATGTCAATCAGGTATACAAAATCAATACCTTCAATTTTTCTCAGCAAGACGTTATCGTCATAACTGAAGAAAACGTTGCAATGAAAGACGAATTCACTGCAATCAAACTCTTGCCCGAAGAAACTCTCTTCAGAGTCAAAGAAAAGTACAAGTACCTCCATATAGGGTGCGTTCAAGTTGCCTTGAAACCTCTCTTTAGAGAAGGATTAGACGTTCCAGTCTACCTCGCTCTGAGAGATAAAAGGCATCTCAGATTCACTCCCTCTCTCTTAGGGATTGTCCAATCAAATCTGGAGCAAGGACCAGTATATTTTAATTACAAACCCAGTCTCACGGTCTCTCTTCAAGATAAAAACATCATGGACACTATAAGTCTTGATGTCCACTCTCAAGGGCTCGTACTAAAAGATGGTTCACTCCCTTTTGCAGTTTCATATCGCATCTATTTCAAGTTGATGCATACAAATCTCTCTCCAAAAGCATTAGGTGTCTCTCCCAAAGGATATACTATGCTTATGGAAGTTAATGTTGAGAAATCATCTATGACCATTCCAAGGAGTTTAAATTGGGATGAGTTGACAAAGAACCCTGTGTGGAAGCTACAAGGAGAAACAGCTCCTGTCAAAAGAAGCAGTACATAAGCTTCAATTACCGAATTTCCAGACGGAAATGTCGAAATCCAATTCAATACAGGAATCTCTTATCCGAGGATAAGTGAAATCATGAGTAGTCGTCCGAGTACGTCTTCAATTAGATCAGAAACTTCTTATGGAAATACCCTAAGAAGATCTGAATCGATCAGGGCATCCGTGGATTTCTCACAACGAATCCCTGACGTTCAATATGAAAAGAAAGATGGATCCCTTTCTCCTACTCAGTCCGATATGGAAAGGAGATCGAAACCAGTCTACAATCAAATCAATGTTATCTCTGACAACAAAGAACGATTCAGAGAACATTATAGCAAATACATTGATCTATGGATCAAGGCACCTGCAGAAACAAGGAAGCCATTCCTTACCATGCCTCAATTTATTGAAGGCATGCTAAAGGTTGAAAGAGTCGAAAACGAAGCTCTTGTCAAAAAATTACAAGCAGATGGCCACGTAGCCATGATCAAGGGATCAACAGTCTGGGTTACAGCCAGAGGAAAGGAAGTAACTTCTAATTATCCCCTAGAGGAAGAAGCCTATTTCCCTCATCCTGCAGTTCCTACAGTCAAGATGGTCTCATCTCCTTACAAGACCATTGACGAAGACAAAGTTCAAAAGGTTGGAGTTCGTGAAATAAAGAATATCCAACATCAACTCAACTTTACAAATAAGGTTCTTTCTACAGTCTCCAAGGCAGTAGAACGAATTGAAAATCCGGGAATTCTTTTGAAGAATAAACATCCCGAGATTCCTCAAGTCAATCCAAATCAGCCTATATTCCAGCCAAATAGCTTTAATATTGGCAAACTCAAAGAGGATACTTCAGATTACCTTGCTGAAATCAATAAACGACTCGCTGCTCTTTCTCTCAAAGAATCAAAAGCAGTGAAGGATGGGCAAGAAGCAAAAGGAATCAACATGGTTAAAAATGATTCCTTACAGCAAACAACTACTCCAAGAATTCTTCTTGTCACTCAAACAGTGGAAGTGAAGAATCATTATCCTCAACCATCTCCTCCTGACTTAGGATGGGATGATCTACATCATGAGAAACACACTTATGATGGTCAATCTCTCATCACTTGGAATATCGATGGATATTCTGAAGCTCAAATAATGAATACATTTCAAGAGATGCTGATAGCTGCTACAGCATACAACACCAGGAAAACGACTCTTGAATCAACTCAGTTTCTCATTCTAGGTTTCACTGGAAATCTGAAAAGCTGGTGGCACAATTTGTTGACAGAGCAAGAAAGGCAGCGGATATTGACCGCCACCAAATCCGAAGTCAAAACGGAAGGCTCTTCAACACCAATGCAAACTGAAGTACCGGACATGGTCAACCAATTACTCTACACGTTGACCAAACACTTCGTAGGAAGTACTTCAGTTCATACAGATCTAGCAACAGAAGCTCTTCTTGGATTAAAGTGTCACAAGATGAGCAGGTACAAATGGTATAAAGACACCTTCATGGCACGTCTTTATTCCTTAACAACATGTGGAGCGGACATCTGGAAGCAAACAGTATGGTCTGACTCAAGGACCAAAGGAAGAGAAGAGTAAAAAGAAGAAATACTCTTCCAAGAAATTCTTTAGAAGAAAGAAATCTAAAGATCAAGAGCCTCCTCGAAGAAGGAAGCATAATTACAGTAAGGGAAAAAGGTAAAAGAAGAATCCCTTCAAAGACCAACACGATCTGCTTCAAATGCAATCAGAAAGGTCACTATGCCAATCGTTGTCCCTTAAGGGATAGGATGAATGCCCTTACAATAGACGAAGAGACAAAGAAATCCCTTCTTTATGCCATAAGAACGGATGATGATACCTCTTCTCAAACTGAGTCTTCATCAGATGAAGAATACATCAACACTCTAAGAGAGGAAGAAACTTCTTCTGAAGAAGAATTTCTTCTTCTGAAGAAGAATTCTACTCTCAAAGTGAATCAAGTGATGACGAAGGAGCAATACCCTGCACTGGGCAATGTGCCGGAAAATGTTCTGGACATATTAATGTCATCACCAAGGATCAAGAAACTCTTTTTGAACTCATCGAGCAAATCCCTGATGAAGGAGCAAAAAGAGCCTATCTTCTCAAATTGAGGCAAGGCCTGGAAGAACAAGCGCCTCAGAAGACAATTCAAAAACCGATCATGTATTCATATCAGGATATACTGAATCGGATCAAGGGCGAAGCCAAATTGCCCATTCTAGTCGAAGATCTTCACCACCGAAGCAAAATAATAGTCCTAAAGGACAACCTCAATCAGTAGCTTCCTCTTCAGGAACTACTCCCTCAAGGGGAAAATCCCCAACTCAATCATCTGCACCATCCCCTATGAGTGCAGAAAACTACGCCATGGATCTTCAATTCCAACAAGTATCCAGGCGACGTCAAGGTTCTGCTCAAAGAACATTGACTATTCAATCAGACTCATCGAGTCTTCCCCCAATACCTTCAAACACACTGTTGCGACCTTCAGGGCCAACAGCCCCAAATAAGCGTGCCGCTTCTCCGACCGCCTCTTCCTCAAGGTCTGCAATTCCGAGGAATCCTTCATCGTATTCTCAAATCGTTAGGCCAAAAGTATTCCAACCTCGGCCTCCAATTAATGGTTATTTCACCAAAACCACAATGGTCGATTTAACCATAGAACCAGAATTCGACGGACCTTCTGTCCAAGAAGTCTGCAGTCAAATATTTCCTCATGGATTCAATTTCCTACCTGAGGATTTATCAAAAACTAGAACTTTTTATGAGTATATTTTGGTTGATTCAGAATCAGCTGAGATTATTCATGTTCCTGACAAGAATGATCCCTCAAAGATCATTTACTCAAAGTTGAGAATTCTTCGCGTTCTCACTCCATCCTACTGGAGACAGGGGATGTTTGTGGGCAGAAAATTCTCCCAGCCCTTCAAACCCCAGTCTTACAATTACCGTGATTACACCAAAGCATGGTATATTGTATTCTGGCTTCAAGCTTACAACCACTCTTGGTTTGTGACATTCTGTAAGCAAGCTTACAAGATGCACTTTCCAAATTGGTTTCAATCATGGTGGATGTATTTTGGACTTTCTGAAGAAATATTTCCTGTGGAAGTTCAACGATCATACCACCTCTTCCAACAAAGCATCTATTCGTCACCACTCTCAAAGACGTTTAGATTCGCTTTGTACTTTCAAATTCCCTAGATCTTTTGCTGGAATTTCCAGCTAGGACCTTCGGGAAATTTCAAAGCTCTGAGTAAAACTCTCAGAATCAAATGGTGGGAAAAATTCAATTACTCCCATCTCGAAGTAACAAAAATCAAAGATTGGTTTAAGGCCAATATTCATCTACAAGATATGACCCGGCAAGAGGACGAAACCTTTCTCCTCACCAAAAATGCAGTCATGTCTACCCTTGCCGGAGCAAGCACTCAACAAGAGTTCAACTCCGTCGTCAACAACATTGTCGTAAATCTTTTAGACGACAACGACGATCTACCAGAGGGAGCCTCCCCGGCCTCCGTAAACGATGTCGACGACTTAGGATTTCGATCCATTCGACGGTCGATATCAACGACCCATTTTTGGATACCCAACCATATTAATCCAAAAATTTGTATTTCAAAATTCAAGTGTATTTTATATTTTGTAAATAGATGTAAATTAATTTGTTTAAATTTCATTGTATTTATTTAGATAAGGTCATTGTATTCCGACCTTATCCTTGCTTTCTCTAGTCTGCTGGATTTAATTTTCTTCAAAAAGAACATTTGTAAAAGAAGACTCCATAACGGAGATGATACACTTCTGCAGAGGATTCACCAACCTCAGGCAACGCAGTTGGCGGAAGGAATAACTCTGAGTGGGATTATTTCCAGGAGAACTCTTGAGAAATTAATTTTGATTTTTGTAGTAGGGCCTGCGGGCGCTCCGAGGGCAGCAAGGTGGGAAGCCATAGTAAGACCCGACTGGGAGCATATGCGCTACAAAGAGAGAAATTAATCTATCAAGAGTTGAATTCTGTGCCAAGCAGAAGACAATCGGGTGACGTCATTATCTTCTCAAGCAAGTTTTCAGAAGAAAAGGACAACAGCAGACATATCGAATCTATCTTTATCGCTTTCTTTTGTTTTTTTTTAGTGCGTTTTATCTTTAGTGGGGGTCCTGTCCTACTAATTTTGGATTAATTTTCAAAGATAAGATAAGATTTTCAGATAAAGGTCAAGATAAGGGTCTTGTCCTGTCGGCCATTCTGAAAAATTAATTTGTATCTTTTCAATTATTGTTGGAACCACTGTGAAGACAATAGTGAATGTTAATAATTGCTGTGTAGCAATTATTAAGGAATCATGCACAATGGAAATATAAGAGTTAATACAATCCACATAGTGAAGTATTCGGCCACTTAGAACAAAAACTTCTTTCAGACAATGCTAATTGAGACAACCCTAAAAAATATCATTAATCACCTTTTATAAAGAGATGCCAAGAATGGAAATTTTTTTGTGGAATCAAAAATAAAAGACACTGATTCCAGTAAGAAAAATATTGAGCAGAATATATCAGCAGGAAATATACAGTTAAGGCAAAAAAATATTCTCCAATAATTTCCAATGTCACCACCAGATGTTAAGACTAAATTTGAAATAACCACAAAACACTCCATAAATATTTTTTGAAACTGCAATATAATTTCAATTTTTCAATATATTGTATAAATTTATACCTATTTACATTAAAAATGTCATGTGGTAGATTTATCATTATAATAAGGATAATTGCATTAGATATCACTTTTAAGAATAATAATTAAGTGTATAACAACATTTTTAAAAAATTGCAAATATAACAAAATCTATCAATGATAGACTTCTCTAAATTTTGCCAAATTTGCAATTTGTTTTGCATTGTGCTATATTTGCAAATACTTTGAATCTAATTGCTATATTTACAACTGCCTCTTATAGTAATTAAACTCTTAAATTGTAATAAGTAAATCAATGTTGACAATTTATTAAGATAACCTTTGAACATCATCCACACAACAATTCTTACAGATGTAGATTTCTTCAAATATAAGATTAAAAAATGGAAGATTAAAATTGTTGCATGAATCATTTTCAAATATTATCCTAATTTAAAGTCTAAATTGATTAAGTTAAGAAAGTTTATGGTTTTAACTAAATCTGTTTTCAAATATTATCCTAATTGAGACCCTAGATGCTCATAATCTCTTTCTTAAATACAAGACATTAATTTTTAAAGAAGGATTATCACGATTTTTTTGACAAAAGATCACAATTTTTACAATTGTTTTTAAAAATTAAACCAAAATTTGAGACCTACTTTTTTTTTAATTTCAAATTTTGGTTTAGTTTTTTAAAACAATTGTAAAAAATTGATAACAAATCAAGAAAGTTGGTTGTGAAATGAGTGTTTATAGACGTAATTTTAAAAAATAAAAAATAAAAAAGTGAAATAGTTATTAATCCGAACATAAATTTGTAGTCTTGTCAAAGTTAACATAAATCTTTCATACTTATTATTTAAATTTTATAAATTAAAATTAAATATAGATAAATTGGAAAAGAAAATTATAGTTTTAGAAAATATTTAGACGAATATTGTAGTTTTGAAATTATTTGGAAAAATATTGTAGGTTTAGAGATATGATGGTGAGAAAACATTTATTTAACTAATAAAATATTAAATTTCGAAATTAAAAAGATATTATAACGAAATAAAAAAAATAACTTTGGTTTAAATTAAAATTGAAATGGGGAAGATAATCAAATAATTCAAATCAAAATAAGAAATATATTTTTAATTAATAGAGATTATCAAAATAAGAAACATAAAATTGTTTTTATATTTTTTTATCATAAGTAATTTAAAATATTTTGAATTATCTAATTTAGCAAGTTTAGATTTTCGTACCCATATCTTGATTATCAACCATAATCAAAATCAAATATTAGTTTTGAATTATTAACATACCTGAATAAGAAATTTGAGAGTTTAGTTTAACCAATTTATAGAAAAATTAGATTCAAATGGGTTTGATTTTGAAGTGAATGATAAATTTTTTTTGTCTTTTAGACACAAAATAATAATAACAATAAGTTTTTTATGGTTGAAATTAAGTTAAAACATAGTTATCATCAAGGTTTAAAATATCGATGTCGATGGAAATTTTGAGAAAAACTATAGAACTTGATGGAAATTGTTATAATTAGTTAACGAAACATTGATTATGGCTTAATTAGATTATAATTAACCTTTTTTAATCACAAATTTTGTAAAGTAAAACAATATTTAGATGCCTATTGTAAATGTTTGTGCAAATGTTGATGCGATAGCATAAATTTAAAAGAAAATTTTGAGGTGAAACTTACGAAAATTTTGGATGGTAAAAGAAAAAACTCACATCAATTCAATTTTGAGGGGAAATGATGTGAAAATTTTATGAAAAAAAGTTCAATTGAGATAAAAAATAAATATAGGCTATTTTTTGTGGCTTTTTCAAATTCAATTTCTTTATAAATGAAAGTTTTGTGCCGAAAATAAAGCTAAAAGTTGAGAAAAAATGGAAATTGAAAAAACACATGAAAAAAACCTAATCATTTGTCAAAAATGACTTTGGTGCGTGAAACTATAGAATTATATGTAATCATGACTATAAAATTGAAAATTTTGAACTAGTCTGTTATAGTTAAGTTGAAAAAAGAAATTTAGATATAGAAAATAAGGAGATTTAGGCCTTTCAAAAATTGTAAAAAAACAAAAAAAAAAAAAAAAAAAAAAATCGGAAATTGAACTTGCGACCTATTTTAACCAAATTTAAGTGCGGCAGGCGTGGCAGAGATTTCAGTTTTTTTTTTTTAGGAAAATCTCTTTTTTCGAGAAAAACTACGTATACGTAAATATTTTTTTTTTCTCGTAAATAACTATATTTTTCTAAATATTTTGTAAACTGCCATATTTTATTAAATTTTCCAGCTCACTCCCCTTCCTTTCTTTCTTTTTTTCTTTCTTATTTATTTATTTATTTTTCTTCTTCTTTCCATTTTTATTTCATTTTCTTCCTTTTTGTTTGAAGTTCTCCCTTTCGTTTCTTCAGATTTCTTCTTCATATTTTAATTTTATTTTTCTTCCCATCTCCCACCATCTCTTCCCCATTTTCCCAGTTTCATCTCTCCAAACCTTTCCCTCTCTCGGATCTCTTCCCCATTTTCTCAATTTCATCTCTCCAAATCTTTCCTTCTCCCTCATGAAACATTAAAAAGAATGATTGACAAGACTGGTTTTTTAACCCAAGATTTAGAGAGAGTACAACCATTTTTCACAAGTGCCTTAACATCAATGATTCAATCGTCAAGTTTGATTATTATAACACAACGTTAAATAAAAATAGCAAATAGATATGGATTTGCAAGAAACTACTTTTTTTTATTTCTCAACTTTGTACTTTTTAAAAAAATATTTCTTAAAATTTAGAAATATGAAACAAAAATATTATCAAACAAGCTTATTTCTTAAAAAATGAGAAATGAGAATGTTATCAAACAGCTTCATAATTGTTTTTCTTTTTCTAGGACTTTAAAAGTATGGAATCTATCAGTAATAAACGTATATCACTGATAGCCTATGATATCATTGATAAACTAAGTCTTTTATAAACTATCAATGATAAACTTCTATCACTGACATACTACTTCAATTAGTAATACAAGTTTATGACTCTATAGACTTTTATCAATTAATATATAATAATTTATTAATAAATATTCAAAATCAAACTAAAAGTCTAAAATTTATAAAATCTACTATTAGCTATTAGTGATACACGTCTATTATTATGACATAATAATATAAATCTATCAGTGATAGCGACTGATATACTTATAAATTAGTCACTCAAAGAATTCTATCATTAATTGAATAATTCACTAATTATCGTCATTCTTGTCTTTAAATGTTAGAAAAAAAAATTCACTAGAGTCCTATTTAAAAGTGAAAAAGTATAAATTTGGTAATTCTAGTGTTTAAACTCGATGATATTAGTAATATCAGTTACATAACTTAGGTAGGTATCATTGATATCCGTATATCAATGATATGACTTAAGTAGATATTAATGATATTGGTGGTATGACTTAGATAGATATCAGTGATATTCATGTATCAGTAATATCAATTATCAATTATATCAGTGAAATAATTTAGATAGATATCAGTGATACCCGTGTATTAGTGAGATTGATGATAAACTTAAGTAGATAGTAGTAATATTTGTGTATCAATGACATTGGTGATAGAAGGTTAGGTAGATATCAGTGATATCCACGTGTCAATAATATTAGTGATAAAAGTTAGGTAGATATCGATATCTGTGTGTTAGTGATATCAATAATAAAATTTCGGTTAGATATTGGTGATATCAATAATAGCAATGGCATAGGTAGATATCAATGCTATTAATGATATCTACTATCAATGATTAGTGAGAGCAACACAACTATCACTTGTAGATTTTTATTACTAACAGTAGTTATTATAGATAAACTTAAAAAATAGAAAATTTTTGTGTTTTTGAACTTTCAATGGGCTTTTTGGATATTTTCTAGCGACTTAATTACTGCCGCCGTTTACCGGGGCTTCCATTCAAAGCTTATAACACTTCTCCTTCCGACCTTCCAGCACCGGGCAGGTGTCAGACTCTATACATCGTGTTACCACTTAGCAGAGTCTGAAGAATGGCGCTTGTATATCCCTAGGCGTGGGTCTGTACTTTCCCCTATTAGAGAAAGAGGAGGTTTGGAACCCGAAAAGGAATAAAATGGGAAGAGAAGTGGGACAAATGGCCGAGACTACCTGAAAGGATTGAAAGTAAATTTTACTATATTTGCAATTAAATAAATGTTTTGGTATATCTCATTTGGCCATATACAAGAGTCCTTTTTCCGATTTATAATAATTTCCGTCTTGGCAATGGCAGGAACTCATGGGGTTTTAAAATTGAAAATTGGCGTTGTCTTTCAATTTAGAGCTCATATTGCACGAGGATGACACGTGAGGGACGAAGATGGGGGTTTGAAAAATTGTAGAGGAAGACTCTAGAAATGAGTGCCGTATAAATTGATGAAAAGAGTCGAAGCGAAGAAGTCTCTAGAGGTCATTTCAATTTCTAGAGATTAATCGATTCCCTCCATAAGTACAATAATCGCTGCCTTTCCTTGAAACTTCAATTCCTTATGGCGAATGATTTGTTTGGATATCCTCTCCGGCGCTTCTTGTGGAGCCCCGCCGTCTTCCGCCAGCCGTCCGGCACCGTTGCGCTCTTGGATTGGCTCGAAACATCCAATGCTCACATCTTTAAGGTTGACGTTCCAGGTACCTTTTCTGATTCTTTTTACTTTTTTTTTTTTTTCTTTTTTTGTATTGCCGCTTGGCCTTGAATAGTGATTTGCGCAGTACACGTTCCTTGATTTTGAGGTATATGCGAAATTTCTATTTGTAATGTCTCTTTGGAATGGAGATACTCTAGGTTTTGTGGATTGAATTGCTTGTTCAAGTTGTTTTTTTTTCTTTTTCCTGGATTCTTGACTTGTTCGGCTCATTCGGAGTGATTATAAGGAATCGTTTTATTGTTTCTTGTTTAGGTTCGATGTGAAATCAAGCAATTAGTTTAATGAGTTCGAGTTTTGGAAAGTGCTTGCTGTCTTGGATGATTGAAATCGGCCGTTGCCTATGAAACTTGTTGAAAATTAAGAAATATTAAACACGGTTTGAGTTTTAGATAAAGACAGTACTAAGTCGAGTATTTGTGTATATTTTCTATACTTTGTTCATTTTAAGGTGGATTAAATGTTCATAGGGAATGGAGTTCTGTTGATACTGAAGCATGAATCAACGATAAGTTTGTATAATAGAATTGGAACACAGCGTACAAAATAGAGAGTATTGTGGATCGACACTCTGACACTCAAGTTAGTATCGGTTAGCACAATTGATGTTTGGACGTACTCCTCCTAAACAGTGCTTTTAAAAAGTCCTTGCATGCGCGCCTAGGTGTTGGGTGCAGGTTAGGTGGACAAAGGAAGATGCGCCTCCTTAAAGTGAAGCCTTAAGCCCCAAAGCCCAGGCCTTGGGGCTTTTTCAATCCTTAACCATAATTTTTAGGGTTCTACCTTCTATATTAATTATAAAGAAAAAATATTTAATAAGATTAAATGAGAAATTCCTTGTTTTCAGGATGTTCTTCCACTTCAACTATGTTTTTTCTTTTTTATGCACTGTGTCTACACAGGCTTTCTTTTTGCCTTGGGCTTAAGTCCTAAAAAACTATTGTGTTTTATTGTGCCTTGAGCTTTAAAAGACATTGCCTTTGAATTTACTACAACTTGTAAAGAGGTGGCAATGGAATACAAAAGTTGGATCGTTACCGATTGAATGAAACGATCGTGCTATTAATGCTCTGCACAGTCATGTTGTTACCTTTAAACTTGGATACTCGATGCTCTTTGTTTTTATTCTCCACGCACCTGCTAAAAATACAACATGCTTCCCGCGTTATCAATTTGATAGAATATTAACTAGTTGTTGCCATTTGAAATTTGTTTAGGGTTTAGCAAAGATGAGTTAAAGGTAAGGGTTGAGGAGGGAAATGTTATGCACATAGAAGGAATGAGTGGTAAAGAGGAAAGTGTTGGGAAAGAGGCCATTTGGCATTTGGGTGAAAGACAAATAGGGAAGAGAAGTTTTTCCAGGGAGATTGAACTGCCTGAAAATGTGAAGTTGGATCAGATTAAGGCTCAGCTTGAAAATGGACTCCTCACCATTGTTGTCCCCAAAGATACAGCCCCAAGGCCATCAAAGGTCAGGAACATCAACATTATTAGCAAGCTTTAAGATCTCAAACTAATAGGAATTCAACAATTGCCTCAACAATGCATTAGCTTTTGGAGGGAGAATATGATATGCCATCAATGATGTGTTGTTCCTCTGTGATAATAAATAACGGGTCGTCTTTTCAGTTGTTTCAAACCATGTTGTAGTTGTAGATACACTTTTCAAAATAAATGGATTAATGTTATTGAATACTCCTGAATTTTTGTTGGGTAGATTTCCATTATACTTTTCCACTTACATTTTTTCCTTTTTGGAGAGATCAAACACACCTTTTGGTCTCTGAATTTATTTCCTAAATCTTTTAATTTCTAACGTTTTAATCCTTCTTTTTAATGATTTAAGTTATGTTAGGTAACCATTTTATTCTAGGGCAGTTGCAAATATAGTCCGCATGTTTAAAGTATTTGCATATATACGACGATACAAAAGAATTTGCAAATATAGTAAAATTTAGATTTTGTTTTCAAAATTCATATTAATAGTAGGGTCTATCAGGGGTAGACCATATATCACTGATAGGAGTCTATTGGTGATAGATTCTATTATTGATAGATTTTGTTATATTTGCAATTTTTTTTTAACATTGTCTTATATGCTTAATTATTTTTTCCTAAAAGTGCTACTAAATACCTATTAATAATAGAATCTATCATGGATAGAGTCTATGAGTGATAGATTTTATCATTGATAGGTTTTTGGTTTTCGAAAATTAAGCCTATTTTCTCTTATTTTTTATCATGATTTGCATATTTTTTAAGAACAATGGTTCAATTCATAGTCAAGTTCAAAAACAAAAACGAGTTTTTAAAAGTTTTTTTCTTTTTTTTATTCAAAACTTGGCTTGGTTTTTTAAACTATTGGTAAAAAGTAAATAACTAAAGGAAAAAATTTTGAGGTGAAAGTAGTGTTTAGACTTAATTTTCAGAAACAAAAATCAAAGACCAAATGGTTATAAAGTAGATCTTAATTAATAAATATTTAATTATATAATTTGAGTAAAAAAATATTATTAAGATATAAATGAAATTTTTACGGTGGTAGATTGGTAAATTGATCAGAATTATTTAAATTTAATGAGATTTGGTTTATCATCGTTAGAGGGCAATTTGATACTCGTTTGTATTTTTTTTTTTTTTTCTTTTTTATTTTTAACAATACTTATTTGTATTTATTTGTATTTATAAGAACTAAAGTTAGATATTCTATAGTACTAAAATGGAATGAAATTTAAGGTGCATTCGAAAATAGTATTTTAACTTCTTTTAATAA
Source organism: Citrullus colocynthis (assembly GCA_031780015.1). Lineage (NCBI taxonomy): Eukaryota > Viridiplantae > Streptophyta > Magnoliopsida > Cucurbitales > Cucurbitaceae > Citrullus > Citrullus colocynthis. The sequence goes on from QLSR01001486.1 coordinate 2,607,228, forward strand.
TTTGAGATTTTATTGTTGGTTCTAGCAAATGAAAGTGAGGATCAAGAAACATTTTGTATGTTTGTATTTAGGGAGTTTACAATAGGTAGCAATTTAGGAAAATATAATATTACAAACATGTTATCCACTTTTTATATTTTGCACATATGATATATTTTTTTTAATGCTAATTTCAATTTATTTATTATATCCAAATTGTCTATACTGGAACCACACCCATCTTCTTCCCTTCCTTTCTTCTCCAACCCGTGGCCCCATCCTTTCACAAACATTATTTTACACATATTATTTTTTTAAGATTTATTTTGATTTAGTCTTAAGTCTTTTAGATTAATTTTCTTTTGTTTGGTTAAATTTTGGACAATATCTCAATTGAATGATATACTTAATATTCTGTATATCATTTAATTGATACACTTTTATAGCAATGTGATGGTTTTAATTAGAGTTTTAATAACATCTAATTTTGTGTAATAATGAACCTTTGTCCTAAGGTTCTTAGAGATATTCTATTCAAGTTTATCAGAGTATACCAAATATAAACCAAGTTTTGTATAAATAGGATGTCAATATTATGTCACGTATCAAACAACTTTCAAATATAATAAGATATCAAACAACGTAGAAGTATATCAATAATATATCAGTTGTATATTATTACATAGCTAATAACTTTCAAGAATATTAATAGCATGTCAACATTATATCACATACTAATCAACTTTTAAGTGTATCGATATTATATAGTAGTATATCAATACATAATCAAACAACTTTCAAGAATGTCAATAGTATATTAGCGATATAACGCATCGATCAACTTTTAAGATCATCAATAGTATATTAGCAGCTTATCAAATATAAAACAATTTTTAAGTTTATCAACAATATACCAACAATACATCTAACATCAATTAATATTTCAATTGTATCAACAGTATATTTAATTAATATCAATTAACATTTAATCGATAACTTATTTTAAAGTAAAACACATGTATGTTACGTTTTATAAGCATGATATTACAAGTGTATTAGTACTATATATTATATTATAAAATATGAGTGTATCAGACATCAATTAGTGAGTACTTGAATTAAGACATTAGTGTATCAAAAGTTAATCTAACACCAATCAAAATTTCATGACTATCAATAGTATATCTAACATAAATTAAACATTCAATAAGTAATTTCATTTGAAGTAAAACATGTATGTTTCATTTTATAAGCATGGTATATGAAGTGTAGTAGCAGTATATCAGATGTAATACACAAATGTATCAAACATTAATTAGTTAATACTTTAAGTAAGACATGAGTGTATTAGTAATATATCTAACAAAACCAACATTCCAAGTGTATCAACATTCCAAGTGTATCAACAGTATATAACAACAATTGACATTCAATTGGTAACTTATTTTGAAGTGAAACAGGCATGTTTCGTTTTACAAATAGATATCCAAGTGTACTAGTAGTACATTAGATATAAGACATGAGCGTATTAGACATCAATGAGCAAATACGTGAAGTAATACATAAGTGGATTGACATTATATTTAAAATCAATCAATATTTCTAGTGTATCAGCGAGTTATCAGTCAAGTGCATCATTATCAGGTATTTAAAGTATATCAATCAAGTGTATCAAGTTTATTAGCAGTATAAATGAGTGCATGATTGACAAGTATATCAAGATATCAGTCAACCGCATCATTATTAATAATATCTAGCATATCAGTCAAGTGTATCAAGTGTATATCAATAGTGTATCAAGTATATATCAGTAGTGTATCAAGAGAGAGATAAAGAGAAAGAGAAAGCGAAATAATCAAATACAGAGAACATTTTTTACGAGTATCAAATGCATCAAGTGTGTTTCGGTAGTGTATCAAGTGTAACTGTATATCAATAGTGTATTAAGTGTATATCAATAATATACCAAGTGTATCAACTGTATATCAATAGTTTATTAGGAGTGGATCAAATGTACCAGGTGTATATTAAGAGTGTATCAATAGTATCAAGTGTATATCAAATATAGGACATGAATGTATTAGACACCAATAGTAAATGCTTGATTAACTAATATAATTAAAATAAAGTGCATTAATAATATATCATTTATATATATATATATTCAATATAAGGAATATCACTTCACAAATATACTTGATGTTGAGTATATCACCAACAAAAAATATTTTAGACTTTTACTTTTTTAATGCTTGGGTTGGGCCAATTTTTGCTAGATTTACAAAAGAAGAAAAAGTGAAGGCACACTTGTACTTATTAGGTTCATAAACTTCCTAAGTAGATGGTCTTTAAATTTTTTTATTTTATATTTAATATGCCCTTGAAATCTTAATTTTTATCCAATAATTTGATTCAAGTACCAATGTTGAAAGTTTAAAACTTTATTAAACATAATAACATAAAAGTTCAACATTTTTTTTAAAAGAATACAAAAGTTCAACTTCCTAAGTTAAAATGTTTTTGTCGAAATTGGAAATTTAAATAAATTATTTTTTTAAAAAAACACAAAAGTTCAATTTTGTATTTGATATTTTTGAAGTTTTAAGGATAATTTATACATAAATTTAATCGTTGATGGCTAAACTTATAATTGAAAGAGAAAAAAAAAATTGAGCTCGATTGAAGCTTTAAAATTAACTCTCTTGATTGATCATCCATACTAATAGCCTTTAGTTAAATAGAAAAAATTAGGTGCAACTACCTTATTTCATGCATCCCTCCATGTAGATAGTAAAAAAACTATGATTATTATATTTCTTAAAAAAATTGGCAAATAGCACAAAGATAGGCATAATTTGGACTCCAAGGTTTTTTTTTTTTTTTTTCTATAGGAAAAGGGAGAATCTATTAACTAAATAAAACAACAAAGATCTAATGGTGGTGGGGTGCCAAGAATGGAGGGAAGGCCAAAAACAAAAGAATTACATTGTTAATTTGTGACAATTACAAACAATCATTTCAAAAAATGAGAGGGGAAAATGTAACATAATATAAATATTTTTTTTATAAAAAAAATATTTATATTATGTTAGATTTTCCCATCTCATTTTTTGAAATGATTGTTTGTAATTGTCACAAATTAACAATGTAATTCTTTTGTTTTTGGCCTTCCCTCCATTCTTGCCACCCCACCACCATTAGATCTTTGTTGTTTTATTTAGTTAATAGATTCTCCCTTTTCTTACAGAAAAAAAAAAAAAAAAAGCCCAACAAGGAATCAGAAAAACAAAGGAAAAAAAAAAAAAAAAAGCCCAACAAGGAATCAGAAAAACAAAGGAAAAAAAAAAAAAAAAAGCCCAACAAGGAATCAGAAAAACAAAGGAAAAAAAAAAAAAAAAAGCCCAACAAGGAATCAGAAAAACAAAGGAAAAAAAAAAAAAAAAAGCCCAACAAGGAATCAGAAAAACAAAGGAAAAAAAAAAAAAAAAAGCCCAACAAGGAATCAGAAAAACAAAGGAAAAAAAAAAAAAAAAAGCCCAACAAGGAATCAGAAAAACAAAGGAAAAAAAAAAAAAAAAAGCCCAACAAGGAATCAGAAAAACAAAGGAAAAAAAAAAAAAAAAAGCCCAACAAGGAATCAGAAAAACAAAGGAAAAAAAAAAAAAAAAAGCCCAACAAGGAATCAGAAAAACAAAGGAAAAAAAAAAAAAAAAAGCCCAACAAGGAATCAGAAAAACAAAGGAAAAAAAAAAAAAAAAAGAAAAAAAGAAAAAAACAGCCCAGCAGCGATTCAGCAAGCCAAGGAAGAAGAATTAGAGAGTGAAAGCTGAAATGACAAAATTAGCCTCAGCAGACAGCAAAGGGCTTCTCAAAAACAAATATAGAACAAGAAGAAGAAGAAGAAGAAGAAGAAGAAGAAGAAGAAGAAGAAGAAGAAGAAATGATTAGAGAGAAATGGAGTCTTGCCTTTTTTTTCAAATTGGTTGCAAGAGCTTCCAGCTTTATGTTCTCCTTCTTGCCATGGAGCTTGGATTTCCATCAAATAGATCATCTATGTATGTCTCTATATCTTCAGGCTGAAACTTTATATATTTCTCTGTTTGTCTCCCCGGATCCAAAACCTGCGAAAACCTCCCTAAGAATGATCTGTACGCCGGAATCATCACCGCCGATATCGATACTCGCAGCTCCGATTGAAGTTGCTCGTCGCTTATGATCCACGAGCTCTGTGTTTTATGAATCTCTTCGAACAGCGCGTTGAATCCTTTAAACCTCTCCTTCAGCACTGGCTTTACCACTTTCCCGTGCACTGTTAATCCTTCGTGGTTCAAACAACCTAACAACTTCCCCCACGTTTCTCTCTGGTAATTCTTGTGATACTGACGCAAATCCGAAGATCTCTTCCTGTACCACGTATCGCCTACTAGTTCATGGATATCTGCAGATCCTTTGATCTTCTGCAAGATGTATCGTCCGTTGTTCATCATGAAAATCGAACTCAGTGCTATATCTCTGTATAGCTTTGATTTTGCTTCCAGATTTGAGTCCAGGATCTCCATTACTCGCGTCAGTTCAACCGCGAATGGGGATTGATTGTCAATGCTAGAGTTGTATTGTGGTGCTTGTTCGCCTTCGAAATGTGGTCGACTTGTTGAATCGGCTCGTTCGATCTTTGAATGCTCTTTGAAAATCTGTTCCAGTGTGTTTCTGTACTCGCAAGCGTATTTCAAGTAGTTTATGGTGTATCGAGTTAATGGATGAACGGCGCCGCCTGGTACCGGAGTTTTTCCGGTGTCTGCTTTGATTGAGTTTTCGAGATCGCAAAATATGCAAATCGCCGCTTCGCCTAGACGAGTTCGAGCGGTTGTGGTTTCTGTTTTGAGCTCGTTAGCGGATTCTTCTGGAAATAATACTTCCATTTTTGGGACCATGTCACGAAGAGCTTCGTACATATCAAGAAGCTTGAACAATTTCTCGGCGGAGCGTTTCGTCATTGCTACACCTTCTGAGAAATTTAGGAGTTGAATCATAATGCCGCGAGTTAGATTGCTAAACAGACTGGCGGACATTGGAGGATACGATGAAAATACATATTCGACGAGATTCCGTTCGCCGGAGAATAAAATGGTGGCGCATTGCTTGATGGTTCTAATCCATGTCGCGATCTCCCTCTCCATTGATTCCCAACTCATCTTCTGGATATCATCGATGCTGTGTTTCTCGAATCCGAGCTTCAGCAAGGCGTCTTCGAATATGTTTCTTCTCGCAACCATGTAGGCTTGGCAGCATTCCGATTCGTATCCACCGGAAATCATTTGCTTAGCGATTTTGTTCAAATAGTTCACGATCTCGTCGGAGTAACCTGGAAACTGGAACTGATCGGATTCATTGTCCGGTAATGCAGAACGATCCTGTTCTTGTTTCCCTTTCGTATCGGCAGCAGGATCGGAATCGCTGTTTCTAGATTCCTCGAGAAAGAATCTGAACTCTTCTTCCAAATAAGAAATCGCTCGCTGTTGAGTGTTCCCGATGCGATTGATCAACGAATTCTTATCCTCTTCCAATTTCATTTCGTGAATTGCAGTTTTCAGCTTGGATATCCGATCGACGGCTTCGAGAAACATGGACTCATCCTCGGGTACTCTACACTCTTTCTCCTTCGCATTCGATTCGTCGTTATTGTATTGCTCAATCTTGGCATCGACGAGATCCAAGAATTTGTCGATGAACTGAGGAATTTGAACAACAGAATCTTCCTCTCGATCAAGAGAACCGTGAGGAGTTGAGAGAAATTGATCGACATCTTCAAGAATGGTATGGAGATTGTAATGAAGATCCGGTTCGTTGTTGGATTGTTCAACCTCAGTATTTTCCTCCCCTTCCTTGGTGTTCTCTTCCTCCTCCACTTCCTTCTTCTCCTCCTCCTCCTTCTCCTTCTCCTTCTCCTTCTCCTCCCGAGCCTGAGGTTGATCCTGATGCTGATTCTGATTATTCTGATCCTGATCCTCCAAAGATTTTAGAGCAGCATCAGTTTGTAGAAGAGGAGGGAGAGGAGGGGTGAGATTGGCATCATCAGCAACAGCATCCAATTTGGGGGCATCGTTGAAGCTAGTGGTTTTGTGAAGAGGATGTTGATTCTCAGGTTGGTTGTTCGCCATTGTAATTGAAAGTGGAGATGGGAAGAACGAAAAAGGAGGAGAGTTTCAAGAAAAGAGATGGGAATTGTGAAGAAAAAGATCCATGATAAGGGGAAAATCGATTTTGTTAAAAGAGTGCTTTTGTGTTTGTTTGTTTGAGTTTTGTGTAAATTGACTTTTTGTGGTGGGATTTGAAATGGTCGTTGTGAAGGAGAGGCGAGAGAGAGCGGGAGTTTAGAGGAATTTAGTTATTTCCACACTGCAGGCCACCCCCTCATTCTGTGGTCCCATTTTCTACTTCCCTTCAAAACCCCCTCCCCCCCCTCTTCTTATTTCTCTCTATTTTCCTTTTTCTTTTCCTTTTCTTTTTTTTTTCCTTTTCTTTTTTTTTTCCTTTTCTTTTTTTTTTCCTTTTCTTTTTTTTTTCCTTTTCTTTTTTTTTTCCTTTTCTTTTTTTTTTCCTTTTCTTTTTTTTTTCCTTTTCTTTTTTTTTTCCTTTTCTTTTTTTTTTCCTTTTCTTTTTTTTTTCCTTTTCTTTTTTTTTTCCTTTTCTTTTTTTTTTCCTTTTCTTTTTTTTTTCCTTTTCTTTTTTTTTTCCTTTTCTTTTTTTTTTCCTTTTCTTTTTTTTTTCCTTTTCTTTTTTTTTTCCTTTTCTTTTTTTTTTTTTTATATATATATATATGACAATATTTTTAAATATTACAAAAATGTCATTGTCCATTAATAAATTAATGCGCATTTTCTTAATAGAATTTGAACCCTTCAAATTTTTCCAAAACTCTTTTATCCTTGTTTTGTTCGTTAGTGAGCTAGCAGGGGACTTAATGGACAATTTGTTTATGGTTTAACCATAAACTAAGTTCCTCTCGAGCTAGTGAGAGGGTGGTGCTCCATTGCAAGTTTCGGAGTTAGCCCTTAAGGAAACAACTTATTTACTTACCCTAGGCGGGAATGGGTGAATTCCTAGCTCCTCGCTCGGTCACGTCTCCAAAATGGTAGACATATTGAGTCAGCAACTTGGGGTACTCTCACCCATACAAATCAAAGGACGATCCCTCATAGGCAGGAGTTCATAACTTACTTAGAATTGAGATCGAGTTACATATAGTCATCGTTTGAAATATTAATCTCTTCATTCAACGGTGTTACAAAGAGAGATTACATGTTTCGTGGTTTGGCCTTATACAAATCCATTGTATAGGATATTCTCACTTGAATGTCTCTACATGATCGATTTTGATCAAGTCATTTCTAACGTTTACAAAATGGGTCGTATTTATAGTGTTATGGGGATAAAATACTCAATCTTATCTATATACTATAGACATTTATAGGTTGTTACTTGAACATAATGCACTTGTATATCAACCACATACTATTCAAGTTACATTAAATGACCTTAGATTTTAGTATATTAGATTCGATATACAAATCTAAACATCAAAATAGATAACTTATTTATAAAATAATACAAACTATTACTTTAGGGCAAAAATCCCAATATGTTCAAATTGGCTAATAAAGTCGATTGAAAGGTTATGTGATCAATTAATTTTAAGCATTTGATGGAGTGATGTAAAAATTTAACTAAGTCGTTAGATATTAAAAATTTATTAGGCACAGTTATTATACAAGACACAGAATTAAAAGTTCAAAACGGGCTAAACCCTATCAAAATATTGCTATTAAAGAGAAGCAAAATTTGAAAATTCGAAGATCTTATTAAATAGTCTTAAAACTACTAATAAATAGACACAATCCTTTTCATTATTTCACTTTGTATTTCAAAAGTTTTTCTTTTCACCTTTCATGTTTTAGTCCTCAAAATTTGATTTCTATTTATTATGTTAATGCAACAAATGTTGTGGAAATTTGTGCTAACTCGTAGGAAAGAGTAGATGGTAGATACCTTGACCACTAAGCTAAATTCACATTTTCCTTCTTAAAAAGTTTGGTTACAAAACTAGGCTCATTTACTTATTAGGAATCATTTTTTTTAAATTAATAAGTTAACTTGTAAAATGAATTAGGACAATAATGGTTAAATTAAGTTTAATGAAACTATAATTTACTTGTAAAAAGAATAAGAACAATAATGGTTAATTTAAGTTTAATTCAACTATAATTGATATATGTAATAAGATGAGACATGAACAAAACACCTATTAATTTGGTAGTTGTTATACTAAAAATAAAAATAAAACAGACTAAAATATAACTTTTGTTGGAAATTTAATAGTTGAAATGAGAATTTAAATGGGAAATTATAATAAATAGAAAAGTTATCGAACTATTTATAAATATAGAAAATATTCACTGTCTATCGCTTAAACAATAGAAGTCTATCACGGTGTATCGCTGATAGACAGTAAAATTTTTCTATATTTATAAATATTTTGACTTATTTTGTTATATTTAATGCTAACCCAATTTAAAATTTAAATTTTACCAAACGAAAAAAAAATCAAAATGAAAATAGGATAGTTTGCATCTATGTTAGACAATAGGCAAACATTTGCTCAAGAAAAACGTATCTTAAAACTGCAAAATGAGATAGAAAAGAAACGCACAAATCTAGCCACATGGCTGAATCTTTTTTCTTGGTTGACAAATTCATATTGTTCCACGAAGTAGTTTATTTGGTATTTATTTATCCGCTTTCTACACCAATAACCTAATTACATAGGTCCAATTATAAATTTGTCTTAAATTTTCTAGTAGATGAAATATTACACAAAAATATGGTTCCAATGCCCATATCACCCTTCCAAGTTTTAAAAAATTTGAAAAATAATAATAAGAAAAGATAGAAATAAGAAAAGACATATCAAAATAAAATATATCATATTCTCATGCGTATTAAATGACTTTTTTCAAAACCATTTTAGTTTCAAAATCAAATCTTTAAAAAAAAATATATATCATAATCACGCTCGTTAAATGATTTTTTTTTTTCAAAACTCACATCTAAAAGTCACGTGAGCTATAATATACATAGTATGTATGAGGTTTATTTCTACATTCTGTTTTCAATATCAAATATATATGGGTTTATTTCAAATAATCTGATGATGTCATCTATCTAAGTATAATATACATGTGTATGTATGACAAAGTATGTGAAATATATATCTCAATTTCAAATATATACATGTGTATACATGACAAAGTATGTGAGATATATATATCTTAATAGAAATGAGACTAAAATCAAAATATGCAGTATATATTATACAACAACCTTAAATTTGTACTTGTTTTAAATACATTGGGAAATAACCTAGTATATATTTGAAATAACATTGTATATATTTTGAATTAGGGATTTTGAATTTTAAGTCAAAATTCAAAATTTATAAAGAGGAAAATTTGTGACAAATTTGTAACTAATTGGAAAAAAAAAATCTTAAAAACAACTCCTAAAATCAACATCTAAAATTTGTAAAAGAAAAAAAAAAAAGAGATAAATTTGTAATGATTGGAAACAAATATACTTCATAAAAAAAAACTAATTTCTTTTAATATTTTAATTAAATACAAAAATTAAATATGTGAGAGAGAATGTACCTATCATATTCCTTAATTTTAAGTATATACTATAGTAATTAATAAATACAATAAAAGATAATTAAATGACAACTTAAATTTACTGATGATATATATTGTGATTACTGTTTATTCCAAAAATAAAATTTCTAAATATTAATATTAAATTCAGATTAATTCTTTAAAATTATTTTAATTATAAAATAATATAAAATTAAATATGAGAGAGAATGCACAAAAAGGATAAAATTATCTCAAAATTATGCCGAAATCTAGTTTTGGAATATAATGAAAGTTAAGGATATTTGTGAAATATTGCTTGTGAAGTAGGTCAATTTAAAAAAAAAATTCTTTATTCATCCATTCGAATTTAGGTTTTGTTGAAGTCAAACTATATAGGTTCGTGCGTAAAAACTTAGCACCCAAACCTTAACATTTCTCTGGCCCACTCCTTTAGTTTGGATGTGTCTTTGCAGTTGACTTGTCCAAGAGTATTCGCACACGTCTGGTGTTGAGTAAATTAGTTTATGAAGTATTTAGCTCAATTAAATAGAGAGAAAGACTATTTTCTTCTAATACTCACTTGGAGATATGTGCATTATCAACAGTATTTATCAAGACAAATGTGACCCTCAAAATAGCAGAAGTCAAGTTCTTGCTCTCTGCAAAAACAAAGGTTAGATGTTCTCAACAGAATAGGGTTTAGGTGTTTGGGTTCATGCTACACACATTTAAACTACAAAAAACAAAAAGAAAATAAACTTATGCTACTAATTAGAATGATGATGATAATAAAATAAAATAAAATAAAAAATGAAAAAAATCTTAATATGAATCTAAACCTTCCCTCTTACCGACATCTGTGTTGTGAGAATCTACAAGTATTTATTTAAATTACAAGTTCAATGTCTGGATGTTTGGGTTATATTTAACAGTTTTTTAGATAACAAATCTATTAGACAAAAAAATTTTAATTAAACTTTTAATTTTGTATTTTATAAATTTGTGAACTTTTTTATAAAAAAAGTAAAATATGTGAATGACCTATATGTCGTGATTTATATCCTAAATTTCATAGTCTCTAATTTTTTTAGACAAATTAATAAATAAATACATTTTTATTTATTTTTTTAAATATGTATTTTATATTTGCATAACTCAAAATCCAATAAACTAAAATTCAAGGTCATTTAATGTAACTTGAACAGGTTAACATATAAGTGGGTTATGTTGAAATAATAACAAAAAAAGTCTATAGTATATGGATAAGGTTGGGTACCTTATCTTGGTAACACTGTAAATACAACCCACTTTGTAAGTGTCATAAATGTTGTAAGTATTACTAATGATTTAATCCAAATCGTTCATGTTAAGACATATAAGTGCATGTATCCTATACAATTAGTTTGTATAATAAGATTGGACCACGAAATATATAATCTTTCTTTATAACACTATTAAATGAAGAGATTAATTATAGGATTAGAACGGTAATTTGACTTGGCTGTAATTACCAACAACTTGTGAAGGGTCGACTTATGTGTACTGGTTAAATCAATTGATACATAAATATTCTACAATACATAAGAGGGCAACTATGAGTCTTCAGTGGTGTGCCCCATAGTTAATGAATGTTGATTAATATAATTTAAAAGCTTAATTAATTAATCATGTAGCTAATAACTATATGTTTATCAGGTCCCTCTGGTAGCTCACAACCAGTTAAACAAGAATATTAAGTGTTGAAAGAATTTAAAAAATGTTCAAATTGAGTAAGGGAATTAATTGTATATGATACAATTAAAATAATGTCTAAGATACAATTATAATATAAAGTAAATTTATGAAATAAATTAAAAACTAAAACTGTATATCATGGTATTAATATTAGAATAAGATTCTAATATTAAATTAATATGAATTTAATTCATATTAAAACTATAGGTTAAAATTAGGAAAATTATTATAAATAGAAAAAATATCAAACTATTTACAAATATAAAAAAATTTCATTCTCTATCGAGATAAAAGTCTATCGTGGTCTATCACTCAAGCAATAGAAGTCTATCGCTGATAGACAATGAAAATATTCTATATTTGTAAATAGTTTAACTCATTTTGCTATATTTGAAAACAACTCTTAAAATTAATATGAACGGGATTCATTTAAAAAATTATAGGTTAAGAGAGAATATGTATATTAGAATATGATTCATATATCCATTAAGTTAAATATATGATGTTTAATCAATCAATTAATTAATTAAATTGGATTTAATTAATTAAATAAATTAGATTTATTTAATTAATAAATATATTAACAAAATTTGATTTATTTAATATATTTATCATTTATTAATTAATTAATATCAAAATAATAACTCCCTTGGTGAGTGGGGAGGAGAGTCCCTCACATATCTTCTTTAAAAGAGGCAAATCTCCTGCATTGTGAAGTTGATCAGTTTATTGAAAATACTGAAGAACACTCACATCCTTTCTCTCTAAATTCTCTGAAAACTTCTTCTATAGAGAAAAAAACATTCTCTACCAATTTGCCCTAATGGTTCAACAAGCAAGGTTTCCACAAATCTCTTCGTATTAGTTTCCGTAATAAAATTGGGGCAAAAACGATTACATGCTGCCACATAGGAATTCGATTCCTTCACTATCACACACACACTAACTACAAAACTGAAAGACCTATTAGACGTAAATTTGTAGGTTCAATAACTTATTAATTACAAAATTGAAAGTTTAGATCTTGTTTGGTAGTTTTTTTTTTTTTTTTTTTTTAACTTTTTTTTTTTTTTTTAACTTTTTTTTTTTTTTTTAACTTTTTTTTTTTTTTTTAACTTTTTTTTTTTTTTTTAACTTTTTTTTTTTTTTTTAACTTTTTTTTTTTTTTTTAACTTTTTTTTTTTTTTTTAACTTTTTTTTTTTTTTTTAACTTTTTTTTTTTTTTTTAACTTTTTTTTTTTTTTTTAACTTTTTTTTTTTTTTTTAACTTTTTTTTTTTTTTTTAACTTTTTTTTTTTTTTTTAACTTTTTTTTTTTTTTTTAACTTTTTTTTTTTTTTTTAACTTTTTTTTTTTTTTTTTCTAAACTACTTTTTATCAGTGTTTTTAAAATCCAAGTCAAATTTTAAAAACATAAAAACGAAATTTGTTTGAGGAACTTGACTAAGAATACAACTCTTGTACTTAAGTGAGATGCAAATCCTTGTAAGAAATTAGGAGAAAATAGACTTAATTTTCAAAAACCAAAAATAAAAATGAAATGGTTACCAAATGGGGTTGAAATAGTTACCAAACGGGACTTTAGACATTTGTTAGACACTTTTTAAAGTTCATGGAGCTATTAGATACAAAATTGAACATTCAAATACTTATTATAAAGTTTTTATGGACATATTAAAGCTAAAAAAACCTATTTGTCACGAACTGAAAAGTGTATGGACTAACCTTATAATTTGACGAAGATTTAATTAAGATTTGAAATAGTTAAATGAAAAATTTTTGACCAATCACAAATTGTCACATCATTTCTTAAATTAGTGACAAAAGTACAAATGATCAAACGTGAGACTAATTAAAAGTTGACATGTAGGAAATTGAACACATAAGTTGGTAAATTCCAGTGATGCTACGTGTTTTTATCGTGACCACTGGATCGACTAAAATAATTTGGTCCAATTGAGCCAAAAAAAAATAGGCTTAATTTGGCCTAAATGCCAACTAAGATTCAAATTCAATTAGTTGGACTCAAGGGTCAGGTCCATGGACCAACCAAACCCAACCCTATAAAACTCACCTAAGAACTCTATAAATGGAGAAGTTTTTTTTCTTTTTTTTTTTTTTTGAAAGATTCATCAATTTTACACTTACAAAACTTAAAGATAAGACTTGAAGTCTTATGAAGACTAAATCACACTTGAAGACTTAAAGTCCTTGGAAGATACAAACATTCTTCCAAGACTTCAACTTCAAAAACATCTACGTGTTCCGCTCCTCAAATCAAGCGTACACATTCAGTGGTGAGAGTCAAATGATCAAATACTAGAGATCAAACTGCATCCACATATTCAATATAAATATAAATTCGATTCCACAAAACACGTTTTTCCAAAAACCTTGTACAAACTGGAACCATTATAGACTTTTGGTCCTTCTACCCCAATTCCTAACTTTAATATTTTTCTCCAGATATTGCACCAACCTTCTGTGCCTATATTAAGATTTAGAACAAAAAAATATACAACGTTCATGTTGGGTTGATCCTCCTTATAATACTTTAAGTATAATTGGGGTAGAGAGTTTGAACCACAAATCAATTGGTCGTTGATGCATTCATATGCTAATTGAACTATATCGTAATAACGGATAGGTGTATTTTACGATTGAACATCAAGTATATTTTTCTTCTTTGTAAATGAAGTGCAACAGAACAAAAAAGAAAAAAAAGAATAGAGGAGTCAAAAAGAAAAGGGCAAAAGAGAGAAATCCTGCCGTGAACAGTTTTGTATTCCTTTCTTAAAACTTTTTCTGGTCTCATATGAAGAGGGAATTATATAATTATTTGCACATCAATCTTGTCCCCATCTTAGAAAAATAAAACATTAATTTCACAACATATTTAAAACTAATTAATTTCGTCTCCATGTGCCTAATTATTAAAATAAAAACAATCACATCTTATAATGAAATTTTAAATTTTGCCCAACAAAAGATTGTAATTAGAAATAGTCTCCCTTTTTATAATACTAGTATATAGTCATAGTCAGTCCACTAACGAACAAAGGACTCAATAGTTTTTTCATATAATATATAGTGGACATCTAGGGAGAGTATTATAAATATTATATCTATAAATAGATATGCATTATGTAGCCAAGTTTAGTGGTTAAAGGTCACATGTCTCCTAAAGACACATCTTTAGTAACCATGAAATGCCACTACCTACTTGCCAAATTTGTCTATAAATAGAGGCTTTTGGTGAATATTGTATTACACAGATTGAAGAGAAAAGAAGAGAAAAGATTGGTGTTGAGAAATTTCATAAAATCTCACTTTCTGTATTTTAAGTTTATTTTATTTAATTTAGTTATTTTAATTATTTTTATATTATTTTATTATTTTAATATTATAATATCTTGAATTTCGTGCTCCTATTTTTCTGTGATGTTGCTTCTCAATTTTAAACATTATTATTATTATTATTATTATTATTACTTGACTTTTCTTTACTCATTTTTAACTCTATTATTGACTTTCCTCAGGTTTCAGATTCTTCCCCAATTTTTTCTTTTTTGCCATTTCCAAATCAATTGCCAGAGGATTTTTCTTTTCGTTGTTAATTATCTACTTCAAGCTCAAGATTTACTTACTTGCATTCTATTTTCAACAAGCTAAAAACAATAGAGAATAAATTAGAGATAAGTATACGATAGTAATCAAATAGCAATCGAATAACAATTAGTAGCAATCATATGACAATTAGATAGCAACCATATGATTGAAAGTCAAAATTGCACATATGATTACTAATTGATAGGGAAAAAGGAGGTGATTAGAATTGAGTGCGGTCATGTCTAACTGATATACTTATATTTTTTGTATATTAGTTGATTGATATACAACTATATATCTAATTGATCATTAAGCAATTTCATCTCTTTGTTTATTTTTCTTATTTAAGTTTTTTCATTTTGTTTGTTTAGAATGGTTTGTTAGTTTGTTAATATATTTTGAAGTGTTTTTCTAACAACAATCAACCTATGATATGTAACTTTCTTTTGAAGTAAAGCAAATGAGTTTTATGTTATAAGTACAATATTCCAAGTGCATTAGATCAAGTATATTAAACTCAAAACATGAGTGTATCAGACATATATAAATAAGTGCTGGAAGCAACATATGAGTGTATCAATGTTGTATCTAACAACAATCAACATTCTAGTGTATCAAAATATATCTAATGTCAATTAACATTCAATTAGTAACTTGTTTTGAAGGTAAAATATGTGTGTTTCATTTTATAAGCATGATATTCTAAGTGTATCAGCGGTATATCAGACCTAAAATATGAGTGTAACAAACATCAATCAATAAATATTTGAAGTAACACATAAGGGTACTAGCATTATATCTAACAATAATCAACATTTCAAGTGCATCAACAATATATTCCAAGCGTATCAAGCATATCACAAGTGTATCAAGTTTACATAGTAGTATATAAGTGTACATCAGCAGTGTATCAAGTGTATCAAGGGTATCAAATGTATTAAGTGTATCAAGCGTATCAAGCATACATCAAATGTGTATCAAGTGTATTAGGATGTTTTTGACATTTCCCATTTTTAATCATGAATTGATTTTTTTTTTTTTTTACTATTTTTGTAAAACTAAAAGGTTTGAGCTATGAGCCTAATATTAGTAAATTGTTTTGTCCACTTTGCTACTACCCCGAATTATAATAACATAACATTTAATTATTATAACAAATAAAGAAAATAGGCTAACGGGGCAAGGATATGGAGTGAGGCGGGGAATGCATTCCTCGTCCCCATCCCTATTTAGCTCACGGGTATTTTTTCCCCCTACTCCCTCCCTGATTCTTTGCCTAATTGGAAAGTTCCTACCCCTCGGGGCGGGTCACTGTCTCTGTGGGAAAAATGAACATCTTTGGTTATCCACTAATATTTAGTTGACAATAAATTATTATTAATTTATTTATTATGTTTTATATTAAAAGAATTATATAATTTATAATACATATTATATTTTTTAAAAATGAGTTGAGTTTATAACATGACATATTGTATTTTTAAATATTTTTCTCTTAATTTAACTTAATTAATTCAAAATTCAAAATTTAGATACAATGAAAACATTAACATGTTGTTTTCAAAATTTGTACTATTTGGATCACAAAATTTGAAAACAATTTTCAGATCAAAATTCATGTAGTTTGCTAAACCCAATAAATTTGAAAATATAAAATAAAATCTGGATTCTCTAGGCCCTTATTTCATACACATGTTATAAATTGAGGAGTAATTTGACCCACTAAATGAAGTTAATAAGTTTTGAGTTAATATGTTGGAGTTAGTAAGTTTGTGTTTGAGGTATAGAGTCGTAACATGAAGTTACTCCATAAATGTGGTAGAGATAGAGGAAATATAAAGTTTCTCGATAAATGTAAAAAATAGAAAAAGAGAGGGAGATGAAGTTACTTGATAAATGTTCAAACTTCAACAATGTTTACTATTGGAGTTGTTTGTTTCAAACGACCACTATAATCAAAATTATCGAGAAAATTGTCAGAAATAGGACCCTTAAGTTTTCACTTTTCAAAACTACGTTTTTTTTTTTTTTTTTTTTTAAATCATTAAACTAGTTTTCGGTCCATCTCGTGCAAGATCGATCACCGAGATTAAGTTAAAAATTTAAATTTTTGATTGTTTTGGATTCTTTCGTTACATCTCGAGCAAATTACACACAAAGATTCTGCTAATTTTTCTAAATATTGTGTAATCTTCACAAATCTTATACCAAATTTTATATATTTTTAAATTTTCTACAAATTTAGTTATCTAAATATTTATGAATTTTCAAATTATCCAAATGATTTTCAAGTAATTGGCTTATGATTTTTAAAATTGGACAAAGACCAAATTTTTCAAAAAAAAAAAAAAAAAAAAAAAAATGTGAGAATTATATAGAATATTGGTGTTAATTAGCTCGATAATTCATTGAGAAACCCCAAATATATAGAATCTTGATGTTAATTTGCTTAAGATTAATACCGAGATTTTATATATTTTACATATCTTACCTATTTATTTATTTTTTTGGCAAAATTTAATCTTTACCAAAATTTAAAAATAAAAATGCAATCATTTGAGATCCATTTGGATAGTTTGGAAATACTTTGAAAAGATAATAAAATCTCGCAGTCTAATCTGCCGAAGATGTACGGAGAAGTCCTAAAACAAAGTTAGAAAAAAATAATTTTTTAACTAAATCTCGATGGTGGATCTAGTTCTGAGATAAATTAAGAAAAACAATTTAACGAGTTGGTTAGAAATCGAACTTAGCCTAAGTTCACAAAAGTTAGAAGTGTGGTCATGTTTTTGGACGGATTAATATTTATAAGATAAGTTATTTGTAATTAGTTAATTTTCACCGATTTCCGCGTTGGGAAACCCCTAGCTTTAAGCTGGATTAGATATGAAGTATTAAACCACGAAGTAGAAAAATTCACACTGAGCTTCAATTCGTATTTCCGTTTGGGGAATGATAATCTGAATCTCTAGCAGCAGATCGTGATAGCAAAGGAAGAATGAGGCATGGTGGATCCAGGAGGAAGAGATCCTCATCCTTTGTGCGCTATGTCGTCCTTCTATGCGCTGTCGCTGCTGTAATTGGATTCTTTATGCTCAATGTTCTTATGAGGCTGGAAGCCCGAGAATCGGAATCCAGCTCTGATCAGTTTGGTAATGGCGACGACGTTGAGGAAACTCTGGTTCAGACTGGAATGGAAGGAAGCCGGAGCTCCTGCGCCACGGTGGAGCAGATGGGAGAGCCCTTTAAAGATGGTGTCTGGAAGGAAAGCCTGAGAGTAAGAACAATTATTCAAAATCACTTTTATTTGAATGGTAATATTTCCTTATATGCTTTTCTGATAATTGTTTGCACTCCCTTTGTTGATCGTCTTATAGTTATATGAATGATTAATAGTTACTGGACTTTTGGTTCTTAGGCCAGGTTAGTGAATTGATGATTTTCATTTTCCATGACTACGAGGGCTTTTTTGCCATTCTAATGGTCTTTTAATGTTCTATAGTGAGTATATTAGGAGAACCAATTGAATTTAAAATACTGATGATTTTGGGGTATTGAGAAAAATGTCCAAGATCAAAAACTAAGGTATTTTGTCCAGCCTCACTAATTTAATTAAGAATGTCATCTCTTTTATGAAAATACCTTATGAATCTGCTTGCCTTGTTGCATTTTCTTTCAACTCCATTAGCTTCCTTCATTGCCACTCACATGTCTCACCATTATATTAATCTTTCGTCATAAAGATGGTATCCTGCATTTTATGAAGGTTTGATTTCATATTGGTATTGACTGTGAAAATAAAGTAAAGTAGAATCGAAATGGAGGAATGTTGAAGAAAGTGGGAGTAAGCGTGGAAGTAGTTGAAAAGGGCAGTGGATGAAACTAGAGAAGACCCTGGGCTTCCCAAATGTAATTTGGAAGGTCAAAGTTCCGGAAGGGACTCAATAGTTTTTTTCACCTGGCTAGAAGTTTATTGGAAGATAGATGCCAACGGACTGGTGCAAAAGAAGGTTTTTAATCAACTTTTCCCTGAATCCCAAACCCTGGGCTGTTTTTTGTTTCTTTTGCTTAATGATAGATCCAGCTTGTTACTAAATATACTTTTTTAAAAAAATATTAGCATAAGGGCGGAATATCAATACCATTCTTTCTCTGGCAGGTCAAAGAGACCATTCCACTTGGTCGGTGGGGGGTAATAATCCCATAACAATAGTAAGAGATTTACTGTGTGGTTAAAAGTAATCATGATTGCATTATGGTACCATACGAGCAGCAGACTGGTTTCCTTGAGCTGCAATCGAGATAGAGGACTCAATGGAGCTAATTGAAAATGAATTGCTGGTTGGTCTGGTTTAGTTCAATGCTTAGTAGTTAAATTGCTGCTGCTAGTTTTCTATTTTAGTTAATTTACTCGATTCTTAAGTAGTTCACTGTTAGTAAAAGATACTGGCAGCCTTTAAACAAGTGAAATGACTTTAGAACTGCTACCTTTGAATTGAATAAAGATTTCACATGAGGACTTTTTGTTAAGCCAAGCAGTTGTACCGAAGACCTCAAAGTGGAACTTCTTGAATCTTACAAGTTATGGTGTACCCTCCGATGAAATAATCCACAAGGGAGGAAACCCATGTAATTCGTGCTTTAGAATTAGAATAGGTCATAGGAACATTGGTACTGGTTTTTTTTTCTGATGGTATGGATACTTGCTTGAGTCTATGCTCTTCTTCTTTATTCAAATACAATTTTAAAGCCAATCTTCTTGATTGCCATCTCTTGACTTTTGGTATCTTGAACTTGATAATGATGTCATCTTCTATATGTTTTTATGGATAATTATGTGATGAACCATTTGGCTTTTCCTTCACTTTCAAACCTTTTGTCACAATGGTTTTCTAGTGGAAAACTTGTTAGCTTTTTGAGATCTATAATTGCTCACATAGCTTTCATTTTAGGTGCTTCAAGAGTGCGACAGCTTCCTCCTGAGCAGTTTTGCAAACATGGTTTTGTCATGGGCAAATCCTCCGAGGCAGGCTTTGGGAATGAGATGTACAAGATTCTAACTGCTGGAGCTTTAAGTATAATGCTCAACAGATCCTTGATTATTGGGCAAACCAGGCATGTTCGTTGTATATTAAGCCTTTATATTTCTATTTTTTTTTTTTTTGAAACAGAAAGCCTTTTTATTTCTATTAAATATTGGTTTTGAATACGATAGTTGCATTGAGTTGTTAGAAGCATCTGGTATTTATAATAGTTCCTATTTCACGCTGACATTGTAAGTTATAGGCAAACTAGTAGTGCATCTTGTACAGTATATAAGATTCGTTAACTTTCCTCAGTTAAGATGTTATTAAATGGATGGCATAGCTTCAAAGAAGCCATCAGACAAATATCAGAAGAAACTATGCTATATCTATGAAATAGTTTTGTTGTTGTGCATTGATGGAACGCATATGAACTGGACCTTTTTTTTTCTCTTCTATTTTCCTCTATTTTCTTAATCTATATTTACAATAGTTGTGTTATTACTTCTATTTCAGGGGCAAGTTTCCTTTTGGGGACTACATTTCTTATTCTGATATCTCGTTTACCTTGAATGAAATCAAGCATTTGTGGAGACTTAACGGTTGTGTTAGGAAATTCAATAGGCATTTGATTATGCGAATTGATGATTTTGAAAAGCCTTCACAGACAAATGTTCTATGCAGTAATTGGAAGGAATGGGAGCATCCCATCATATGGTATGGTAAACTTTCAGTTTACATTAAACTGGTACTCAACCTGTACTCGGTTTATGCTGACTGAAGTGCATCAGGTTCCAAGGTACAACTGATGCTGTGGCTGCTCAATTTTTCTTGAAGAATGTACATCCCGCTATGAGGGCTGCCGCTTCTAATTTATTTGGATGGCCAGAGGTTTTAGAATCTAGACCTAATGTATTTGGAGAGCTGATGAGAGTTCTTATATCTCCTTCAAAGGATGTTGAAGAAGCAGTGTTCTCGGTCCTTAAAAGTGGGGCTGATCCTGATATTACCTTGCACATGCGGATGCTTATGAATAGGTAGTCTGACTAAACTACTGTTATTTCCTTCTTTCTCTACTGCCACTAGCTATGAATTCAACCTGCAATGTCATCTTCTAACAAATGCCATTTAAATGGATAGAAATCTTGGATCGATCACTTTTGGGGAAAATTTCTAATGCTCCCATTGTACCTTCTCTTTAATCTTTATGCTCACACTAGGATTTTTTCTTTCATAAAGAATTATTCAATGTTTCTAGACCCCACATCTTAAGGAACACTGTCGGGGCGATTTATTAATGGGAGTTGTATTTGTATCCATACTACCTCGTATTATAGGAAAGTTTCCCTCACTTCTGTAATCCTTTAACTAAGTAATGTGCATCCATATTTCAGGTCTGTCAGAGGTTTACAGGCCGCAGTGCAGTGCATCAGAAAAGCCATGCTTAATCTAACCACTGTCTCGAAACCCAGATTGGTTTTAGTATCAGATACCCCAAATTTTGTAAAAAGTATCATGCCCATCTTAGGCGAATTTGCAGAGGTAGCTGCCTCATTGCGTAATTTCATTTCTTCAAATGTAGTCATTTCTGAACAACTGTTTTTAGCCCCACTTTCAGAATACATGCGCAATGGAATAATTGATCCGTCACCGGATCTTTTGTACACTTGTAAAAGAAATTTGGTCTAATTTCATTTGTAATTTATTTTGCAGGTTATTCATTTTGATTATGAACAGTTCAGAGGAAACATCTCTGGAACTCACGATGAATTCCAGAAATTGGACTTCAGAGTGAAGGACTGGGGTCCATCGCCAAGATGGGTTGCTTTTGTAGATTTCTTTCTTGCATCTCGTGCCAAACATGCTGTTATATCTGGTGCTCACCGGCGTGTAGGTACTACCTACGCTCAGCTAATTGCGGCATTGGCTGCAGCACACAATCTAGACAATCTCGGTATTTTGAAAAACTCCCTCAATCATTTTACATGTTGGATAATGTAGGAAAAGAACAATTTCTTTGAGGAACATCCGTTCAACTGTTTCTTACATAACATTTCAAATGTGCTCAGGGAACAATTCTACTGGTTCAGACTTTTCATTCTTGAGTAGCTTCCAAAGTAATTTGCTGAGAGAAGGTTTAAAGAACCAGGTTGGCTGGGGGCATATCTGGAACAGATTTGCAGGTCCTTTAAGCTGTCCGAGCCAGCCTAATCAGTGTGCCTTAACCCCTCTTCTCCCTTCGGCTTGGTGGGATGGACTTTGGCAATCTCCCATTCCACGAGACATTAAAAGAATGGAGAATTATGGAGTTCATTTATCGAGCTTGGGCATTGTTGATGAAGATAGTCTACGATCATTCTGTAACGCAAAGAAGAATGTCGTGAGGACTATCCCTTTCATACTATAGTCATTTTATGCTCCTGTCTCTCATGTAAGCTCCATCACTAACATAGTTCTTATAACTGTTCCCAAACTGTGCTTATTTAGTCAACTTTGGCACAGTCCAGGAATTTGTTTCTGTTAAATCAAATAGCCCAATAAATAGTGTATTCTTCTATTTATTGGGCCATTTGATTTACAAAACAAGATCTTATATGCCGTTAAGAATGGCCAATTCCATTTTCTCGATTTCCATCAGATCAAATAGGTTTAAACAGACATTTTCCCATTTTACTCCCGAGTTAAAAAATGTGCATATACAATAGAAAAATTATCATATTACACATTTTTTTCTGCAAACGTTCGTGAATGAAACTCACAACTACTATTCTGCCCTTGTTCAGCCAAAGCCATTGGGGATGTACCAATCTTTCTCAATTCATTAATATATTGACACTAAACCCGTCTTGTAAATTGTTTATTGTTGCTCAACAGGAAGTGTGCTGAAACCCAACTCAGCATTAAACGAAATGAGCAAAGCATAGGCAGAAGTTAAAGTTTAGATCAAATTGTTGCATTCTTTATGTGGATGCAGAAAAATTTGGTCCTTGTCAGATAGCCTGCAAAGGAAAAGGAATGTTTGTTGAGTTGACAGGTACTCAGTTTAGTATTGGCATAATGGTTAGATGGTCAAGTTTGTTCCAAGGAACATGTTTTGAACCAATAGTAGTGGGTGATATTGAATGGTTGGATTGTACTTGTTTCTGGATCATATCATTGCCTCCAAAGAAAGGTAATATTGAATGGTTGGATTTACATTGTTGAGTAATGATCTGGTCCTAGATCCAAGTTGCAGAAGACCCAAATAGAAATTAGGTTGTTGACTAGAATCTTTTTAGTGGATTCTACAGGAGATCTCTTGTTTTTCAGCATGCAAATATCTTTGGTTGTTGAGATAAGTTTTGGATGATTGAGCTTGTGCTTGTTTGCCCTGAATGTGTGTGAGCAAAGGTATGTATGCACATTATGGAGTAATAAGTGTCCACCATGCAATTTGGGCATTAGTTGACTGAGGGTACCTATGAGAGACTTATAAGGGAAGTTGGGCAGTTAGAAGGGATATATTGGAAATATTAGCGGGATAGTAGTAAGGGCATATTGGTAATTAGTAAGCGGTATCTTGGTTAATTGTAAAGAAGTTAGGCACCTTAGAAGGGAGAATGATTTTGGGTATTGCCCAGTGTAGGACTTTGGGAGAGAGCTCTCGAAAGACTATTGAATTGATGTTGTAATTTCTCTACATATTACATTATAGTTCTATCTTTGTGATTTTTATTGTATTTCTTGTTAGGGGAATCCTAACAGCAACCTTTGGGCAATTCCAACATTATTATTTGGATAAGTTCTAAAAGTAGAAAACAGTCTCAATTTGAAAGTCATCTTAGGACGGAGATCTACCTCTAGATCTTTGAGCTGGCCAGTTCAAGTCTGATGAAAGTTGCATCTCATTCTAAATATTTTTTAACATCAAATATTTTTGGATAAAATATCTTTTTAGTCCCTGAATTTTGGATTTACTTTTCATTTGGTCTCTAAATTTTAAAATGGTATGCTTTTAGTCTTCAAGTTTTGAGTTTGATTTCAATTTAGACTCTAAGTTTTCGAAATACTACAAGTTTTACACTTGAGATTCTTAATAAATGGCGAAGAGGTCATGGGTTCAATCTATGGTGGCTGTTTACCTAGAATTTAATATTCTACAAGTTTTCTTAACAAATCGGGCATGTGTCTTGTGAAATTAATAAGTTGACTTGGACACTCATGAATATTAAAAAAAAAATTCTTGAGATTTGAGTTTTGTTTCAATTTGGTTCATAGGCTTCAAGATTTACGATCTTTCACTAAATATTCACTTTAGCATTAATGTTTATTAATTAATTTAAAATAGTTATAGAAGTGAAAATTTAAAATTGATTTTATTAAATTCTTTTCGTTCTTTTAAATTAAACAAAAGTGAGTATTTAATGAAAAATCAAGATTAGAAGTGTAAAATCTTAAAATATAGGGATCAAATTGAAACAAAATTCAAATCTCAATGTAAAATTGTAACATTTCAATACCTAAGAACTAATATGAAATCAAACTCAACTTACATTTTGAAGCTTATGAAAAAAAAAAAATAATAAATAAAAAATATAGACATAAAACCAAGCGACTAAAAGGACAAATTTTCAAATAATCTTTTAATCTTGCTCCAAGTCTCCGGTAATATTAGGGGTGGTATCATTGACTAACGCACAAGTTTGAAGAGAAGAAACTGACTCCCAAACGAAAAGGCATTCTCTCTATGATTTACTGTATAATGTTTTTTTAAGCTTATATTTCAAACATAAATAGTTTCATGTGATTTATTCTTGAGTAATTTTTATGTAGAACCAAATTTACTCTTGGAGACTAAAGAACAAGAATGGAGCTTTTAATTCTAACAAAGTGCACCCAAAATGTTATACAGTTAAAAAGAGATAAATCTAAATATCCCTTTCCCCATCTCTTCACAATCTTTTCTGGTTCAAAACACTAGTACACAACCATACTTAACATGAAAAATCGGTGGAAATTGAAGGGTCGAGATTCGAGAACGATTACATATAAACACTATTTTGCAAGAAGTAAATGAGAATAACTTGTAAAACCAAGAAAGATGACCTTTTACACTAGAAATAGTTTTTATCTACCATCTGCAGATGTGAAAGATTCTGCAAATCCATATGGCCGCGTTGGTATGCTGGTCTGCGTGTTGTCAAAGCTAGGAAGGAGGGATGATGAAGACGATTCCATTTGACTTCTACCTTCATAAGCCTGCCATTTCTTGAGAGCTTGAGGCAATGACATCTCGAGGTCAATGCCGTATATATCTTCGGAGTTCAGGTCAGTTGGTTTCCAAAACTCAACAAGAGATGATAGTACATTGACTGCATGACCCATATCTGGCCTTTGATATGGCTCCCTAGCACAACAATGACCCGCCAACTCAGCCACGGTGTTGATGCTGGCAAACGTTTCTTCGGTAAGGTCGATGGTTGGATCGATGGCCTTGTGGAAGGAATCCTTGTTGATTTGCATCCGACGGAACCAAGTTACAAGGTGCATGCTCTCCTCAGGCTGGCTCTCGTCGAGGGCCCTTCTCCCAGTGATTAGCTCCATCAGAATCACACCGAAGCTGAATACATCGACTTTGGTCGTTACTCGACCAGTAACTGCATAACCAAGAATTCTATGTTAGTGTCAAATCATCACAAACACGGGCTCAAAGAACCCTAACAAGATAGAGAATCTCAGAATCTTGAAGGGCCAATGGCTGTGTGCAAGGCATGGCACAAACTCTATGCTTCCTAACTTTAATGCACTGTCTAAAGTATTTGCATAGCCATGAAAAGATAGACTCAAAAAGAAAGACAACAATAACAGATAAATACCAATGGAACAAACTTACTTGCAGGCAAAAAAGTTTGTTCCATTGGCCATTGACTTCCCCCTTTAACTGTGCTTTCTTATGCCATTCAAAGTTCTAACTAAGCCGTGGAAGTTACTTTGCAAGTTTCAAATCTAACATTGAAGATGTTTTAACATATAGATGCAGAGCATGGAACGGTCATATATTAGTGTAGTGTTTCTTAACCTTGATTGAAAATGCAGCGAAGCTGTCTTTACAAAATGCAACTGGCAAACAAAGCTAATGGAAGAAATTCAAAGGCAAGTACCTGCATATTCTGGTGCCAAATATCCAAAGGTCCCGGCGATTCTCGTCTCAATAGAACCCTTACCCTCTGGTGCTAGACGAACAAGACCGAAGTCTGCAACCTTAGCTCTCATATCATCTCCAAGAAGAATGTTTGAAGGCTTCAAATCTCTATGTATAAAGCTTTGATGTGCCAAACCGTGAAGATACTCGACACCTCTTGCAACATCTAATGCAATGGTCAGCCTCTTTGTCCATTCCAAAGGTTTCAATCCTTCTTCTGGCCAGTTGAAAAGATGTCTGCTAAGTGTACCTTGAGGCATATACTCATAGACGAGAAGCTTCTCATTTCCATCCAAGCAGTATCCAAGAAGAGCGACGAGATGTCGGTGCCGAACTTTTGTCAAAACAGCGATTTCAGACTTGAACTCTGTTAGTCCCTTGCCTTTAATGACTCCTGACTCCATTCTCTTCACTGCGATCTTTGTTCCGTCATGCAACTCTCCTTTGTAGACGGTTCCGAACCCTCCCTGTCCCAAAATGTTCTCCTCACTGAAATTATTGGTAACGTTTTTCAACACCTGAATCGAAATCACCATGTTCCCTGCTTCAACCATTTGAATATCACCTGTCTCACTGCTAGCACCATATTGTGTTTCACTAATTGCACCTACACTAACACTCGATCCAGCAACCGTGATCTTCAAACTCTCATTATCGGAACCCGAATGGCGTGGATGAATAACCATCGCGTTCGGGCTTTGCACCTGGCTAAATCGTTTCTGCTTCATTTTGTACACACACAAACCCACCAATCCAATCAAGAACAGAACAAACACACCACCAACAACAGAAAGCACAATGACTCCAGTCATGGAACTAGGTTTCTTCTCCCCATCTCTGGAGTTACCACCGCCATTAGAACCCGTTACCTTCGTGCCACTCGAACTTCCCGACGAAGGAGCACCATTGGAAGAAGAATCACTCTTGTCTTTTCCAATATCAGAGTTGCCATTGATGTTCACCATTACATTACTCCTAAACTTAGGAATCTTCCCAGAAAGCCGATTGTTTGAAACATCCAACTCAGTTAGAAAAGGAAGTGTTGTAAGTTCCTCAGGAATAGAGCCTGTGAGGTTATTATCAGCAAGAACCAATCTTTCCAGCCCTTTAAGAGAGGCAAACTCTGGAGAAATCACACCAGAAAGCCCCATTTTCTGAAAGTTTATGATAGTTATGCTCTGATTCCTGCAAGAGATTCCAATCCACTCAGCACATGGATCATTTCCCTTCCAATTCTCAGCAAATCTCTGAGGATAACCCATAAATTTCACAATGGAAAGCAATGTATTCACTCGTGAATCACAATCCCCAGGAGTTGACAAACAAAAACTGTTAGAATCAATAGTCATATCCACAGCAATCCCTGTTTTAAACAGAGGAATTGGACCCTGAAGCAGATTGTTAGTCAAATTCACCACTTTCAACGATTCAGAATTCACCAAAGAACTTGGAACAGGACCAGTAAACTTGTTATCTCTCAAACTCAACACCTGCAAATCCTTTAACCTCGAAAAATCCGGTAAAGGACCCGAAAACGAATTCGAATGCAACCAAACTTCATTCAAAGAAGTCATGTTCTGCAAAACATCAATACTCCCACTAAGCTTATCAACACTCTTTTGTCCATTAACCCACAAAGACTCCAGTTGAGACCCAGAGAAGCTAGAAGGAAGACCCCCTTCGAGATTATTAAAAGCAAGATGCAAATTAGTCAGCCCGGGAATGTCTTCGCCGCCGAGAAACTCCGGAATCCGTCCGGAAACATTGGCAGAGTTGGCCGAGAAGTTCTGCAGAGTAGAAGCATTTCGAAGACTCGCCGGAATCTCCCAGGCTGAAAAGGGGTTTTCGTCGAACTCAACGGCCTGAAGAGAGCTCATTCCGGCGAAGAAATCGGCCGGAATCGAAGTGAACTGATTCCCACTAAGCAAAAGCACTTGCAAAGAGCTCAATCCGCTCAAGCTTGGCAAAGGGCCAGAGATTTTGTTCCATTGAAGCTCTAATCGCTCTAGAGAAGTGAGATTTTGGAGATTTGAAGGGAGCGTACCTTGGAGATTTTGGCGGCCGATTTGGATCCGAGTGACTCGATTGTCGTCAGAACAGAGGACGTGGTTCCATTTGCAAGGGTTGGGGTCGGACCAGCCAAGGGATTCAGTTGGGTTTAGGCTCTTTTTCAGAGCCGCCATTGCAGGAGCATCAGGGCTAAGTTCTTGGGGTTGTGCAGAGTGGAAGATTGAGAAGATGGCCAAGAGGAGAAAATGCTTGTTTCCCAACTGGGTTTTCTTCTCCATAGAGAAAGAGAAACAGAGTGTGGGAGAGAAGGAAATGGGAAGAAGATGGATTAAGGCATAGCTTGGAACTCTGCTGGAGAAGAAGGTAGAAGAAAGAAAAAAGTGATTCACTGGATGGGTTTCATTAGTAATAGTAACTCATCGAATTTTACTTCCTTTTTACATTGTGACTTCCAATAGTCAACCACGTTGTTTTAACTATACAAAAATATAAACATATAATTAATACAATTTCCACACTTATCTTAATTAATTTTTTTCTTTTTAAAAATATTTTAATTTTAATCTTAGTATTGAAAAGATATACATCGGGTGGATTTAAAGTATTACCTTCCAACAAATGCACATGATTTTTAAAATGTGTTCAAACTCTCATTCTTTACAAATTTCAATCTCCCAAATAATCAGTTTAAAAAGTAAAAGAGACCGAAACGAAAAAAAAAAAAAAACGAAAGTGGCATTTAAACGATTTTAAGAATAAAAAAAAGAATATTATAACTGTTTAAGATTATTATATCCTTACTCAAATAATTTTGGTTAGGGGATAGAGATGGGAATATGGGGCAAAGTGAAGGGTGGAGAGGGTGGCAGAAATGAAGGGGAAGCACATGGGGGTGTGGGGGACCACAATTGTCAGAAAAACAAAAGGACTGTCAGAAAATAAAAAAGAAAAAAAAAAAAAAAG
>QLSR01001486.1:2637048-2708556 GCA_031780015.1 Citrullus colocynthis
TCTAATTTAAAAAAAAAAAAAAAAATGAGTGTGATGAAAGTATAAAAGTCTGGAAACACACTGCTCAAGGGGGGGGTTTTTTCTGGCTGAATATGGGTATTATTATAACATAAAAAAACAGTATTTAAATAAAGTATGTTATGTGAGTTTTTGGAAAACATTAAAATGAGTTCATTTTGTTACTAATTAATGAGTGGGATTTTATAAATTACTAAGCTTTAGTGTATAACTTCCAATCATCTTTCACTTGTATTCAAGTTGATGGGACCTTTTGCCTATGACAATATTTGTTCTTAAAAGGTGGAACATACGAAGTTTGAAATATCGATTATCAATCACAATTTCGAG
This sequence comes from Citrullus colocynthis, assembly GCA_031780015.1. NCBI lineage: Eukaryota > Viridiplantae > Streptophyta > Magnoliopsida > Cucurbitales > Cucurbitaceae > Citrullus > Citrullus colocynthis. Next base: position 2,637,397 of record QLSR01001486.1, read on the forward strand.
GTTTCGATTTTTATAAAAATATCAATATCAATGAAAATTTCAAAAAAGGTAATGAAAATTTATGGAAATTTTCCACCGTAGGAACATATTTGTCTCATGTATTCTTATTTTTTAAATGACTCTCGAATACTTTTGTTTCGAAAGCATTTGTTGTAAATAAATCTAGTTGTCGCTTAAAGCTATTTAACTGTTTGTTTTTCAATTTTATGGCATTCGAGTCTCTTTTAAAATTAGTCATATACATTGTTATTATTAATTTATTATCATTATAAAGGATAAGAAGACTCAAGCCTATCTAAAATGCATTTTAGATTGTCAAGGATCTTCTCAAGTCATTTTACAACTCACTCTGGTTGGATGTGATCCTTTGCGATAAATTTTGACCCTAAAGTGAGGAAGCATTTCAATTTCTATACTTTTTTACTTGTAGATCCAATTGCAACCTATGAGATTTATGTATTTTAGGAGGAAAACATATACAAATTTATTAATGAATTTGGAGTACATGGATGATATTTTGAGGTTCTTGATTTTTGCCTACTCATTATCGTTAATTGTTCTCATGTTGTTTCTTTGACGATTAATATGGGCCCTCAATATTGTCATCTACACACCTAACAATTTAAATTCCAATCCAAGTCCACATTACAATTAGTCACAATTAGTCAAGTTATCTCATTACCTCTTTTATTATAACAAGTTCTATCTATATATCTATATATGGTTAGAAATATTCATTTGACTTTCTAATATGTAATAGAACTATCAACAACTGTTAAAGTAATCATAAGCCAGCTGACATACGAGTGTGTTATTAGGCACAATGTCTGTGATTTGAATCTCCCAAGCCCCAGCTCATATTGTGCTAAAAAATGTATGTTATTTTCTCTTCAAAATTAAGTTTATTTAAGGAGAGAATTATAATTATATACATAAAATAATTTTTTAGCCCGACTATTGTACTCACACCAATAATGTGTGAAGTTTTGAGTCTTCTACAACCATTATGCCAATGATAGTACAATAATAATGTAGATCCTATTTACTTGCATGCAAAATATACTATGGTTGGTGAGAGTATAATATTAAGTTTTAGTATGAGTAAAGTAACCTTAGTCAAATATAAATTATTGGAGCTCATAAAATGAAATAGATGTGAAAGAAAAAAAAAATTGCCCAAATCCAAAGATAATTGGATTTGGGCACATGACCAATAAATAGTGCATGTTGAGTCTAGGTGTGGCCATGTGACCTATGTTGTACCATAAGGGATAGTTTATGATGTGTCATAAGATTGGGCCAAAATTAGATAGTCAATATAAATGCTTTTTGTAAAATCAATGTTTTTGATATCGGAGACTTTGAATTATTGAAATTAATAAGAAATAATCCTTGAATTAGTAGAAAAAATTGTTTTTTTTTCTTCTTAATAATAATAGAAGTCTTTGAGTAGATGGAAAATTGTTGATGAACATTATTAATGATGAGCAATGGGCATATATATATATCGTCCAATAACTTAATAGTATTGATGGACTATATATCTTAAGTCATAGTCATTAGTAATATAATCATTAATTGACCGTGATAATACAACATAGATATTTAACTAATGATTGAATAATTGATTAGAAGGTATTTTCCATCAACAAAGTTAGTTAATAGATTCTTCTTTCTCCAATTTTCAGTTAATTATTTATTTTTTTGAAATATTTATATCATAAGAATAAACTCACACCCTGAATTTTGCAATCTTGACTAGATCATTCACCATAAATTTCTAAATTAATCTAATGTGAAAATATACACAGTATTTGTATATTAAATATATGAATATTTTGACATGTAAATTATTTATATAGCTCTTTTTTCCCTCCAAATGACTTAGACCTTGAAGATTTTAAGATTGTATCAAATTAAATAAATTATTTTCTAAAAAAAAAAATTAAATAAAGTATTAATTACATACATTTTGAGACATTTGATTTTTCTTTTTTTAACTGAGATTTGATTTAATGCTAATAAATTCTTATCACAGACATCTTTACTTTAACAACATTAACTTAACATATATATTGGATTATTAATACTTTTTCAAGTGTTTAAACTAAAAAATAAGTTATCTAAAAAAATTATAGAGGTGTGATAATCACTTAAAATGAATTTTGAAAATTATTAATATCTTTATTTTAAATTATTCTTATAAAAAATATTTAAATAAAAATGAATTTTTAAAAATATTTATTTTTAAAATTAATCTAAACATATGTAAGTATTAATTCGACATAATTGCGTAATACAATTAAGAACGTCAATTGAATAAACTTAGAGCAATTATGTGGAATATACTTTAAATTTAATCTTTTTTGGCCCACCCTTTCTTATTTTATCCATTAATGTAGCTATATTGTACCATTCGTTGTCATCTCAAGCAAATTTACATCCTCGTTACTAGTTAAGAAACACGAAAAATGTACTTGAAATCTTATAGTTTTAATTTTTTTAAATATAATAAATAAATATTATACAATTTTATTTTAGTTTATATCAACCTTGTAAAAGTTAGATAATGTAACAATTTTCTTTTTAANACTTCTATCTAGTAGAAAGAAAGAAAAATTGTTCTAGTAATTAATTATTGAATTAATATGTTAATATTCTATTATTGTAATATATACCATGCAATAAGTTTTATCCTAGTGTTATTATATATTTACTGTGAAATTACATGAAATGATGTATTGTTTCAGTATATTAATTACTACTTTCATTAGATTAAATCCCTAAAATTTGGATCTCATGAAATTATTTCTTTTAAGAATGTAATTGCAAGTATTTATTTTTATTTTCTTTTACACGTGCATCTCACACATATATTGGAAGAATTAACCAATGCACCAATTTGATGTGTGTAACTACCTCCACCACAAATAGATGCATCAAATTAACATATATTGCATCCTATCTCGAAGAATCGCATCCTATCAACAACAAATACCTACACACAAAAAGTCACAACCACACGATAAAAAGATAATATGAAAATTTATATAAAAAGATGTAAAGAGAAAAGGGATACGTAAAAATTCTCCTTCCATAATTTTTTTTTTCTTTTCGTTAATATAGTAGAGATAAATGAACTCACACTATCAACATTTAAGCTATTGTATTAATAAAGGGACGTTTCAGAAAGGAAAAAAAAAAGTTTAGAAATATTATGAAAGTTTGAAAATGTATATGTGCAATTTAACTTAAAAAATAATTTAAAAATTGATAAGTAAATGAAGTGAGTGTGAAAAGCGTAATCTTATTTTAAAGAGTGTGAATATTTTATAGTCTCAACATAAATATAAAAAATGTTGAGATTATTGATTACGCAATAAGGTACTTACTTTTGGTTTATTTTTATTCCACAAGTTTGATTGTTTGTGTATACAATTTTGGACCAGGACATGAATTGTGGATCTAATTTTATGGAGCATGTGGTCTAATTCGCTTTGACTTTGACACAACCATGCCATCTAGTCATGGTCTCTATCCATGGTATTAAATAAAGGTCAATATGATAGCATTTCCAATGATATGTCTTTATTTGTATGAATTCATGGAATCGATAAAGGCGTTCATAGGTTGGATTGGAGGGACTTTTTAGACCTAATCCAATTGTTCTGGTTGTAGTTTTCTTCAACCCAAATAACCCTTATTAAAAAAAATGAACTCAACTGAACCTAACCATGAAACATTTGGGTTAGGTTGGGTTGGTTCGAGTTACTTCATTCATTTATTTAAAATTTTGTTTTAAAAGAAGTGAAATGTTAACACATAGAAATTTGATTTAACTATTTTGATATATTAAATTAAGATTAACAACTTGACTTCAATTTTATAATGAAAAATTTCTTTTCAAAGCGCTAAAAAACTATTTTTAAGAGTTGTTAGAGATGAATTATCTTAAAAAATAATAAACCTAAAATGACACTAAAATAAATAAATAAATAAATAAATAAATATATATATATATATATATATATATATATATATATATATAATTGTATCATATGGAAAAAAAAATATACATTTTAAAATTAATAATAAGTTCGGGTTGGTTTAGGTGAACCCATGAACCAACCCAACCCAAATCACATGGGTTGGATTGATCGGTTTTTTCGCGTCATCTGGTTTTTTGGACATTCCTATAAATCAATATTTTTATTATATTGTAAAACAATTTATGTAACAAAAAAAAAAACGCAAAATGTCTCTAATGTAAATATAATATAAACAATAAATAGTTAAATAGTTAAAAAGTGTAAAATATTTATTTAATAATTTTTTTTACAAAATTTTCAAAAATATGTATGACACATTGATTCTCTATCAATATTTTTGAAAAATTAAAACTTCGACATTTTGATTGACACTGTCTATCATCAAGATCTATTTTTTATTTTTTTAAGTTTGGCCTTTTCTAGCTCATGATGCTATCATGCATGAGTTGTGTGAAAGTACACTACAAGAATATATAATTAAGTTATTGAGGGTTGTCTAAGAGGAAAAGTCAAATCTTTGAATTTTGAGTCGCCCAGCTGAGCTGATGAAGTTTCACCGAAGAAGAATGGTTGAGTTGAGCTCGCTCTGACACTCTTTAACCTCGTGGGCCACACTCATTCTAACACCATCGATATCCCACATATCCCCAAGCAAGAGTTAGAAGCAGCGTCTTATAAAAAACGTGACATCAACATCCTCAAGTGGTAAATAATTCTTTCTATGTTTAGTTGAGTTAAAATACTTTATGTACTAACTTAGACATCGAACTGTACTCGACTCGATACCACATAGGTGCGTGTATTCTTGTAGGTCAACTCCAGGATGTGCCAGACTAAATGAGTGGGCTGAAGATGGAGAGCTTCAGGACCTTTATGAGTTTCCCTTGCCAATATAAGTTAATGTTGGTTGTTTTTCTCTTGATCCGAACAAAGCGACAGAAGATGCAGCACCATATTTCAATGCAATGTGAATATTGTTAAAACAGAGTTTATAGTGTACACGCATCGTAACAATGGCTACTTTTAACTTATAATGCATAAACACTGTTGAGAGAATAAATTGATTCTTCCAATGCTACAAGGTTTAGCACCAACAAAATCCTTCAACAACATGTCTTGATGACATGCTTGCATAAGGAAAATGAGAGATAAGAGGGTGCCACCAATATGTAATTCAAACTAGCTAAGAAATCTCTTATTCAGACATGATTGATGATCGAGCAAGAATGTGCTTTAAAATGATCTTTCATTTTAAGATCATTTTAAGCTATGCTAAACCCATCATATGCTATATGACGAACATATGATGTCATGGAATACATGTTGGCTTAGAACATGAGTTGTCATACCAAATGTATATAATTTGTCCCCCACTCCCCTTGTTTATTTCGACCATGTGGGTCGTACAAGGAGTAAATTGGATAGGTACTAGATGGGTCTTGGCTAACACTTATTATTGATGGTTGAGTTTGTAAATGTGGTTCCCATATATATGTCATCCATATTCTAAATTAAGATGTATTATTTACTAAAACTTTTCATTTTTCAAATAGAGGTATTTCAACACTCACTATTCTAGAAGGTTCTTGAAGTATCTACAATATAACGTTAATGTATAAATTAGACTTCTTTAGAATTATGTTGAAGATGCATATAAATATTTAAGAGGAAAGATCTAGAAATATCTTACTTTAGGATCGAAAGGAATTCTAGGATTCCTTTAGATAGGGATAATTTCATAGAAATGTCTAGAATAGCTTAGATCCAAAAGAAGTCCAGAAAAATCATCTAGCTTAAGGTATAAATAGGAGTTGAGTCCTTATTTGTAAAGGAAGCAAAGAAAGGAAGAAAGAAAGCAAGAGAGTTAGTGAACTTAGAGTGTGAAGAAAAGCAAGTAAGTGTGTCTTGAGAGAGTGAAGAAGTATTTTCTCAAAAGTGTCCATCTTTGAACATTCTAAATAAAAGTTTCTTTCTTTCAAAAGATTGTCTCTCTTTTGTGCCAATTTCTTCAACATTTCTTTCTCTACTCTTGCTCCTGTGCTCTTTCAAATAATAATGATAAAGCTAGGCTCTATTTGGTAACCATCTGATTTTTTGTTTTTAACTTTTAAAAATTACCTTATTGTTGGGTTTTATGCCCTAAAACTCATAGTTTATAAATTTTGGAACTTATTCTCAATAAAGTTGTTATCGAGGTTTATTTAGTAAAGTTGTTATTGAATATGTGAATTGCATTTATTAAATCCAATAAACTAAGCACCTCTGGCTATAAGTTGAATACTTAGACTTTATGTGTTGACATAAAAGTGGATCAAGTTTAGGTAATAGCCAAATCGATCTATAGTATAGGGATAAAGACTGCGTACCTTATCTTGGGGACACTATGGAGTGGGGGCATCCTATGCAATGAGTTTGCATAAGACTGGATCATGAAATAATCACTTTTACTTTATAAACATCGTTTACTATTAAAACTGATTACTTCAGCCTGATGACCTAGGTAACTCGATCTTAATCCTGAGCTAACTATGAACTCTTATTTGTTTGAGATTATCCTTTAACCTACATGAGTGAGAGTGACCTGAGTTCACCGACTCAATAAGTCTCTCATTTTAGGGATACAACCAAGCAAATAGTTGGGGACATAGTTCTGCAAAATGGAATTCAATCCTACCTTAGTAGAGAAGTTGTTCCCTTAAGTGCCGACTCCTAGTCTTTGACAAGGGGCCCCACCCTCTCATTGGCTCTAGAGGGACTAGGTTTGCGGTTGGACCACAAACCAATTGTTCATTAGAGAATCAATGGGACTTAAGGAAATGAGATGTGATTACAGGGGAAATAGTAATTTTGACCCAGCTGTAATTACGAACAACTTGTGAAGGATCGACTTACTTATTATGGTTATATCAAGTGAACATATATATATCTACAGTGAGGAGAGTGCAGCTACTAGGTTCTAGTGGAGTGTCCCGGTAGCTAACAAATGTTAATTAACTAGGTTAAAGAGTTTAGCCAGTTAATTTCGGATCGTTGGAACTCATGATCTGTAGGTTTATTAGGTCCCCTTGTTACCTCATGGACTAAATCTTAAAATAGTATGTTGAAAGAATTTCTAATGTTCATATTCGGTTAAGGAGCAAATTTATTGTTTGCTCATTTAATTATGAATTAAATGAAATTGAAGAGTTAGAAATATTTAAATGTGATTTAAATATTTTTCTGATGAATAGAGATTTATCAGATCGGAAATTTTCAAGAAAAGTGGAAAAATTATTAATTTAATTAAATATTAAATTTATTTTATTTAAAATTTATGTTTAAAAATTAATTTCAAAATTGGAAATTCAAAATTCAATTGAGAAATTGGATTTGAGAGTTTTTACCACTTTGCATTTTGAAGTAGGAGGTGTAGATCTCATCTTCAACCTCTTCCACTTTTAATTTCACCACCTTATTCACCATGTTTGGTGTCAATCAGCATGTAAACCTGATTTGCATTGTTTCTTCTTTAAATAGAAGAAGGAAATTTGGAAAAGGGGTTGGTATTTTGAGTGAATTTTGCTGAAAAATCTCACCTACTCCAAACCCTCATAAACTGTGTGTTATTCACAAAGTTGCTCCAAATTTAACTCAATTTGAATCCCACAATCTGTTTTAAGATCAGAGAATAACAAGAAAGACTCTTGTGGTGGTTCACAAAGTGTTCATGATCAAAAGCTTCAAGGATTTCGAATCAATTTTGAGCTACAACAAGTATTTTTGTCTCTATTTTCAGTTTTAAAACAATCATGTTTAATCTTCAAAATTGATGTAATTAGCATTAGATCCTAATTGCTTCCACTTCTACGTTCCTAACTCCTTCACTTATACTTCTAAATTTCTTTTTCTTTTTTGTTTATTTTCTACTAATGTTTTAAAAAAACCAAAACTACATTTTGTGAACTAAGAAAAAAGTAGTTTTTAAAAACTTGTTTTTGTTTTTTAAAATTAACTAAGAATTCAACTTTTCACCTTTGTTGAGTCTTCTATAAGTTTCAAGTCCACGAGTGAGAGGAAGTGTACATAAATACTTAAGCTTTGGATCAATTTTTCATGATTATTTTCTTTCATTACTTTTCAGTTTTTTTTTAAATGTCTCTCTCATCTTTCTTCCCTTTCACCTCTCTTTACCCTCATTCTTTTGTTGCCACTTTTGCAACCCTTTCCTCCATTTAAATGTCATTGTGCCATCGTCGTGTCGCTCTCTCTATCTGTTTATTGTTCAATTCGTTGTCAACTGTCATGAAATACTACATTATTTCCCTTTATTTTCTTGTTTTTATTTTTCGTTTTATGGTGAGATATTTAGGAGTTATTTTTTTTGGGAAAATTGAATCCATTATTCTTCTTTTTGGAATGCCAGTGAATCGAAAATCTACAAAGGATTTCAAATTTATGTTGAATTTACAAAAATAGATTTTCATGGCTTTAAAAAAACTGTCATGAACACATTTTTCGACTTTTTTTTTTTCAGTCCTTGGATCGATCATCAAGGTGAATCAATGACACATCTAAAATTTGTCATTATTAGATGTTCCATGACTTTTCAATGTAGTCAACAATAAGCAATTATTGACATTTATTACGTGTCATTGTAACATTTGTCATTATTGGAATATATATTGCACATCCAAAAATTCTTAGATGATAAATATTTGGCCCCTGGCCATAAGCTAATTGTATTGGTGAGTATTTACGATCAGCTACTAGCCTAATGCGTCCAAGTGATGCAACATGCAAAATAGCATGTTCCCATACATATGTAGAAAGCTTAGCTCTCATAAGTAATGGTCTAACAATTAATTGAAAATGTTTTATAAATGATTCTGTTAAACCATTTTGTATATCAACATGAGCTGTAGGATATTCAACATTGATCCCAATTGACACACAATAATTATCAAAAGTTTGAGATGTAAAACACTAGCATTATTAAGACGAAAAGTCTTAATTGTATAATCAGGAAATTATGCTCTTAACTTAATTATTTGAGCAAGTAATCTTGCAAATGCAAGATTTCGACTTGATAATAAGCACACGTGTGACCATCTACTGGATGCGTCTATTAATACCATAAAATATTTAAATGGTCTACTTGGTGGGTTAATAGGTCCACATATATCACTATAAATTTGTTTTAAAAATGCAGGTGATTCAGTTCTCACTTTAGCTGGTAATAGTTTAATTATTAATTTACCTTGAGAGCAAGCATCACATGATAATTTACTAGACTAAAGAATCTCCTGGCTCTTCAATAGGTGTCAATTTGAATTTTCAATGATTCTCCTGATCATTATATAGTTCACCTGGATGACCCAATTGGTCATGTCAAATTGTAAATATAATTAGATTCATGAACTTCATGTTCATTGTTGTATATATTTCAATCACTCGTATATGATTATAATATAACTAGAAGCTAAGATAAAACAGACAGCTTTTCCAATATACGTTTTTCATGTTAGACAGTAGATATGATATAAAGATATTCTATCTGATTGTTTCTATCAGTCTCAATATGGTAACCATTACAACGTATATCTTTAAAACCTAATAGATTTATGTTTGATAACTAGAGAACAATGCATTGGTAATTGTAAATTTTGTTCCTTTAAGGAAAAATAATATTTGCTTTCCAAGATATTCAATTAGGTTTTAGGAACCTGATATTGTATTGACTTTTGCTTCCAGCATTATCGATTTGAAAAAATATTCTCTACTTGTAAATATTGTATGTGTAGTTGCACAGTCTACCGGACATATATAGATCTTCATTCCTCATTTTTTAGTTACTCAACATATGAAATTTTTCCATGATTCTTTAGCCGGAAAACAACAAAAGCTCGTGCGCATTTACAACATCCACCAAAACGACGAAAAAACGGGAACACAAATACCGAGAAATTATAATATCAAAATAATAAAATAATAAAATAAAATAAAGGAATTATAGAAAATGGAAGTGAATTTTTATAGAAAATCAAAATCTCTCAAATTTCTCCTCCTTTCCTTTATGTTCTCACCAAGGTGTGCATTTACAACATCCACCAAATGCCACTATTTATAGGCAATTTGGCAAGTAGGTGGTAGAAAAATATGGTTACTAAGGATGTGTGTTTATGAGACATATGTCATTGAGATACTAAGCATGAACATCTAATTTACACATATTTTTAATATGTATAATAATATTATTAATACAGTTTTCTTTGAAAAGTTGTAATGAGTAGCAATATATGGGTGTTTGCGAACTTAAGAATGATTTCCTAAAATTGTCAATATAACAAAAATAATTTTTAATTTAATTTTTGTCTTTTTTATTATTCTAATTTTACCCTCATTGTATATCATGTATATTTGATGTTCTTTAAATTTGGTATATCAATCAATTGTCAACTGATATACTTTATTTTTTATATGCCAGTTAACTGATATACTTTATATATAAGATATATCATTTATGTAATTGATATACAATGATTTTAATTGTTGCATGTTGGAAGTTGCTTTTGTTCACTACAACAAAAACATGCTTTTATGACTTTAAAAAATTATCATTAATACATTTCTTGACTTTTTTTTAGTCTTTAAATCCACCATCATCTAAAGTGTATAGATGACACATGAGAAATAAGTCATCATTGATAGTCTTATGACTTTTAAATACAGTCAACAAATAACATGTATTAACATTTATTATATGTCATGAAAACCATTTTTAATGTCAATTTTCTGCAGTCAATAAATGATCGAAACATTGACTTTTTCTGTCAATTAAAGCGTGATATTGACATTAAAATTATGTCATTGAACAACAAATAATGACACATTTATAGTGTCATTAATACCTTAATTATAACGCTTTTTAAACCTCATTGACTTACGTACATTGTCACTTATTTATAGTCATTAAAATCTAATTGATGACATTATTCCATTGTTATAAAACTACATCTCATGACTTTTGTTAAATGTCAAACAAAGCATTTTAATGATACATGTTATTTTACCTGTGTTTCATACATGTTATTACACCTGTATTTCCTCCCATTTCAACACACACATATACACAAACATATTTATGAACTTTCATATATAACAATAGCATTTGTAACGTTAATACAAAGAAACTATATACAACAACACTAGTAACTAAACTTTGTGTAAGTCATTTACAAATTTAATAATTACAATTAAGTGTTGGCACAATACCAAAAAAAAAAAAAAAATTTACAATACCTATATAAACATCTTGCTTGGTGGATTTTGTTGCTTCAATAACCTTGTCCAAGAACCTAGTAAACAAAACATTTATTTTAAAATTTCAATATAGCAAGGTGAACAATAATAACAATATGTAGGTTATATATATGTTGATTGTAATTTAACAATATCATTCTGTTAAGTACATTTACACTCAAAACCCCACTTTAGTCATACAAGTAAGCTTCAAATAACATTTTAAAACAAGCATGAATACATAAAGTCACAATATAACCACATAAATAGGCTCAAAATCACATTACAATCTCCAAATCAACTTTAATAACATAGATAACTTCCAAATTTAACTCATGTTTAGTTACTACAAAGCTAACAAACTTTTGACATTAAATATTAACATAAAAAACATATAATAAGAAGCATGTAATTCTAGGTCATATGATATTCCTCTTAGACACCAAAAGTACTACAACTTCAAAACTTTTTTCGTCGGCCTACTCCTTCCACATAACATTGTTCTCAAAATATGCAGAGACGAACTACAAATAAGATAAGTATAAGAGAGTAAGAGTATACTAAAATTCTAAAGTTTAATCACATATTTAACATATTACAAATCCAACAATAAATGCATAAGGGAGAATAAAACCAACACCCCTATTTTACCTTTTTGCTAACAATCATTTTCAATTTTTTCGCATCACTTCCATGTCAAAAAAACATTATGTTGTTACCCAACCATAGACAAAATATCATGTGTCTTGCAAACATTTTCCAAACGAGAAATATAAATGTTAATATAAAACTATTAATGGAAAAAATATATGTTGTAAAACATGTGAATAGTAAAAATAAACTTTTTAATGAAATGAACGTTATAGAACAGATCAAACACATAAGAATCTTATAATACCTCCAAAAAAATGACGACATTCAATGCTCATGACAATATCATTTGAAGTCATGCTTCAACCCCACAAAAAAGTATTTTACAAAATTCATTCCACTCCATATTGAGTAACAAAAAATAAGTACTTCATCCACAAAAAAGTTCTTTTTTTCTGCATACTCCAACAACTATTGGTGGCACAAATCTTAGGCAAAGAATATGTGTGATCCCACATACTCTGCCTACTCACTTCGTACCACGTCAATATCATCTTGTGAGTATGTGGGTGGAACACCTTTCATCTGTAAACAAAGAAAACCAAATAAACTCCAAGAACTAAAAATGTAACTTAAATTTGTTTGAATTTGTATACGTACTATATCTATAATTGATGTCGTTCTATCTAATATTATCTGACGCATATATCGCATAACATAGTATCCACATTCAACCACACTCGATTGCTTAGGACACTGTGTGTATAAAATACATAACACAAGTTAAGTAAAGTCTAGTACATGTTTATTGAATAAACTTAGTTTTGTATGAAATAACATATCTTAATTGATTTCCAAGTGAACTTATTCTTCTTAATGCTATTGAAAGATCTACAAATGGCTTTAGATGTAACATGTTTCTCTATTTATTCACATTAGCTAAAGTTGTGAAAGGCTAAAAACAACATACGTACATGCCAATACATCGATGATATCTTGGTCAAGTCGACTTTTTAACGGGTCCATTCAAAATACGCTGCTTTTTGAATGATCAATAATGATCAAAGTCCAATGATTCTTAAAAATTAAAAGAATCATAAAACAAATTATACAATGCACAAAATGTGATATAATGCATTTCATATAACATACCCAGAATTGTAAGGGAAGATGAGAAGTTGATTTGGATCCATTCCCAGTATTCTCGAAGACAACAATTGAGCTCAAGATTCTTTGTTAGTTGAGATTGAGATGGAACCAACATCTAAAAACTTGTACAAACTCAACGTCTTTGATTTATCCATTAGTTTGTATAAGTACCTATAATTAAACTTTATACATTACTCAATATAAATCTTGTAATGCTAAAATGTTCTATATTAACGTTACTTACATCATATATGCATTAAGACAAGGAGTGCATATGACAAAAATCTTGTAAGACCTCGAGCAAAATGCAACACTTGCTTTGGATTCTAAATACTTCCATCGGTACAGTGATTTGAATTGATGAGCCAATATGTTCAAGTTCACGAAGTAAACAACGTAAAGCAACTGGTAAACTTTGAATGAGTGTCATTGATAAATTCCTAAACTTTTGTCTGACTTTTTTTCATCGTTTTATCAACATATATCATGACATTATTATAAATGAATTATAGAGAATAAAAACCAAATAAGTTGAAAAATGTCACCTTTTCATTATCAATCATAACAAGATCTTGTGGCCATAACAAGCATGAGCCTACTTCTTGGGATAGCATATTTTCTTCCTCCTTTGTTGGTATAGGAACAGAATAGTCACCATCCACAACTACGTCAATTGAAACTCACTTTATCACTATTAACCTCATAGTCAAATATAGTCCTAGCTGCGACGACGTTAGTTCTACCCTATCATTGGGAAGTTGCAACGTAACAATTAATCATTATGCCCGTAGATTATGTATTGAATATACTAAATTAAAGTGAGAACTCACCTTAATGAGCTTGGTCATAATTGTCTCAAAGTTATGTTCTTGAGGTTCCTCAACCTGTATGAAAGAAATAAACTTAAATTACATATATTATTGTCACTCTATATTACAGCCAAGTAAATAACTATAAGATAGACATGAAACCTTATCTTTTTCCTCTTTCACTTTAACATCTTCAAAACTCCTTATTTGTTTCAACAATTTTGCCTTTGTCAGATTAAATAAATTAATTATCGCATGAATTATTTTTAGAAAGATTATGAAAAACTACTTAGTAGATTAATTGAAATACATCTTAACTTTGTCATCCTTCTTTTTTGTTTCACCATCTTTTCCTTCAATATCATTTGGAGAACCATCCTTTCTTGCCTTTTGTGATTTCTTATTTTGGTATAATAATTCTTCCTTCACCTGTGAAAAAAATTAAGTCACATTTAATATTTATCATCCACACTAACTCACAAAATAAGAATAATCTGAACCACATTTGACTTTATCATTGTTTGAAATAGGTTCACCATCTCAATCTTTAATATCTTTCAGATAACCATCATTGTTTGAACCTCTGGAAATCTTTTTTTTTTTTTTTTTGTTTTATCAATTCTTCTTCCAAATCTTTTATATGTGCAACCATCTCTGTCTTCTATTCTGCATCTAATCTATCTTGGTCTATTGGGGTATGAAAATATTTACTGGGTGTGATAAATTTGTCCACTCCTCTAACTACTTCTCGAGGATCTTTAATACCCAATGCTTGCGATAAGATATCTCCACTTGTAGATGTGTTACCCCCTTGACATTATGAGCGCCCAACATTTCATCCTATTGAAGTAAAATAATAATAATAATGATAATAATAATTTAGCATTATGCAAATAAATATAAACACTCAACAAATAATTACTATACGATCCACCACTTTTTCTGTTTGCTTGTCAGGAATGTTTTCATTTCATCCATACGAGCCCTTTTCCATAAAACACATCGCCCTTAGTTAGATCTTCACTTGGTAACGACTTCTTCTGCACCAATATCAAATCATCGTACATGAACTTGGATTCAAATGTAATATATGGGATGTATGAAACAAAAATACTAGTGAATGTGTATTTTACCAACTCTTCAGAAAGATTGGCGTACCCCTTCCATGACATTCGATGATTATACATATGTTTTTTTTCTCTTTTCTCGATTCTTACTACTGAGAACCTTAATACGTTTACATAATAAAATGTCATATTGACATTGTTCTTCATATTGAATGTTTTAAACAACAATATTTGCCTAAATATCTTCCTTAAGCCGAAAACTAACAAACGCTTTCTAATGTTCTTGTTCAATATGGGAACACTCAATCGAGGGACATTTTAATTCCTCCAAATCATCCTTAAATGATATTATATATTTTGTAGTCAAAGCATACTTGAATTGACGGAAACAGACACCCGCATTTTGCATGAGGATCTTCTTTGATCTAGGATCAACAACAAATCCACCCTACGAATTCACATGTAAATGTTATATTTTAATCCAAACAAACAAAATCTACAAACCAACTATATAAATATGTATATACTTGAATGAGATCCCAAATTTTTTCTTTAATCTCGAATGACACTACTTTCCAACTGTTATATATGATTGGAACATGGGATCGAACAGATGTTCTAATAAAACTTTTCATGTTTATTGCATTACAACCAATTGGCTGACCATTCTCATTGTATTGAACCACTCTGCTATAACCTTCACTGCATATACAAGTGATCTCATGCATTCTAGTAGGTCCCTTAGTTCTTTTTCCTTTATGTCGTCATCTATAGATGGAGGAACTGCATAATCATCACAATCATGTGCATTGTTCACTATATTATCCAAGCGATAGTTTTGTGCATCGTCAAATGTATCATCCGTTACATGATTCAGCTGCTCGTCCTGTGTATCATCAAGCGTATTGTCCATATGTTGCCGGTTATCTTTGTACATGTAAGATTTAAAACATTAATTTCAACCTTAAATATTTTATAAGTAAAGTATGAAACATATGCATGTAATTCTATTGCTTGTACTAAATAGACATTTCAACAACAAACCATCACTGCAAAGTAACAATTAATACTATGATTACAATAGTACATTAAATAATATGTTCAATAAAAATAACCTATGAGACAAAGAAGAAAAACTATCAACATTAAAACAAAACAAATAATGACTAAAAACAATCGTGTTTTTCATATGTACATACATTATAAATTTTCAATTGCCAACCCATGTGCCTTTGATAAGCACTTAAAAAGTGCTTTCTATTCTCTCAAATTAAGGGAGTTTATATTAGAAGAAAAGACTAAAAGATCAAAACCGAGCAAGAATACCGCGAAAAAGAGCTGAAAAACTCAAAATGACACAAATTTGGGCAGCACTGTGGCGCTTGGACGGCACTGCCGCAATGCTAAAACCCGAGAGCAAATTTTTCTGAACGCAGACCTAGAGTCGTAGCGCTTTCCAACAGCGTCGCGGCGTCGTTCCAAAATTGTCACTAGCGTCGCGGCGCTATAGACTAGCGCCGCGGTGTCAGTTTTCCTTAAATGAAAATTGTTATTTTTGGTAAGTTTTTGGGCGTCCGAACTCTATAAATTTGGGGGTTCCAGCAGCCTTAAGCATCAAATCAAGGAAGTTGCAGACCTAAAGAGGCACAAAAAGGAGAGAATTGAGTGAGAGTTCAAAGAGTGAGTTAGTTGCAAGGAAGAGAAAAAGAGTTCGAGATAGTCGTGGTGCCCTTCGAATTCCGACGTGAGAGCCAAGGAGATCATGACAGTGCTACCTTTCTTTACACTATTTCTTTGTTTATTTTGCTTAAACATGTTGCTTCAAGCTATGAGTGGCTAAACTCTTTAGTTTTAGGTTTTGATGATTTGTTTATGAATTTATGTTGATCTTGTAGACTTTCATGGTTTTGTTGGAATGATTATGCTTTTCATTGTTATTGTGTTTAATTCTTGTGGATTGGCCATGTGACATCCCAAATTTTCAAGTAATTTGTTTTTTTTAAAAAAAATTATTTTCTTGAATTATTTGGTTAGTTGTTTGAATTTTGAAGCTTTAATTGAATTATGTTGAGAAAATAATTCAATTTAAAGTAATCGTGATAAAAAGATTTGGATTTGATTCAATTAGTGGAAAATTGAATTTATTTGGGAGAGATTTAAAAGTTGGATTTAAAATTAGAAATTGGGTGAGATTTAAGAACTTGATTAATTTAAGAAAATATGAGGATAAGTTGGAATTGAATTTAAGTTGGGGAATTGATTTGTTAGAAGATATTTTGGTTAAATAAATTATTAAGTGGGGGTTGGAAAAGATTTGATTTGATGGGTTGAGGAATATTATATTAAATAAGTTATGTTTTGTTTTGGGAAAAGGAAAAGGAAAATGGAAATTTAAATATATATATTTAGGGTTCTGGAAAAGGAAAAGGAAAGAGAATTTAGAGGAGTATATATATATATATATATATATATATATATACTTAAGCCAATCTTGGATGTCAATGGGTTTGCAAGTTGTTGCCCAGCTGCTCTCTCTGGCATTATCCCTTTTCGTGAGTATTTCAAGACTTGGTTAGGTCAGGACTGTTTGGGTAAGTATTGTCGATTTTCTCGTAATTTCGTGAATTGGTTTTAATTGTTGTTACTCATTGAGGTTGGATTTTAGATTCAGGCTTCCATGGATTTTAAATCAGAAACAAGCTGTCCAAGCAGGTTTAAGGGTCCATTTTGGTTGGACTCATTGTTGGAAGTATGGAAGAAGATTGTGGCTTAGTTGCACTTTGGGGTTTTAACTCAAGCATTTTGTGAGAATTGGCTGCTTGGTTAGCTATTTGCACCTAGTCTCAATGTAAGTGGTCTTACTACCTGAACCGTCTTACCGCCATATGTTTAGTTGCATGATGAGTAAAATTTCTAAGCCCCATGTGAGATAGCATGCTTGTATGAAATTCCCATGTTTAAAGGATGTATGTGAAATCGCCATATGTTTAGTTGCCATGATGAATAAAATTTCTAAGCCCCATGTGAGATAGCATGCTTGTATGAAATTCCCATGTTTTAAAGGATGTATGTGAAATGCATATGCTTGTATTATGAGATGTTTGTAAACAGCGCTGTTAATGTATGAATTCATGGAAGGAAAGGAGTGAGAATTGAATTGGTCATGTGTACTGGGTAGTGGTAACTCCCCTACGTCGGTTGGATGTTCACCAGAGGTTGTGGTCCTTCGGCGTCACTAGAGGTTGTGTTCCTTCGGGTTCACCAGAGGTTGTGGTCCTTCGGGGTCACTAGAGGTTGTGTTCCTTCGGGTTCACTAGAGGTTGTTGTCCTTCGGGTTCACCAGAGGTTTGTGGTCCTTCGGGATCACCAGAGGTAAGAGTTCCTTCGGGGCTCCAGAGGTTTATGGACATCCAAAACCAACTGTAGGGAGAGTATAACCAGTTCCCTATAAAAGTATGTTAGATATGCCTGTCTTATGACTAATGCACTTAAAGGACTTGGGTGCCAGTATAACCAGTTCCCTATAAAAGTATGTTAGATATGCCTGTCGTATGACTAATGCACTTAAAGGACTTGGGTGCCTAGCCTGGCTCCGGTAGTGGGGTCACTTACTGAGTAATATAATTGTTCATCCTTTCATCTTATTTTTTTTGGTAAGGGAAAGAACGTGCTGGTGAATGACAAGAGGAATCCTTGATGGCTTCACGGGACCCATAGTAGCTTCCGCCTAGCACTGCATTTTTTTTTTAGGCTTGTCTTTTATTTTGTATATGGATTTTGTTTTTGTTTTCTGTTCATGGAGTTTTGTTGATTTTATTAGGGGTACCCCAAACCAAAAATTCTTTCTATATGGGATTAAATAAAACAGAAATTTCCGTAAGTAGCATTGTTTCTTTCTTATTACTCAGCGTCGGGTCTTTTCTTGAAATTTGCATACATTGAGTAATGGTCTGATTAGGATGTATTAGTCGGGTCGTTACAGGCCATCTTCACATGTTAGGTTAGATGTAGGATTGAGAGATTGTATGTTTAACTTGATCTATAACAATGAATTGTTGTTAATCTATCACGAGAGTAGTTAGGTTGACAACAAAAGTTGCTAAAGACTATTCTTAATGCCATGTAATTTGTATTGGTTTCAAGAGATTAGTAATCAATCGAGTTGCATGAGAAATAGTTGTTTTTTAGAGAAAATAACTTGGAATTAAGTTTTTAGACTTAGGCATATGAATGACAATAAAATCCATGAAATCTATAATATTGCATGATGAAATAAACAAGGATTCATTACCCTAGAACTCTCTTTGACTCTTGTGTTTCTCACTTTAATACTTTCCTTATTTAATTTGTATTTTCCATAACTTATAATTTTCAATTTCAATCCTCAAATAAAATTGATTCAACTCTAGAATAGCTAAGTAACTTGAACCTTCACAATTGGATCTCCAGTGGAACGATATTCGGACTTAACCGTTTTATGTTATAACTTGACCCGTACACTTGCGGTTAACACTCAAAGTACGCATCAGCCTTCACAATCATCTCCAAGCTCGTCATCATAACATGTATCAACGAAATTTGTTTGAGGTGATGTGATGACAATTGACCATTGTGCTTCAATACGGTCCTCTATATAAAAAATTTGCCTTGCTTGAGTGGCTAAGATGGATGAATGTGAAGTATGTCCTATACAATTGTGGTTAACCAAGGTAAATCCAAGATCGTTAATTCGCACTCCATTATGATTTTCAACCCAATCACACTTAAATAATGAAATTTTAAATGTATTATAGTTAATTTCCCATATCTCTTGAATAACCCCATAAAAAGACATGTCTGAAATTATTGGATTCTTATCCTTGACACCAGACACTTGCATTATTGTTGCAACTAATGTCACCCCACTATTTTAGACAGTTCGACCATGGTCACGAGATTTTGTGTTATAACTACACTCATTAATCTTATAACTAATAAATGTCATCAATCCTAGGTAGGGGCCATGTGCCAACCAATGTACGGTTTTGGAAATAGTTTTTATATCATGTATTTTCCGCATGACCTATTAATTAATTGTGAATGAAAATTAAATACCTCATCGCGTATCCAATTAACAAATGATCAATTATGTTCATCTTGTAACCAATTTTCATTATTTGCTTTCCTTGAATTTTGGACCTTCAAATACTTCATATGTTGTCTACAAAAGGTACAAAATTTTAAGTGATACTACATTCAACTAGTAGGTGATTTCAGAATTTTAGTATGCTTACATTTTATATGGTTGTACTTCTTCGGTGTTCTTAAGTACATAAAGATGTGCTTGGTTCAGTTCTTGGACATTAGGTTTGACATGACATCCAGCTAATAGAGAGTTATCAGTTCATGTTTCTTCTCGTATTTTGAATAAATCAAGTCCAACTAAATCTAACCTGGATAGAAATTCAAAACAAAATTCAACAACCTCTTCACATATGTGTTCTTTCGCAATGCAACCTTCAGGTCGATGTCTACTTCTTACATAACTTTTAAACACCTTCATATACCATTCAAATGGATACATCCATTGTAGATAGATGTGTTCACAAAGTTTCACTTCTCTTACAAGGTGAACAGTGAGATGCAACATTATTATGAAGAATGAAGGTGGGAAATACTTCTCAAGTAGACATAACGTAACAATGACATCATCTTGCAACTTATCCAAATTTGGTACCCGCACACTCTTGGGACATATTGTATTGAAGAAGAAACATAATCTACTAATGACATACCTCACTTTCTTAGGTAGCACTGAACGTAATGCAATAGGAATGAATTGTTGCATTAGAACATGACAGTCATGGGATTTTAGGCTAGTAAGTTTCAAGTCCTATAATGAAACTAAACTTCCAATATTAGAAGAATAACTTTCAGTAACCTTCATTTTAGATAAAGTCTTACAAAAATGATACTTTTCTTCTTTCGAATATTTATAACATGCTGCAAGTATGTACATTTTACTTTCCCTACGTAAAGGAGCTAATTCAAGTCGAAAGTTTATTTCAACTAAATCAAGTCTAGTACTCATCCCATCTTTATTTTTCCCTGGAACATTAAGTAAGGTTCTATGATATTCATGCATATATTCTTCTCGATGTGCATTACATCAAGACAGCGTCAAACACGCAACTCTTTCCAATAAGGCAGTTCAAGAAATTCATATCTTCTTTTCCAATAATTGTTTGCAGATTTGTTATTCAATCTCTTGCCACATTTCTTTTCGCTAGAATAACTTATGTCATTTAGTTTATTGTAAATTGCTGCACCTGACATTGGGTGTGGACTTCCATGCTCTTGCTTACCATCAAAGGTTTTTTTTGTCTTCTGTATGGACGATGTCTTGACAAAACCTTCTAAGACCCATGTATACATTTTTTCCCCATGTTGTAGCCTGATTAAGTTGGTCTCCTCCCCACATATTGGACAAGTTTTATACTCTTTCATAGTACAACCACATAGATTTCCATATGCAGGAAAATCATTACCATAGTAAGACAACTCGCAAAGTGAAAGATTCTTCCTTGTATGCATCGAAACATTCAACTCTAACTTCCCATAAAAGTTTCAAATCCTCAATCAACGAAGCTAGGTACACATTAATATCATACCCGGGTTTTTTGGCCTTGATATCAACATTGACAACATTAAAAACTTCCTCCTCATACACAACCATGGTGGGAGGTTGTACACTGTACTAATGACTGACCAACAACTGTATTTAGTACTTAGATCTTCATATGGGTTTACTCCGTCAGTTGATAAACCTAAACAAAGATTTCTTGGTTCTGAACCAAAATTTGGCTACACGTGATCTATTAACCTCCAAAATGGAGAATCAACTGAGTTTCGCATAATACCATTTACCTTCCTATCAATAGCATGCCAACACAGATTTTTTGCATGTTTAGCACTCTTGAACATCCTTATAAATATTGGAACTATTGAAAAATACCACAACTGTTTAGTAGACACTCTTTTTTTCTCTTATGTTGAGTTCTTAAGCACCTTTAATCTCGATAAATCACATGTAGGACATTGGGTGCTTTTTGCATACTCATTTCTATATAAGCAACAATCGTTTCGACTTGCATCTATTTTTTAGTAACTCAATCTTAGGGCACCTAGTGTTTTTTTTGTCTAAAACATAGAAGTTGGCATTTCATTATTCTCAAGTAGAAGTTCACTTATTATAGATAATAATTTAGAAAAGCTTGAATTACTGCATCCAAATCTAATATTTAGGTTGTACAATCTTATGAGGGCTGCCAACTTTGTTAACTTCTTACATCCTGGGTATAATGGCTTTTTAGCATTGTCAACATAGTGTCAAACATATTCAGTGCACCGAAGAATTGATAATGAGCAGCTTGAACCATGTCAACTACGTTAAACAAATCGTTCTCATCTTCATAGTTTTCATTTAATGCATACTCTGAATTATTGGTAACATTGTGTATGGCGAAATCTTCCCTATGCCAAAACCATACCTTATAACTTTAATCAATTCCATTGACATACAAATGATCCCTAACAATAGAAACATTCTTAGATATACGATTTCCACATCTTAAATACGGGCATTGAATCAACTTGGAATCATCGCCATGATGCAAACCAAATTCAATGAATGTTTCAACTCCCAACTTATATTTTATAGATAATCTATTTTTGACCATCCATGATTTGTCCATTGCATAATATTAGGGAATTAAGTTCTTTTTAATTCTCCCCTCCCCCCAGAAAAAGAAACCTGATGAAAAGATCATAATACTAGTAAAAAACTTTTATCAAGTCTATACATAGCCGTATCTTTAAGGTGGTTAATTCGAAGTGTGTAAGTGACAGCCCCAACACCAACACATCTTGAGGAGTGCATATAAAGTGGCCAAGAGACTACTCCACATCCAAAACGGCGTAAGTTAGTTACTTAGTGTGCTTTGGACATGCAAAACAAACTAAAAATGAACTACAAGGTGGGCAAATTACACTTTTTTCCCAAAAACAACCAAAGAAAGCCTAAGTGTGATTTCAAAACTAAAAATGAACTACGAGATAGGCAAATGACACTTTTTTCCCAAAAGCTACCAAAGAAAGCCTAAGTGTGATTTCAAAACTCAATACGAGCATAAAAAGTGTATAAGTGACAGCTCCAACACCAACACATCTTAAAGAGTGCATACAAAGTGACCAAGATACTATTCTACATCCAAAACGGTGTAAGCTAGTCACTTAGTATGCTTTGGACATGTAAAACAAACTAAAAATGAACTATGAGGTGGGTAAATGACACTTTTTCCCAAAAGTAACCAAAAAAGCCTAAGTGTGATTTTTAAACTTAGTACAAGCATAAAAAATGTATAAGTGATACCCCCAACACCAACACATCTTAAAGAGTGCATCAAAAGTGACCAAGATACTATTCCACATCCAAAATGGTGTAAGTTAATTACTTAGTGTGCTTTGGATATGCAAAACAAACTCAAAATGAACTACGAGATGGGCAAATGACACATTTTTCCGAAAGCGACTACTAAAACGCCTAAGTGTGATTTCCAAACTGAATACAAACATAGAAGTGTATAAGTGATACCCCCAACATTAACACAACTTAAAGAGAGCATACAAAGTGACCAAAAGACTATTCCACATCCAGAACGACGTACAAGTGACGTCCCCAACATCAACACATCTTAAGGAGTGCATACAACCAAACAGGCTAAAAAAATTGGAGCAAAGTCCACTTCAAAATCTGTCTATCAATAGGCATGAAGAATGAATAAGATTTAAATTTATAACAAGATGAATAAGAAAATGTGACAACCCAAATTGTTGAGGTAAATTCTCCTGTTAAGATAATTTAAATCATCTTACACTATTTGGAATTTTTGGATGTCGAGAAATTTAATTTTCGGTAGTAAGAATAATTTAATTTAAGTTAAGGAATTAAGCTTTATAGATTAGTAATTGTAGCGATTGGTGGGATTTTATGTGGATTTAGGGAAAACTTGGAGTTGGCAAGAAATAATTTAAGGATAATACATTATGGGAAAATATATAGATTTGATTGAGTTGGAAAATTTAATAAAGGAGATTTTATTTTGTTACAAAATATATATGTTGATTAGGTTAGGAAATTAAATGAAGAAGATTTTATTTTGTTGGGAAAAAGGAAAAGGTGGAATTAATGGGGTTAATGGGAGGAAGAGATTAGGGTTTATTATAAAGGAGCCTCCTAAATTTGCATGCAAAAGAAAAATAAAGGCAAAAGTAGAATTTTTACTCTCCCTCGCGTCCGCCGCCATCACCCTAACCTTTTCATCTTCTTCTTCTCCTCTCTCAACCGCCACACACACTCTCTCTTTCCCGTTTGTCTTCTCTCAGTTGCCACAATCTCCCTCTCCCTTTTCCCATTTGTCTCTCTCTCAGTCACCACTCGCCCTCACCAGTTTTCCTTTCCCCGGAATCGCTCTCACCCAGCATCTCGCTCTCACTCGATGTGTCTGTTCCCTCCGCCTCCATCGCCGCTGCCGCCACTACAGCCAACTGCTCGCCTAATCATTAGTCGTTGGATCGATATTACCTAGGTGAGCATCTTGAACCCAAGTAGGATAGTGGTTTAGTTCGGTAAATTTTGGGAATATAAATTATTTGGTTAAATCTTGGTAGGTGGTCAGAGGTTACATTGGGTCGAAGGATTGAAGGAAACTACGAGTTTAACCACGTTTGGGTAAGAACTCTCTCGAATGAACTTTGAATTGACTTGTGACAGATTAGGCTTGATGAGTAACTTAAGTTGGGGTAATTGTACTCCTAGTTTTATTCAGGATTTGGGCGAGAGTTTATGGTGTGGTTAGCAATATGGACCTACATTTAGGTAAGTAAACTTACTACCCGAACCGCTTTAATGCCAGCATGTTAAATCACAAGATGCAATGAATTCTTTGAGCTATTTTTGGGATATCTTGATTGTATGTGATTTCCTGTCTATAGTGTTACATGTGCTCGTGTGTATGAATCTATGTTATGAAAGTATCTATGAACTTTATTAATGGTGCACGTTCAGTAGTGATTACCCCCCCTTACGTTGGCAAGGTGTCCACCAGAGGTTGTGTTTCTTCGGAATCACCAGAGGTTGTGTTCCTTTTGGATCGCCAGAGGTTTGTGCTCCTTCGGGATCACCAGAGGTAAGTGTTCCCTTCGGGACTCACTAGAGGTTTGAGGACACCAATGGCCAATGGTGGGGCGGGCCTAATCATTCACTTGTAGAAGTTCGAAGATTGATAGAAAAAAAAATATGTATGTACCATATGTTTGGTGCACTTATTGGACATATGTGCTTAGCCGGACTCAGGCAGTGGGATTACTTACTGAGTAATATAATTACTCATCCTTTTCTATTATATGTTTTTTAGGTAAAGGAAGGAATGCGCCGACGAATGACAGAAAGAATCCTTGATGGTGACACGAAACCCGTAGCAGCTTCCTCATAGTCTTTCGTATTTTTTTCATTTATTTTGTTTATTACGGTCCAAATCTATCTAAGCATGTTTGAGGCTCGTCCTCCTCATTTATTTATGTAGCTTTTAAAATTATGCAATTTCCTTGTATTGTTTTCTTTAGGGGTACCTTGAACAAAAGTTTTGTTTATTGTTATTTCATTGATTTATTGAACAGTAGTTTCATAAAAAGTATGAGTTCTTTTCCATCGTTTGGCTTAGTGTCGTTTTGATCTCGAGCATGCATTAGATAATGGTCTGATTAGGTAGTTGTTAGTCGGGTCGTTAAAAAAAACAAGACAGAAAATGAAGGAAGAAGTTGATACCTCGGTGGTGAAAATGGCATGAAGCAAGCAGTGGCAGCCAACGACACGGGAGCGATGGCTGAGGAGTGCGGACGACAGGTAATGGCAGAGGACAACAGGCGATGGCAAACGTTGAGCAGACGACAGGCGATGGCAGACGTTCTGACCAGGAAAGGGCTGCAAAAGACAGCTCCAACGATCGTAGAACATCGACAGCTCCAACAAGTGAGAGATAGAGAGAGTGCGGACGATAGCCGACAATCGCGGAACACCGGTGAAGCGTGAGCGGCATACCACAGTCGATTTGGGGAGCGACGAATGGGTTCAGTCTTGGGTTATTCCGAACTGTCAAAAAGTCGACTGGGAAGGGGAAACTAAAAAGTGGGTTCATATTTTTTAAAGGTTATTAACTGAACCCTCGCTCTCACTCTCGCGCTCTCCCTCTCTCAAATCAAATACTATCTTTCTCTCGCTCTCTCCATCGCCCTCTCTCTCTCTCTCCTTCTCTCTTTCTCACTATCTCCCTCTCTCTCTCTCTTAGATCAAACACTCTCTCTGTCTCGCTCTGTCTCTCTATCTATCTCTCTCTCTCTCTCTCTTGCAACATAAACAAAATCAAAATATTAAAAAAAAATAGTCATACAAGTTGAAATATTAAAAGAATTTTAATAACTGAAAAAAAAAGTGTCGCGATTTAATGACTGTTAATTGTAGTCATAATTTAGTGACGCAAAAAAAAAAAAAAATGTCAAAGCAATCAAAAAATTCGAAATGTTGCATCTTTTCCCGCCAAAATTGTGCTTTTTTCATGTACTCACATTTAATGATTGTTTTTTTCAGTCATTAATTAATGACACAAAAGACAATCATGTATTCCAACAAATTCGAAAAAATCCGTTTTTTCCTGCCAAAAACGCGTGATTTTGGCTTTAATGACTGTTTTTTCACTTTCTTCTCTATTTCTGCCACTATTCAACAATCATTAAAGGTAGAATTTGTGGTAGTGGTTTTTATTTCGTTTTGACATGTAGTTGTTTTCATTCAATGCGTTTGATTTTCGATGGTTTGATTTAGGTTTTGGCTTTAGTTTTCTCATGTTTTTATTTTTAAAAATTTATCTAATTGTGATGGTATATCTTAATTGCATTAATTGTTTGAACTATATAACTAATATAAAATATATCTTTTAGTTTATTATATTTTCAAAGTTTTGATACGATTTTGATGGCATGTAAGTTACATTTAATTTGGCATATCGATTGTAGAATGCATGCACTTCATATTTTGTATAGGAGTAGTTTGATATACCACATTTAAAGAGAAAGAAAAGTAAATCAATGATGTTGTTGATATACCGAATAAATATATCATTCAAAATGATATATACATAAAGTATAACATTGGTATTTCAGTTTTATATTAGTATTAATTCAAAATGTATTTCATGTATATTATTAGTGTATTGATATTATATCATCATACATTCGAAATACAATACTAAGTGTTATATTGGTGCATCAATAGTTTGTCAATACTCATGGAAATTTTTTTAAACTTTAATAGAGGTGTATCATTAGTATATTAATAGTAATTAAAAATTCATTTCAAGTATATCATTGGTGTATCAGTGATAGCTCTCTGAAAGAGCTATTTATCTTAGCCTAAATCTTGTTAGTTCTTAGGAATTTAATGTTTATTTGAGTGCTTAGACATAAATTCGAGCAAAGGAGACCGCCGGGACGTTCTGTGTGCATTTTGGGTAAAACCAGAGCACTTAGCATCGATCAGGAGGCGAAAAGATGAAAATGCCCTCAAGACAACCTGGTGCAACAACACCATGCTCTACTGGTGCAGCAGTACCATGCTCAGCGCAGTGGCACCATGCTATGGAGATTGACAGGAAAATGAGGAACACGTGCACAGCACCGCGGTCTATCCTACAGTGCCACAGCACCTAGGTCTTTTTTATATATATTTGCCTAAATTTTAGGGCAAAAGAGGGAGGAAAGATGAAAAACCTGGAGAGATAGCATCCAGCAACACTTTTCTTTTCTTCTTTTTTATGTCTTAGCTTAGGATTTAATTTTTATTTTACTTTTCGGGTTGTAACTCATGGATTGGGAGCTTCCCCTCTTCGATTTGTCCAAGGATCGCAGAGGTAAGTAGTTTTCTAGTTTATGGGGCATGCACTTGTGTAATATTTGTTAGTTTATTGAATTGAATTTTATATTCATGATTTATCGTTTTGGATCTGAATTAATTTAGATACATATGTTGTTTGGATTGACACCCCTCCCATGTATGTGTATCTTCGCTATTGAATTGTAGCTTGCACGTTCTTTACTAGTTCGTCTAGCTTTAGTTACCTAAGTAGCAAAGATTGAATATGTAGGTTAAGGAACATATTCTACCAATGTCCCTAAAATTGCATGCTCAATCTAGGTCCAATAACAACTTTGATTGATTGGTTAGGCTAATTAATTTATTAGTCACACAATTGAACCCTAAATCCTAATGCAAATATTTTTAGTTCTAAATGAATGCTCGTGAACCCACTAGGACTAGAACATTTATTTTAATTAAGGCTCAAGTTTTAATTAATACTTAGGGCAATTGGTTGGTTCAATCATATACATTTATTTTAATTAAGGCTCAAGTTTTAATTAATACTTAGGGCAATTGGTTGGTTCAATCAGATTAGTTGACTGCAAATAGCATCGTCAAGTTTGATCGTGCCAAGCAAGTCATTGTGCAAATAAATCATTTTTATAGTCAATTTAAATATTCGATGACCAAAAATTGCATAAGATTTCTCTTACCCCTAAACTAGATTATCAATTCTTGAACACATTCACCCACTTCATCTTTTATTTTGACATTTGATTTTTATGTCACATAATCCCCCCTGCGCATTCATCGCTATAACTAGTAAATTAGCTAATTAGTGCTTCCTTGCGAATCGACCTGGACTTTTGGGAATTCGATACCCCTAAGAGAAACTCAGTCAACCAGTAGTATATCAGATATTCTAAATTAAATTTCAATTAGAACATTGGTGTAATTACAAATTACAAATTACAAATTATTTATTCAAATAAAATAATGAGTTATTTTATTTGTTTTCGCATTAACTCAATCCAATAAATTAAGTTTCGTGGTTATTTTGTATAAACTTAAACATGTATTTGGTTGACATACAAGGTTGGATCATGTTTAAGTAATAACCAAAATGGTAGTAGGATAGGAATAAGGTTGGGTGTCTTATCTAGATGACACTACGGAGATGACCCACTTTGTAATTGTTACAAAAGTTGTAAAGTGTTACGAACGATGTGATCCTAATCATTCATGTGGAGACATGTGAGTGGGGGTATCCTATGCGAAGAGTTTGCATAAGACCAGACCAGACCACGAAATATTTAATTTCTCTTTATAACGCCATTAATTGAAGAACTTAACATTTCATAGGATGACCATAGGTGACTCGACCTTAATCTTGAGTGAGTTATGAGCTCTTGGCTATAGGGACAATTCTTTGATCTGTATGGGTGAGAGTGACCAAAATGGTAGACTCAATAAGCCTAACATTTTGGAGATTTTTCTGAGTAGGGAGTTGGGAACATATCTTCACAAGATGGAATCACTACAACAATTTTCACTTTTCATGACTCTTGTACAGTAGCAGAAATAGAGGAGAAAGAGAAAAGACAGTCATTAAAGCCAAAATCACGCGTTTTCGGATGGAAAAAATGGAGTTTTTCGAATTTGTCGGAATTGATGACTGTTTTTTTGTGTCATTAATTAATGACTAAAAAAAGTCATTAAATGTAAGAAAATGAAAAATACGGTTTTGGCGGGAAAAGACGTGAATTTTCATATTTTTTTTTTACTATTTTGACTTTTTTTACTTTCCCTCCTCTCACTTTCCCTCTTTTTTTCTTTTTCATTTTACTTTTATTTTTACATAAAACAAATAAAAAATCTCCACCCATTCCTTTCATCTTCCCCACCCTCACCCCACAAAATCCTCTTCACACAACAAGGCTCCCGACAACAAGGCTCCCGAAGAACGACGACGCCGCCGCTGCCACCGCCCCAACAAGAAGGTTCGACCGCTCCTCTGCGCGACGCCGCCTGTTGCTGCCGCCAGATGCCGATGCCACTGCCTCCAATGCCGCTGCTGTTGCCTCCAACGCCGTCGCTGCTGCCGCTAGTTCGACGCCGCCTGTTGCTGCCGCTTCTTCTGCTGCTGCCGCCCCACCCCGCTTCTTCTACCACGCCCGCCTTCTTCTTCTACCAACGTGGGTGGTTGCCGCCATCTTACTAAATGTGGGTGAGTTTTTTATTGACTATTCGTTTGGATCTAGAGTTGTTTTCCATAGTTATATAGATTTGTTAATTGAGTATTTTTTTTTTATCTAGAATTGTCATCTACAAATGAATGTATGAATGAAATTAATTGTCGTCTTGGAAGATTAGGTGTCGTTTTGGAGCACATAGTTTAAATTAGTGGACTTTGCATTGTGAGACTTACCAAGTATTACAAATACCATGTGAAAATTTGAATGAAATTGTAATGACAATGATGAAATTGCAATGAGAATGATTAATGTTGATCTTTTAGGTTGATTTTGAGTTCGGAAGTCACGCTTATATATGTTCAAGTTGTTTTGAAAGTCATTGGTGTCATTTAGACACTTTTTAGATACATTTTTGTTGCTTTTGAAACTCAAAAGAACACTTAGACACTCTTGATGGGTTGAATTTAGGTTGGTTCATTTAGACACTTGAAGCCATTATGTGTTTGATGAATACTCTTGTAGGTGGACAAATAAGACTTTCAAGTCTAATTTTTTTTATTAATCAACATGTCACAAAATTCTATTTGACACTTTTTAGGAACTTAAGATATTGTGAAGACTCTTGAGAATTATGTAGGTTGTTTTGGGAGTGAAAGTGTCATTTAGACACTTTGTAGGTACTTTTTGTTTGGTTTTGAGTTAAGAGGTCATAGTTATGCATTTTGGATTTGTTTTGGGAGTTAACGAGTCTCTTGAGGGTTTACACACTTTTTAGACATTTTTAGTACGTTTTGGGACTTAAGGGATCATTTAGACACTTTTTAGATGAACTCACTGAAAAGTACGCAAAAATGGTAGAGCAAAATGAGAAGTTAATGAATCAACTTGTCAAATGGGAAGATAGATGGACCGACGTTCAAAAATTGTTAGGGCAAGGGCATGGAGGCGATGGACCTTCAACCTCTTAGGTATTTATTTTTTTTTAAATTAAAGTTCAAAATTATGGTTGTGGCTATCCTGCAATTACAGTAGCCAATTCATGCATTTAGTACATTTTTTTATATGTTTAAGTTATAATGTGTTGTGGCTATCCTGCAGTTACGGTAGCCAATTCATGCATTTATGGAGTTGTTTTTGTAGTCAAAGTGTCATTTAGACACTTTTTAGCCATTCTTTGGTTGGTTTTGAGTTTAGAGGTCATAGTTGTGCATTATGGAGTTGTTTTTGGAGTCAAAGTGTCATTTAGACACTTTTTAGCCATTCTTTGGTTGGTTTTGAGTTTAGGGGTCATAGTTGTACATTTTTTGACTTGTTTTTGGAGTCAAAGTGTCATTTAGACACTTTTTAGCAATTCTTTGGTTGGTTTTCAGTTTAGAGGTCATAGTTGTGCATTTTGGAGTTGTTTTTGTAAGCAAAGTGTCATTTAGACACTTTTTAACCATTTTTTTGGTTAGTTTTGAGTTTAGAGGTCATAGTTGTGCATTTTGGAGTTGTTTTTGTAAGCAAAGTGTCATTTAGATACTTTTTAACCATTCTTTGGTTGGTTTTGAGTTTAAAGGTCATAGTTGTGCAGTTTTTTACTTGTTTTTGGAGTCAAAGTGTCATTTAGACACTTTTTAGCCATTATTTGGTTGGTTTTGAGTTTAGAGGTCATAGTTGTGCATTTTTTGACTTGTTTTTGTAAGCAAAGTGTCATTTAGACACTTTTTAGCCATTCTTTGGTTGGTTTTGAGTTTAAAGGTCATAGTTGTGCATTTTTTTACTTGTTTTTAGAGTCAAAGTGTCATTTAGACACTTTTTAGCCATTCTTTGGTTGGTTTTGAGTTTAGAGGTCATAGTTGTTCATTTTTGGACTTGTTTTTGTAAGCAAAGTGTCATTTAGACACTTTTTAGCCATTCTTTGGTTGATTTTGAGTTTAGAAGTCATAGTTGTGCATTTTGGAGTTGTTTTTGGAGTCAAAGTGTCATTTAGACACTTTTTAGCCATTCTTTAGTTGGTATTGAGTTTAGAGGTCATAGTTGTGCATTTTTGGACTTGTTTTTGGAGTTCGTGTCATTTAGACACTTTTTAGCCATTCTTTGGTTGGTTTTGAGTTTAGAGGTCATAGTTGTGCATTTTGGAGTTGTTTTTTTAAGCAAAGTGTCATCTAGACACTTTTTAGCTATTCTTTGGTTGGTTTTGAGTTTAGAGGTCATAGTTGTGCATTTTGGAGTTGTTTTTGGAGTCAAAGTGTCATTTAGACACTTTTTAGCCATTCTTTGGTTGGTTTTGAGTTTAGAGGTCATAATTGTGAGTTTAGAGGTCATAGTTTAGAGGTCACTAAAAAATTGTTGGGGCAAGAACAGGAAGGGGATAGACCTTAAAATACTTAGGTATTTTTTAAAATTAAAGTTCAAACTCTGTTTATAAATGCATGTATATTATGTGTGGCTATCCTGCAGTTATGGTAGCTAATTCATCCATTTAGTGTTGTTATTATTGCTTGAGTTGATTTTGATAATGTGTCACTTAGACATTTTTTAGGTACTTTTTAATTGGTTTTGAGACATTTTTTAGGTACTTTTTAATTGGTTTTGATAATCAAAGTGCACATATGAACTATTTTTGTTGTTTGGGGAGTTAAATTGTTTCTTGAAAAACTTTTAGGTACTTTTTATGTTGGTTTGAGAGTATTTAAGTTATATATTTGTTTTGCTCGTATTTGATTAATGTGCTTGAGTTCTAAGGAGTTATCTTTTTTTTTTTTTTGTGATAAATATTTTTTGTATTATGTTTCACTTGTCCTTCCCTAAATGAAGAAGTTTTTCATTTGACCCTTATTCTTTCTAATAGACTAATGTATGAGTATTTCTACTTTTTAGTAGCTATACTCCTAAAAGGTTGGACAAGTTACAATAATTATATATTTGTTTGCTCCTACTATACTATGTTTCACTTGTCCACCCTGCCCCTAAACAAAGAAGTTTTTCAATTAACTCTTATTCTTTCTAGTAGACTAGTTTATAAGTTAAATTTGGAGGTTATCCATGTTATTAACGTTGAAAAGTGAGATTATAATGTGATTTTGAGCCTATTTATGTGGTTATATTGTGATTCTATGTATAATTTTTGTTTGAAAGTGTTCATTGAAGCTTACTTGTATGACTAAAGTGAGGTTTTCAGTGCAAATGTATATAACAACATGATATTGTCACAGTACGATCAACATATATATAACCTGCATATTGTTATTATTGTTCACCTTTATATATTGAGTTAAATTTTGAAATGAATGTTTTTTTTTACAAGGTTCCTGGACAAGGCCATTGAAGTAAGGAAACCCACCAACCAAGATATTTAAATAGGTGTTGTATATATTTTTTTTGGGATTATGCCAACACTTAGTTCTAAATACTAAATTTGTAAATGATGTACCCAAAATTTGGTTACTAGTGTTGTTGTTGTTAGTTTCCTTGTAGTAATGATAGAAAGTATATTATTATATATGAAAGTTACGTTTTATGTTTGTGTACGTATTTTGTGTTGAAACTGAATGAAACACAGGTGTAATAACATGTATGGAACATAGGTGTAATAACGTGTATCATTGAAATTGTTTCTTTGATATTTGACAAAAGTCATCTATCAGACTTCTATAACTATAAATAAGTGACAATGTATGTAATTTAATGACCTTAAAAAAATGTCATAATTAAGGTATTATTGACACTTTAGATGTGTCATTATTTGTTGCTCGATGACAGAATTTTAATGTCAAGATAACTCTTTATTTGACAGAAAAAGTCAACATTTTCATTATTTAATGACTGTAGAAAATTGTCACGAAAAATGGTTTCCATGACTTATAATAAATGTCAATACATGTTCTTTGTTGACTGTGTTTAAAAGTCATGAAACTAATAATGATGACTGACTTCTCATGTGTCATTTATACACTTTAGATGATGGGCGATTAAATGACTAAAAAAAAGAGTCAAGAGATGTGGTAATGACTGTTTTTTAGAGTCATAAAAGCCTATTTTTGTTGTAGTGAATTCACTCCTTCCTGCCTTTAGGATAAGTAGATTAATTGCTCCCTTAAGGGCTAATTCCAAGTCTTGAACAATGAAGCTTCACTCTCTCACGGGATCAAGAGGGCTTAGTTTATAGTTGGACTATAAAATTGTTTGTTCATTAGAGGGATTAGTGGTACTTAAGAAGTTAGATATAATTACAGGGGTAAAACAGTAATTTGACCCAGCTATAGTTGCAAGCAGTTGTGAAAGGTTAACTTACTATTGATTGGTTATATCCATGGACACAGAAATATATTTATAGGGTGAAGAATGCAGTTGTAGGTCTTTAGTGGAGTGACCTATAGTTAATGAATATTGATTAATTTAATTAAATAGTTTAATTAATTAGTATCATATCATTGGAGCTTCTAATGTGTTGGTTTATAAGGTTCCCTTACTAGCTCATTAAGGGAATTAATTGTATATGATACAATTAATATAATTTATATAGATATTATAACATAAAGTTAATCATGAATGAGATTCAAAATTATATTTTATATCTTAAGAGAGATAACTATTTGAATAAATTGCAAATATTAATTATATGAATAAGATTCATATAAAATTATAGGTTAAAATTAATATGAATGGAATTCATATTAAACTATAGGTTATGTGAGAGAATATTATTTGAATATGATTCAAAATAAATTAAATATGTTTGTCAAAAAAAATTAAATATGTGATATTTAATTTATTAATTAATTAATTTTATTTAATTATATATATTAAATATTTTAATTAAATTAATATTATTAATCTAATAATATTAACTTTGGTTTAATAATATTAAATAATGTTAAGATGGGAGTTATCCTAGACGTTGAAGGAGTTACTCCCTTCTTCCTCTGTCACATAATAATATGTGAAATAGATTGCAGACAAAAAAAGAGATTTAGTTTTGTGACTTCCAAGTTTTCTCTGAATTCTCTTCCTCTTAAACTCTCTCAAGAATTCTTGCTTCCCTTTCCAAAATCGAAGAGCCTACAACTCCTTCAATTCTTATCCTAAAAATAGCAAGGAATATCAATTTGATAGCATTTTGTGTTTTCTTTGTACGTTGAGTTCGATGAAGGTTTTGGGTGTTCATGAGTTCTGGCAAAGAAAAGAGAGATTTACCTAGAAGACGGTTTTCAAAGGTAGAGTTTGACTTCTCTCTTAAAATCCTTTTAAAGCATGTTGTAATTTAGATGTTTATCCTGTGTTTTCTCTGTAAGTTTATTCTCTACAAATTGAATGTCATTGGCATGACGTTCACACGCTTTTGTAAGAAATTCAATTCCTTCAATTAGTTTATTGTTAAGATATCTATACTTCTGAAAAATATATTAGTTTTAGCAAGCCAATAATAGATAACCACTAATTCAAAATTCAATTTCAAGTGTAACATACGTGAACTAATAGTATATCAACATACACTCAAAATAGTTTCCAATAGGATGAATTGACAACCACTATTAAATTTACGATGATATACTAGAAAAATAATAGTTTAAAACATATTATAAGTCCACAATGATTAAAAAAAATGCATGGACAATTGTTGACTAATAAGTTTGACATAATGAATAATAAATTTGGTTTATCAAGTGTATAACTAACCGATCTACTAAGGATAGAGCATATTTGTTGACGGACATACTAAATATAAAGTATATCAGTTAACCGATACACCAAACATAAAATATATCATATATAGTATTTATATACATGCTAAACACGAAAGAAGGTAAAATTGGAAGAATAAAAAACAAAAATAAGATTTAATATTCTTTTACTATATTTGTTAAATTAGAAAAAAAAAAAAAAAAAAAAAAAAACCATTGCTAAAATTTAAAATTTTTACAATATTTTTTTGCTATTTTTGCAACTATCCTATTTTTCTTTTATGAAAAGTGTATATTATTAATACAATAAATATAAATCATATAGTCAAAATAAGCATCGATCAACGTTCATTAGCATGTATTGTCTTAGAGACGGTTGAAATCCACATAACCTACTTTATTTGTTGAACTATAAAATTATAAATTATATATATTTGGCCGTATGACATGAATCTAATTTTGTTAACTAACCTCAACTATAAGTGCAAAACTATTTTTAAAATTTTGAGCACTACAAAATTAAAAGATCACAAATCAAAAGCAACATGATACAAAGAACACGATTGGAAACGTTAAAATGGATATAATTTTTCAACCGTAATTGACATGTACTATTTTTCTTAAGGTTGGATGTTACAACTTCTTTATCCACATATGTTATACTAAACAAATAGAAAACAACCAAAAAATCATTCAAAAATTTAATACAAAATCGATATGAAAGCTCTTCACCCCCAAACCTTAAAAAATTTATATGAATTAATGAGATATATTGACATCCAAAATTAAAGTACATGATTAAAAAAAAAAAAAAGAGAAAATAAATAAATAAATTGTAACAACCCCAAATCGTTGGGGTAAATCCTCTTAGTAAATAAGTTTAAGTTATTATGTGTGGAAAAAAAAGATAATAATAATAAAAATATAGTTATCCTTATATATTCATGCCTTTATTTAAGCTAAGTTGGAATTTAGAAATTTGAGCTAAGGAAAAATTTGGAATTTAGAAAAAAAAAATAAAATAAAATAATTTTATCTTAGGGCAAGTAAAATAAGGTGATTAATTTTGGTGGGATTGACTAATTGAAGTAAATCTTGGTTGTAGAAGATTTTATTTGATTTTATTTGGATAATTGAAGTAAATCTTGGTTATAGAAGATTNATCATATAGTCAAAATAAGCATCGATCAACGTTCATTAGCATGTATTGTCTTAGAGACGGTTGAAATCCACATAACCTACTTTATTTGTTGAACTATAAAATTATAAATTATATATATTTGGCCGTATGACATGAATCTAATTTTGTTAACTAACCTCAACTATAAGTGCAAAACTATTTTTAAAATTTTGAGCACTACAAAATTAAAAGATCACAAATCAAAAGCAACATGATACAAAGAACACGATTGGAAACGTTAAAATGGATATAATTTTTCAACCGTAATTGACATGTACTATTTTTCTTAAGGTTGGATGTTACAACTTCTTTATCCACATATGTTATACTAAACAAATAGAAAACAACCAAAAAATCATTCAAAAATTTAATACAAAATCGATATGAAAGCTCTTCACCCCCAAACCTTAAAAAATTTATATGAATTAATGAGATATATTGACATCCAAAATTAAAGTACATGATTAAAAAAAAAAAAAAGAGAAAATAAATAAATAAATTGTAACAACCCCAAATCGTTGGGGTAAATCCTCTTAGTAAATAAGTTTAAGTTATTATGTGTGGAAAAAAAAGATAATAATAATAAAAATATAGTTATCCTTATATATTCATGCCTTTATTTAAGCTAAGTTGGAATTTAGAAATTTGAGCTAAGGAAAAATTTGGAATTTAGAAAAAAAAAATAAAATAAAATAATTTTATCTTAGGGCAAGTAAAATAAGGTGATTAATTTTGGTGGGATTGACTAATTGAAGTAAATCTTGGTTGTAGAAGATTTTATTTGATTTTATTTGGATAATTGAAGTAAATCTTGGTTATAGAAGATTTTATTTGATTTTATTTTGTTTGGTTGGAAAAGAAAAGGGGAAAGGAGGAAGGAATAGGGAATTTGGGTTTTTATAAATAGACATCGATTTGCGTGCCAAAATAAAAAAAAAAANTGCCGCCGCCCCCCCCCCCTGGTTTTTTCCTTTCTTTCTTCTTCTTCCGCCGACGCTACTCTCTTCTTTCTTTCTTCTTCTTCTTCTTCTTCTTCTTCTTCTCCTTCCTCGCAAGTGGAGCGCCGCCGCGACATCTTCAGCGCCGCCGCGGTTTCAATCAATCTCTCTCTCTCTCTCCTTGCAGTGCCGCCTACTTTCTCTCTCTTCCACCCCGGTGCTCCTCCGCTGCCATTTCAATCAAACCACGCCTGATTTCTTGTCACCAAACCGGTAACGTGAGAGTAAGTATCTCGGACCCAAGGAAAAATTTATAGCTTAATTTGGTTAAAAAACTGTTGATGCTTGAGACTTATGTGATAAAAATTCCCTTAGGTGGCCGGGAATTGTGTTGGGTAAAAAGGATTAGAGCAACTGCAAGTTAAGCCACACTTGGTGGACCAAGAACTTTCCAACAGACTGCCGTGCGAATAAGTGAATATAATTGCTCAGGTAAGTGACTTTACTACCTGAACCACCTTCCCGCCTTATGTTTAGTTGCCATGATGAGTAACACTTCTACGCCCATTGAGATAGCATGCTTGTATGATTTTTCCTATGTTTCAAAGGATGTATGTGAAATGCTTATGCTTGTATATGAGATGATTGTAAACAGCGCTGTTAGTGTATAAATTCATGGAAGTAAAGGAGTGAGAATTTAAATTGGTCATGAGTACTGGGTAGTGGTAACTCCCCTACGTCGGCTGGATGTTCACCAGAGGATGTGTTCCTTTGGGTTCACCAGAGGTTGTGTTCCTTCGGGTTCACCAGAGGTTGTGTTCCTTCGGGTTCACCAGAGGTTGTGGTCCTTCGGGGTCACCAGAGGATGTGTTCCTTCGGGTTCACTAGAGGTTGTGTTCCCTCGGGATCACCAGAGGGTTTTGTGATCCTTCGGGATCACCAGAGGTAAGAGTTCCTTCGGGGCTCCAGAGGTTTGTGGACATCCAAATCCAACTTAGGGAGAGTATAACCAGTTTCCTATGAAAGTATGTTAGATATGCCTGTCTTAAGGCTAATGCACTTAAAGGACTTGAGTGCCAGTATAACCAGTTTCCTATTGAAGTATGTTGATATGCCTGTTGTATGACTAATGCACTTAAAGGACTTGGGTGCCTAGCCTGGCTCCGGTAGTGGGGTCACTTACTGAGCAATATAATTGCTCACCCTTTTATCTTATTTTTTTTCAGGTAAGGGAAAGAACGTGCTGGCGAATGACAAGAGAAAACCTTGATGGCTTCACGGGACCCATAGTAGCTTCCGCCTAGCACTGCATTTTCTTTGAGGCTTGTCTTTTATTTTGTATATGGATTTTGTTTTTTTGTTTTCTGTTCATGGAACTTTGTTGATTTTATTAGGGGTACCCTGAACCAAAAAAAAAAAAAAATTCTTTCTATATGGGTTAAAAAAAACAGAAATTTCCGTAAGTAGCATTGTTTCTTTCTTATTACTCAGCGTCGGGTCTTTTCTTGAAATTTGCATGCATTGAGTAATGGTCTGATTAGGATGTATTAGTCGGGTCGTTACATAAATAGTTTTGAAATCACAACTTAAACATATCCTTGAGTATATATGCCAAATCAGATCTGCCTAAAGCCCATCTTTAGATTAGAGTTGTGACAATCCAAATGCAACTGATGATCTTCATAATAGCTTCTCATCTGCACTCATTCAACCCCTTAATCCATATTAATTAAATTGCTTTATATATTTAGTCCATAATGCATTTGAAATTTCTCCAGCTGTGTGAATTACATGCAAGCTATAAATTTCTAACCAAAAAATAAAAATTAAATTAAATTAAATTAAGTTTTTTTTTAAAAAAAAAAAAAAAATCTAATATCTAAGAGCTCATTTGATAATCATTTGATCTTCAAAATACTATCTTCAAAATACTATGGTTGTTTTTCGTAATTCTTTAATTATTAATTTCATCTTTTTTAGATAAGCATTTAAATTCTTAACCAAATTTTGAAAACAAAAGCACAAATTTTTAAAAACTATGGCCCCATTTGACATTTTGTTTTTTGGTTTTTAGTTTTTAAAAATTAAGCCTATAAAATACCAATTTCACCTCTAAATTCCTTGTTTCATTTCTACTTTTTACCACTTTTTCAAAAACTAAGCCAATTTTTTTTATAAGAAAATTAGTTTTTGTTTTTGGAATTTACCTAAGAATTCAATTCTTTAACTTAAGAAAAAGATGAAAATCATAGTAAAAAATTGAGAGGAAATGCTTAATTTTCAAAAACAAAATGATTACTAAATAAGACTTTTTTTTTTTTTTCAAAATTTTGCATAGATTTTGAAAACACTCTTAAATACACTCCTACAATGTACACAACAAAACAAAGAAATCAATAAGTGAAAGTAGTATTTATAGATTTAATTAAAAAAAATATAAACAAAAATCAAAGTTATCAAACAAGGTTTTAGTAATCGTAGTGATTCATTTTTCATACTTTCATTCGTAACAATTTGATGTTTATATTTATAGAAATGCAACATTAAGATACTATTTTGATAGCCTTTTGATTTTTGAATTTTGGTATTTGAAAAATTAGTTTATAAACACTACATACAACTTGGCTTGCTTTGAGAAATTAATCAAGCCAAGTTTTGAAAATTAAAAATAGTTCTTAAAAACTTGCTTTTATTTTTAGATTTGGCTAAAAATTCAAATTTTTAGTTAAAAAGGATAAAAATCATGAGGTAGAAGTTGTAAGAAAATGTAAACCTAAGTTTTAAATAAAAACTTAATTATCTAACAAAGCCCAAGTTATTGAATTTGAAATAACATAGAAAATTTGGTGGTAAAACAATCTAGGCAAGAAGTGTAGACGAGTGAATAAAGTTGAATATGTACCTCCTAAAATTCCAAAAAATAAAATAATAATTATATTGCTCATTTGCACACGTGTTGATTATTAAGCCTCAATAAATTAATTGCTAATTTATCAAGAACAAGCATATAGTTCAGTGGTTTATTAGCAACTAAGGGGAACAAAAATAAGCATATAGTTCAACTATCAGATATTATATCATATATTATGTATTAGTTAGAACAAGTGGTTGCCATAAAATCGAAATGTATAAAACCATAATATTAAAAAAAAAAAAATGTTCCATTATAAAGACTAAACATGTGTTTTCAAACCATAGAAAAGGAAACTGTTACAAATATTTTATTTTGGGTCTCTTAAAATTTTTGTCCTGATTTTGTCTACAAACTATGGATAAATATATATATATATATATATAGAACATGTCAGTAACTTTTAGTTGACAATTTCAACATATAAACTCACATATTTGCTTTGAATTAGATGGATTGTTAACTCATCACATGTGACATGTGGGATTCAAACATATAGTTCAAATAAACATCTCTATTATGTTAGGTCCTCATTAGATAAATTGAATAAGATATGTGTCAATGTTTGATTTTTTTTTCCCCTCTTAAAAACTTATGAAAAACTCATGCTGGAAGTATTAATTATAAATTTCTTTTCAAAAATCTATGATTTAAAATGAAAAAATATATTTGGTGTATCCGTGTATTTAAGGCTATACTTATTGTTGTGCATTTCATTCAATTGTCCAATTATATATTTTTTTACGAGACAAACTCTTCCTACTATTTGTTAAACATATTTTTAATTATTTTTATTAGCTTTTATGTGTGTTTAGGGTCAAATACACAAAATTGGTAATATTTTAAAATGCATTCAAGTATTGCTGGTTACAATAGAAAGTTTTAAGGCTTTTATTTTTCAAATATAGCAGAATGATCCAAACTATTTATAGATATAGAAAAATTTTATTGTTTATCAGTTTAAACTGCAATAAATTTCTATCGCTCAAGCGATAGATTATTTGTTAATAGTTTGTATCCTTAAATTTGTTCCATATTCTTTCAAAAAGTTGCAATAATGCTGTTAACTTTTCATAAATATTTTAAAACTAAATTGGAGTAGAAATTTTTGTTAGAATAATAGATGAAAATTTTGAGATTTGAAATGGCTGTGTAGGTAAATTAGAACCGTGTAATGATATATTCATGTCCCAATTTCCAGTATCACACTGTTTCAAATCTTAATTTTCGTACAATATTCTGACGAATTTCAGCTCAAATGGTAATTTTGAAACGTTGGTAGAATGTGTCAGAGTATTTTATAAATAAATAACAAAATTGAAGGTAGTTTTTTTTTTAAATAAATAAATATTGGGTCTAAAACATCCAACAAATTTTTGGTTGAATTTATATACCTCGTTTAATTTTGTTGGGAGGATTTTGGTGGAACTAAAGATGATGATTGGCCGCCATCCATGTCAGCGCAACTCCTCCAAGGGACGCTGAGGACTCAAAAAAATAAGAGAAATATAACGAGAGCTTTGCATTTTCTAAATACATGGGAAAAATAAATTATGTCAAATTATAAGTTACCTCTTATTACTCTTCTACTTCTTCTAATAGTCCCTAACTAAATGTGATATATCTATTCCATCTTTTATGATCCCTATATAGTTTAGATTTAAATTTGTGGGCTTAAAAGATTAGTAATAAATTGTTACATATATAGCATAAACACCACACCGAACAAATTTCGAAGTTAGAGATTTGATCTTCTACCTCACATGTTGTAAAAAAACTACCAAACAAAAACTCAATTCATAGTCATAAAGTTTAGGAAAATTATCTTAAATGGCAAAACTGTTGAAAATATTTACAGCTAATAACAAAATACACAATTTATGTGCGATAGACAGCAATAGATCGCGATAGACTACTATCTGTGTTTATCATGATACATATAGTAGTTTATCGCAATCTATCATGGTCTACCGCAGATAGACATTGAAATTTTGTTATATTTGTAAATATTTTGATTCCTTTGCTATATTTGAAAAGAGCCCTAAAGTTTAAGGAACAAAATAAGAAAATCCATGAATTATGCCAAGTGGACTAATTTTGATATATTGCAATTGCATGCTATTTAATCTCAATCAAGCAACGAGGATAACATAGGATAAACACAAAATAAAAGTTTTTGAAATTTTATAAATTTTAAAGAGTGAATGATATAAACCTTAAAATTAAAAGACCCAAATGAAAAATGAAATAACGATGACGAAGAAAGGAACATTTAAAAATGGTAAGAAGAAAGGTGTAAAAGGTGAAAGAGGGCAGGAGAATTCAAACTTAAAACTGAATGATTTGAGTATATATTTGTAACCCAAAAAGTAAGAAGGAAATTAAAACCTTAGGTGGTGGGGCTTTTTCAGTTGGTGCAACTTTTGTTTTAGGGCATTTGATAGCTACGTTTGTGTGATAAAGGACAAAGAAAATCTTCGAGAAAAGAAGAAGGAAGAGAGAGAGATATAGAGAGAAAAGCAAAATAAAGGCAAGTTGATACAAGACAAGCCTTTCTTTTCTTTTGTGTATATAATTCTTCTTCTTCTTCTTCTTCTTCCTAATTTGCAAATCCATGCAGAAACCAAAGCAAAATATATGTTTGAATTTTGGGTTTCTTTTTCCTTTAATATGATATAAACACGAGGCTATGTGGCGTAAAAATCTATGTTTCTTTTGTGTGTCAGAAGAGAGCATTCTTTGGATTTTGTTTCACCTTTAATTAACAAAACCCATCAAACCCCTTTCTGATTTTTACTCTCTTTGAATTATTATGATCCTTTGGAAGTGTGTGTTGTTAAGTGAAGAGGGTGTGACCAAATATGAAACTTACATAATCAAACAAGTTGCAAGAGAAACTAAAAGGGCAACTTTCCACTTCATCTTCATGGTACAGATAGTTGTAAATTTTGCAATTAGACTCAAAATAATTGATTTCTATGTATAATACAATGAAATTAAAGAATTTGCAAATTTTGATTTAGCTCTCGAAGTCTATCGAGGATAGACCATGTCGTTAATAGGAGCCTGTCATTGATAGATTTTGTTATATTTATAATTCTTTAAAAATGTTGCTATACACTTAATTATTAGCTCTAAAAAAGTGCTTACCCATTGCAATTAACCTTAAAATTAAGGTCCCAATTTTGGTAACATTTCACATTTTTAGTTTTTGTTTTTGAAAATTAAACTTATTTTTCTCTCAATTTCTAACAATGGTACTACTTTAGTACAAAAGTTGTATTCTTAACCAAATTTCAAAAACAAAAAATAAGTTTTTAAAAACTACATTTTTTAGTTTTCAAATTTTGGCTTGGTTTTAAAGGTAGAGTGAGTGATTATAGGGTTAATTTTCAAAAACTAAAAACAAAAAATCAAATAGTTAGCAAATAGGCATAAGAAATTGAAACAAATGAGGTTAGAGGGCT
Source organism: Citrullus colocynthis (assembly GCA_031780015.1). Lineage (NCBI taxonomy): Eukaryota > Viridiplantae > Streptophyta > Magnoliopsida > Cucurbitales > Cucurbitaceae > Citrullus > Citrullus colocynthis. The sequence goes on from QLSR01001486.1 coordinate 2,681,646, forward strand.
TAGTATACTTAGAAAGTCATTGCTCAAAGTTACTCTTATTATGCTTATCCATCAACAATTTTTCTTCATCTTGTATTCGTTTTTACAAGTAAAGATTTTAAGTCCAGATAATAATTGTGTAGTAGTTGTTTAAACCTCATTAGCAACTCAAAACCACAAATTATTGGTTAATCTAAAGTTAAGCAACCTACTCTCACATCTTATCAGCATTAAATTTTATTTACCTAACCCTTTTATCATATAGTTAACTGTATAGATTAATATATTATATTGATTAAACGTGATTAAATTAGAGAAAGGAAACATAATAATTTACCTTATGGAATTCATAGAGCATAGATGATTATTGGAGGAAGCATAGCCCATATGATCCCTTTGAGTAGAAAAGATATCATCTTCTAGAGAGCCAGAGCTACCTTCGGAGCGACCTTTAAACACACTAGCTTATTACTATGTATGGCATATATGTATGTTATAATTTTTAAAAATAAAGCGAATTTTTATCAAGCGCAAAATAATACATATTCCGCTTTTTAAATATCTTATATACGTGCAAACTAGTCAAATGTAAAGATATTAAGGACAATAAAATGTACATGCATAATTAATATAGACGTACAAGGTACATGTCCTAGAACACTGGACCTTGTTTCGAAAAATAGAAGACGTATGTTTCGTATGTTTTAATTTAATGAAAAGAGCACGTATAAATCGTAGAACTTGGTAAATAATATGAAGAGGGAAGTATGACAAATACAAATTAAAAAAAAAAAGATAAATTAAAAAAAATCACCCGAAAGATATTGCAATAATTATAATAATAACCTCAAACTTTTATAATAAAAATAAAGTTTTTAAACTTATAAAATTATATAAAAATTATATAATAGTGTAAATTTGAGCTTCACTTTTTATTATGTGAGGTCGGATTTCTTATAAGTTCGAGAATGGTCATATAAGCTTGAAGATTCTATTTTTATAATTTTAAAAAAAAAAAAATTGAGAGTAGTGTGATTTGTTGTAAAATAAAAAAAAATTAATAATAAAATGAAAAAGATAAGGCTGGTAAAAAGAAAAGGGGTAAAGGATAAGCCAAGTGATTAATTACCTGGAGAAGCTGCAGACTTGTCGGTCGTCTTATGAGCCCGAAACATCTGCAATAAAAGTCATTCACAAGAATAAATAAATAAACAATAATACAATAATAATTATTATTATTTATTATAAAATATATTGGTGAGTTACTCATTTGCTTTTCTTAGCTTATAAAAGCTGAAAATTATTAAAGAGAGAGGTTAAGGGTTCAGAATGTTAAAGCGTGATTATAATTAGCATGTAGAAAGTGCTCTTAAGTAAAAAGAGAGAGAGAGGTTAAGGATTCAAAATGTAAAAGTAGTATCATAATTTTGATGTAGAAACTTTTGGATATTATGATTATGATGATTTCATGTTTTTTTTTACCCTTTATTATGCATATATTTTAAGTCTCCATTTCTTACAATGATTTGCATCTTTCTAAAATACTATTGTTGAATTCTTAGCCAAATTTTAAAAACAAAAAACAAGCTTTTAAAGCCTCGGTTGGTAACTATTTTGGTTTTTGCTTTTGTTTTTTTAAAATTAAGTCTGTTTCTTCCTCACTTTTTACATTGATTTGCATATCTTTTAAGTATAATAGTTGAATTCTTTGCCAAATTCCAAAAACTAAACCAAGTTTTTAAAAGCTACTTTTTTTAGTTTTCAAATTTTGGCTTGGTTTTTTAAACCATTAGTAAAAAGTAAATAATGAAGGAATAAATTTGAAGATAAAAAGTAGTGTCTATGGCTTAATTTTCAAAAACAAAAACAAAAAACAAAATGGTTACAAGATGGGGTCTAAAAGCTACTTTTTTTTTTAGTTTTCAAAATTTTGGCTTGGCTTTTTAAACCATTGGTAAGAAGTAAATCACAAAAGAAGAAAATTGAAGGTGAAAGTAATGTATATAGATTTAATTTTTAAATATAAAAAATAAAAAACTAAATAGTTATCGAGGTCTTAATTTTCAAAACTTAGCTTGATTTTTTTTTAAAAAAAGGTAAAAAGTAGATAATAAAGCAAGAAAATTAAAACTTAATTTTAAAAAGGTAAAAATAAAAAATGAAATTAGACTATGTTAATACTTTTATATAATTTTCTTAACATAAGACGAATTGAAATATTAATAATGGCTCATCATCTTCGCTCTGTTCGTTTCGTAATTTGAACAATAAAGTTGGAAAAACAGTAAAAAGAAAATAATAATTAGGTAAATTAAATTTATGATGGTTTATTATTGATTAGAAAAAATGATGAATGATCTCTGTTTTTCTCTCTCTTTGTGAGTTAGGGTTTACTGTGTGAGAAGGTACGTGCATTTATTATATGCATTCATTTAGTTGTGAAACTTGCATCCTGAAATACCAATTATTTGTTATATGTCAAATCGAGCTTTAACGATTTGCGAATTGTAGATTTTAATTTGAATTTAATATTCTAAATTAAAAAGGATTTAAAACAAAAACCTGTAAATGGCTTTTCACGTGAGCCAATGTTAGATCCTTCACATCCATGAGCTCTAGAACTGATTTAGGCGTAGCTCCTTAAACAACACGACATGATGATTAAAGAAAATTAGAAAGAAGAAAGGGAAAATAAATACAAAATAAAAATAAAAAATAAAAAACGAGAATGAAACTTCAAAGTATTACTTTCATGGCCGCCAAGAAGCTCAACAGCATGAACAAACTGAGCGTGGAGGCTGCTCGTCCACCGCATTCTCGGCACCCTCATGGATCGTCCTCTCGCCACCTTCGACGAACGACCAGAGTCCAACTGGTAATGGAGATACGGTGGTGGTGAAGTGAAAGTAGAGATTTTCGAGTACGAGATTGAAGACGAGGAGGAGGAGGAGGAGAAAGTAGGAGAAGTAGACATTTGTTTAGAGTCTTTGAAAGAGAAAAATGAACGGTTGGGATGAATTGGGAAACCGTTAATAGAGTTGAAAAAAGCATGATGATCAAGCCAAACCCCGTTATTTATTTGATTGAATGTATCATTGTAATGATGAGGAAAATGAGTAAATAATTGATTATGATTATGATTATGATTATGATTAGGAGCCCCAATAATAATTCTATCATTAGAGGATTCAATAGTATTAGTAGTGAAGGTAGAATTATTATTGGGTGGACTAATTTGAAGAGAAAGATCAAGAAATGGGGTTGAAGAAGAAGAGGAGGAAGAAGAAGAAGACGATTGAAGATTTATAAAACTTTGAATATTAGGCATTTTAAAACCCTTGAGTCACAAACAGAAGAAGGGTTTATGAAAAAAGAAACAGAAAAGAAAAGACAACCAATCATTCAAAAACAAATTAGAAAACAGGTAGAGCAACAAATTAAGAAGAAAAGAGATTTCAGTTTGGGTTTGTTCTTTGGGAACAGATTTTGTAGAAAGTTAAAGAAAGGAAAGAGAGAGAGAGAGAGAGAGAGAGAGAGGATATGTAAAAGAAAAAAAATGGTTTTAATTGGTCTTCTTCAGCACAGACATGCAGAGTTATAGGGCAGAAGAAAGAGAAGGGAATAAAGGGAAAGACAAAGATGTTTTTTTTCTTTTTTTTTAAATAAATAATAAATAATAATAATAATAATAATTCTTTTCCTCCTCGTCTTCTCTGAGAGAACTGAGAGAATGGGAGAGGGTAATAAATTGGAGAGAATTTTTAATGGATACTACTTTTATTCACTGTCTGTCACATCAACTATTTAAAGAATAGCAATACAAGTTAAAAATATTAATTGTGCCATGTGGCAATTTTCATTGGCTATAGCAAAGCTACGTGGTTTACACCCAAGTTTTTTCCTTTTAAAGAATGATGTAAAATACACTCTTAAATAAATTAGGAATACACTCTTAAATAAATTAGGAAAATTATTATAAATGAAAAAGAAAACATCAAACTACTTATAAATATAGAAAAATTTCAACCGTAGAACGACATAGACTGCTATCGCTTAGTGATAGAGAAAACGATAGAAGTTTATCGTAGCTTATCTCTGAAATTTTGCTATATTTGTAAATAGTTTGGCTCATTTTGCTATATTTGAAAAATAACCCAATAAATTATGACTTTTTTTGTCCCTATATTTTAAAGTTCGTTTACTTTTAGTCTATGTATTTTTATTTATCTAATTTTAGTTCATGTACCTTTATTAAATTTAAAATTTTGTTCTTAGTTTGTGTTTGATTTTTTTTTTTTTTAAAATTGTCATCTATCAGTACTTTTACTATAAAACATAGTAACTGATAGCACAAAAGATGTGCTATCTTGCCCCACTTAATTCAAGGTTGTCCTTAGATTTTATATGTTCATTTCATTATTTTACAAATATTGACCACCTATGAGGTAGAGTTGAGCGTTAGAGCTGAAATGGAGCCAAAACGGATCAAAACGAAGCTCAGTTGCATCAACCAGGAAAGAGAGAGAAAATGCCCAAAATGCCCTTGAAGCCACGATGCAGTGGCGCTGCCTCGACACTTTTTTTCGAGAGCTGAGGATCTAAAGATAGGCCCCAATGCCGTGACGCTCTGATTGTGAATGCATGCAAATTTTTCGTCAACGTTGTGGCGCCAACCCGATTCTATAAAAAAATAATTAGCCAGCTCTTGGACGATTTCCTCTCCACTTTTCTCCTATTCTTGATTGTTGGATGTACGGAAGCGACACCTCGATGTCCATTATGAAGATTATGGGCTAAAGGTAACCTCATTGTAGCTTGGGTTTCTAGGATTTTTCCCTTATTTCATGTATTTGTGAGTTTTGGAATTGATTTATTGTATTTGTTGGCTTCAATTCTGTCATCAATGAACTTTTATCATATATCAGACGCTTGGGGATGTATGGTTACTACTTTATGATTATTATTCAATTTAGTACATTTGATTGCATATTAACCGTAGGAATCAATAGGTCAAGTTAGCTTGCGAATCGAATTAGATAAGTATTGATCTAATCAACCTAGAATTGAACTAAACGAATATCTAATTAGGAACTTGAAAATTAAACATTCACCCTAACGTTCCCCAGATCTTAATGCAATTAGGTTAATTTGAACATGCATGCTTTCATCTTTTCAATTAGGCTAGTTAGTTGCTTAGGACAAATTAATTAGCCTTTCTAATTAATTTGGTTAGGTGCAAGCAATCATTCAATTCAATGATTGATGACCAAATATCTTGAAAAATGGGAAAATTCTTTATAACCCAAGCTAGATTCTTCTAATATATTGTTTCCAATCTTCAATTTGTGTTTGCTATTTTATGCATTCAAATTTCCTTGCCATAAACCAACTTCAAAATCTCCTTTGGTTACCCAAGGACTATAAACAAGTTAATTGAGAAATTAGAGGGCCCTTATGTTCGTCCCGGCCTTACCACTACTACAATTTAGTGAAAATGATTAAAATTATTTGGGAAGCGGAATTGGACGACAAATTTCGCGCCTTCCATTCACATATTTTATTTTTCTTTCATGAAAATCATTATTATTATTTGAACAATTTAGGTGAAAATTAACTTTGAGGGACTAAATTTAAGATTTATTAAAAGTACATGGATTAAAATTGAACAAAAACTTAAAAGTATAAAGACCAAATTGGTATTCTAACTAATAATTAGTAGGGGCAGTTGCAAATATAGCAATCAGGCCTAGAATTATTTAACTTTTGAAACTATTGATGATGGACCATACCATTGGTAGGAATCCATCATCGATAGAAGTCTATTATTGATAGATTTGTTATTTTGCAATTCTTTTTAAAATGTTGCTATATACTTAATTATTATCCCTAAAAGTACTTTTTCCTATTTATAAAGTAAAATGTACAAATAGTAAACATAAACATGAAAAAAATTATAGTTTCTAACCTTTTTTTCATAATATTTCAATTTTAGGAAAAAAAATATTAAAATACCTTGAATTTATCCTTATTTGGCGCTCTTGAACGTTTTGAGTAGTTTCTAAGTTATATGGATATTATCATGCTTTTATTTTAGGTTTTATTTTGGACCTACGTTGTTTAAGATTCATGAGGGGTGTTGTATATAATTTATCTACACCTTTACCTACGTTCTATCTCTGTATTATCACGTAAATCTATGTATTATATTTTTGGATTTTTTTTCTTGTGACTTATTTCTCCTATACTAAAATAATTTAGGTCCAATGTAAGTTATTTATGACTAAAAATTAATATCCTTAAATGGGGTGAGCTAGAGAAATTACATAGAGAGAAGCAAAATCTCAAACTTTTAACTTTTTACATGCATATTATTTCAATTTTTTTTTAAAAAAGGTTTTTGAGTCGAGTATTAAGACATTATTTAGGAAGGAAAAATTCATATCGTAAATATGAGCAGAGCCATAAATTTTAATGCTCTTTTCAAATATAACAACAGGAATCAAAATATTTACAAATATAGTAAAATTTCACAATCTATTTGGGATAGTCGCAGTCTATTGCAGATAAACTATGTATAATTTTGTTAGTAATTGTAAATAATTTTAGTAGTTTTGCCATTTAAAATAATTTCCCTAAATTTTAAGAGGCACAAATATTTTTATTTATATCTATTTTATTTATATATTTATTTGCAAAAGATTTTAAGGAGGACAAATAACCCTCACCTTCTAACTTTTTATGTGTATATATATAGTATAATATATAAGAAGTACTTAAAAATGCAAAACAAAATACATTAATTAGACTCATTGTCAACGTGTTTGTTATTTGTAAAAATGGCAAAAACGCAACTCACATGTAAGAGATGTAAAATGCCTAAAATGTCCTCATTACTAATATACACTTTATACACCTGATACACTTAATACATGTGATACACTTCTGATATACACTTGATACACTTGACTAATATACTTAATATGCTTGATAATGATGTGTTTGACAGATATGCTTGATATACTTGTCAATCATGCACTCTTATATTATTGATAAGCTTGATACACTTGACTGATATACTTGATATGCTTGAAAATGATGTGCTTGATTGATAAATTGCTGATAAACTTGTTAATCATTCATTCCTTTATATTGCTGATAAACTTGATACACTGGACTAATATACTATAAACTTGATAATGATGCACTCTATAATGTTGATATACTTGATTAATATATTGTTGATACACTTGATAATAATTCACTTGGTTGAGTTGATATACTTTACAATGATACACTTAAACTTTAAATAAATAAATAATAATAATAATAATAATAATAATAATAAAAAACTGAACACTTTTTCTTTGCATTAGCACTCCACCCCCTCCCCCTTCTTTCACTAACCAGCACTCCTCCACACCATTTGTTGCCAGCCATTGCTCTGCCTCCTCGCCGCTTACCTCCGTTGCTTGTAACACGTCAGGTCGCCAACCACTGCAACATGAATTGCCATTTTTTTTTTCTCTTTCTTTTTTTCTCTTTCTATCGATCAGTTCTTCAGAGCAAATATGTAATATAAAATAATCATAGATCTAGATTTTAAATTTTTTCCATATTTACAAAATATCAAATATGGGTGACATGCCTACAAAACAATATATTCAAATTGCCACACATTACATATAACTTTGAATAGTTTGCAATATCTACAAAATAAAATAGGATTCATTACAATTGTTAATATTTTTTTCCTCTCATATTTCAATTTAGGGAAATTCCATTGTAGTTTTTAATAAATTAAAAATAATTCAATTTTTAATTTATAATGAATGGAATAGGATGGGGTAAAATGGACATAAGGAAGAAAAATAAAAACTAAAAGTTCAAAATTTTACTATATTAACAAAATTTAAAAAGTCATGGCTACATTTGGGTCCAGCGTTAAAAGATTATTTACGGAGAAAAGTGTATAAAATAGACGTGGAATCAGAAATTTTGATAGGGAGGGGCAAAATCTCATCTTTCCTTAAACTTAATTCTTTTCTAATATTGAAATACATGTTTGAGAGTGATTTTAAAATTGTCAAATCATTTTTGTCATTTTTAAAATCACTCAAAAATATATTTTTAAACACTCAAAATTAATTTAGTTTTCAATTTTACACTTAGTTGCATTTTTCATATCATCAAAATTAGTTTTGAAAGATTAAAACTATGTTTCACGGTAGTTTTAAAAATGACAAAAGTGATTTTAGCTATTATAAAATCACTCCCAAACATGCCCTAAAAAGGATTGCAATTTCTTTCCTCCTTTTTGAGAACAAGTAGGCTACGGTTACTACGAGGTACTACAAAATATTATAAATTGTTTATAGTTAATAATTAACTAATTAATTAATTAGATGGTTTTTGTAGTCTTGAAGAAAATTTGAATTTGGTCCTTACGTTTTGATATTTTAACTAATCTTTATAGTAAGAAGTATGTAGGAAGATTTTATCAAATTATAAAAATTAAATTTTAATTTTTAAAATTATAGAGACTAAATTTGTAATTAATTAATTAATTAATTTATTTATTTTGTGTTGGGTGAGGGGTACATTTCAAAGGAAAAATGAGGGCCTTTTGTCAGTGTTCTCTATGGTCAACAAATCCCAAACACTGCCCCAAATGAAATTAATGGTTCAATTTGGCAGTTTGCTAATATACGTATGAATTATGATCTATAATTAGTGTGCGTGTGGAAGTGGGACACATTTTGCAGGTTTTGTTACAAAATTGCATTTTTGGAAGCCCAACCAAAAATACCTAAATATTTCGACTTCGTGCAAATTTAAATTTTTGTAGCATAATTAGAATGAGTTGGTCATTATAAAAATAGCCATTTTGTGACTTATGAGTCATTTTCAATATAGCTCAATGAAAGATATATTAATCATACCATCTAAAAAAAAAAAAGTTATTGGTTTGATATTTCTTTTACCATCCGAATTAAAAATATATATACATAGACATATATCCTCGATTAAAAAGTAATAAATTGGGTTTAATAAACATAGCCGGCCTAGCAAGATTATGATTTGATCGATATCTTCATAAATTAGGAAGGTTTGACATCAGTATCATATACTTTTATATAGTTAATTTAAATATAATTTTATTTTATTTTAAAAAATTTTATGGATATATTTAAATTGATTTTTTATATTTTAATCGGGAGGCAAACTCAAATTAGTTTGAAACTGCTAAATTTAAAGGATGCAGGCATGAAAAGGGTAAAACTTATTTGTACAAAAAAAAAAAAAAAAATAAAAAATAATGTGGAAAGGTCAAATTTGTAATCAGGGGACTCTTAAAAAATTCACCATTTAGCTCTCTCTCCAAAGACTTAAAAAGAAAGAATGTAGTTAATATAGAAGTTTGAACTTTTGGATGTTTTATTGTACTAAATAAATAAAAATGTATTTCGTTGACGCACATCAAACAACAAGACCATGAATGAGATGTAATACAAGTTATGGATGTTGCTTATACAAGTAATTGGGAAGGAAAAGGTTTTATATGCAAGATGCCTATGAAAATCATTGATCTATGTTGCATCACACATGGAATTCCTGTATGTTATATTATTTTACCATTTGTTACAGTGTCGAATGCTATGGTAGATACCTTTCCTCAATGTATGATGGGCATATAAACCAAAGGGTTTTGCTCTGTTGATTGGGTTCCAACTTAACCATCAAGTGGGATAAAGTCTCAAGAGGGGTTTGCATAGCACCAAAAAGTTGGGCATTAAAAGTTCAAAGGGGCAAAACGGGTGAGTTGTATGCATAAAGCCCAAGGAAAAAGTTTAAAAGAGGATATGTTAGATCAGGATGAAAATTTTAGGTCCCACAGGTCAAAGTTTCATTTATTACGTGGGTTTGTGTTGACCAACCCTAGCTACTACTAAGTTACTTACTCGGTTATTTTAGTACTCATCATTTTCCTTCCAGTTTAAGGGGTGTTTATATATGTATATATATATTTTTAATGATTTCAGGGTCCCAAATTAAGGAGGCGTAGGCATTGAGCATGGAAAAAATGAGGTGGTGAGTTTGGTTAAGTTTTGAGCTATGAGGTGAGTGGTTTTCTTTTAAAAAGTTAATGTCATTTTCATACATAGTAATAGTGTTTGTATGGTGGAGAAAAGAAATGCCTCACAGGATAGTCAAAGGATCTTCGGATCTAGTTTTTGGGCTTGTGATGGAACTATGCACAAGATGGTCAGAGGATCTTCGAATCTAGAATCTGAGCTTGTGACGAAATTTCACAGGATGGTCAAAGGGTCATAAGACCTAAATTTTGAGCATGTGAGAAGAACCTCACGTGGTATGATTAGAGGATCGACGGATCTAGCTTCTGAGCCCATAAGAGGTAGATCTATGTGTACATAAAGGAAATGACAGTTTGATGCGTTTAGTAGAGCCAGCAAGGAGTGGATATGGTACAGAGATAACTGGTTCTGAGGTTTGAGTAGTTAACCTCATTATGACACATGAGTGTTTAAGCTTGTTTTATTGATAAGGGTTGAGGAGGAACCCTATGCTTATTTTCTATTTACCACTCACTAGGCTTCTAGCATATTCTTTTTTGTTTATTTCTCTTTCTTAGGTAGCAAAGGAGTCATTGTTGCCACTTGAAGTCGAGGTCTGCCACAAGATAATTGTTCTTTCCAAAAGTTGGAATTGGGTTAGTAGAATCATTGTATTCGTGTAAAAAGATTTATATAAGCGTTAAAATGAATTCTTTGATTTTCTTAACATGTATACATACTTGATTCTTAAGCATTGATTTGGGTGGTTGAATGAGATGGACAATAAGTGTCACAAAAGGGTGATATTTGCTGTCACTACGTCTCCTTTCAGGTTAAAAAGGTTAATTTGGGAGAGGGTGTAACATCTTGTGTCACTATTTCAAACATATTGTTCTTGACATCCTTACAAACTTTTTTAGTAAAATAAATATGGTTATCTAAAGATGTCAGACAAATTCTTTATTTTTAGATATTTGAAAATTCTACTATTTTTATTTAAAGAAAAAAAAAACAAACAAACAACCTTTGTGACGCTTTAAAACAATAGTTAACACATATTGGAAAAGCCCATAAAATTTAATACATTAACTTTTCATAGAAAGCAAACTAGAAGAAATCACGAACAATAAAAGAAGTGCAAGATTCATCCTAGGAAGTGTTAAAGTAAATAGATTCTATTCCAATTATAGATTTTTTGTATTTTCTTTATCTATATTTTTCCTTTCCAGTATTTTTCCTTTTTTTTTTATTTCTTTCCTTTGCTGGGTCTATAGGTATCTATTTAATCTTCCATTCATCTTTGTAAAATTAAGTTGATTATTCAATATATTCCAATTAAGTTAATTATTCAGTAAAATAAAAAAAAAAAAAAAAAAAGACCCAAAAAAATAAAAAAAAGAAAAAGAAACAAAAACAAAAAAAAAAACATGGGTATCAGAGCCCTTGTTCCTAGGGTTCTGTCTTATTCTACAATAGCCATTATTGCCTCTATCCGATCTCTGGCTCCGTTGATCAGCCATCAACGGAGGCAGATTCACCACTCAAGTTCGTCTTCGATTCACAGTCCAAGTTTGTTTCTACTCTGTCAAACGCACATATCTGAACCCTCCCTAATTACGCATAAATCGCCGCCCAGATTTGGTTATGTTTAGTTAATTCGGTTCACATGCTTAATTGATTCTGTTATTTAGTCTTTGTTTTTTTTGTTTTTTTTTTTTTTTTTGTTTATTCTTTTTCCCTCCCTAAGTTTTTCTTTTATTTCTCTCTTTTTTTGTTTGTTTTTTTTTTTTTTTTTGTTCATGAGTTTCAGTCTCTATTCCGTTTTTAGATATTTCGAGGTCTCTATTATGTTTTATGTTTTGTTTACAGATTTGTATTGTAGGTCTCTGTTCCATTTTCAAATCGGTCATTCGTGGGTTCTATTTCAAATCTCTATTTAGAACTTTGTTTTTAGCTAAGAAGTTCTTCGTGGGTCTCTATTTTCAATCCAAAAGTTCTTTGTGAGTCTCTATTTCTAGACCAGAAGTTCTTCATGGTCTTTGTTCTTTGTGGAGAAATTTGTTCGTTAATTCTTGTGTTTCTAGTTTTATTGTTTTCTTTTAATTTCGCTATTATTTCTTTGTTTATTCCTGGGGTAGAAGTTGGAGGTTTTTTCAACAAGTGGTATCAAAGCATTAGGTTTGTAGTTTCTTGAATTTCTAAGTATGCTCTGTGGTTGCAGCATTATTTGCACTTCCACATCAGAGAAGAATTCTTAAAACGAGCTGCAATGCTTATGAATAGTGTAGGTTGTTCACTATTTGCAGATTCGTTTGGAGAAAAGCAAATGTGTGTCAAGCTTTATGGGTCCAATAAAGTTTGATGTGGAAAAATTTGATGGAAGGATGTACTTCGGTTTGTGGCAAGTGCAAGTCAAGGATGTGTTAATATAATTTGGGTTAGACAAGTGCAAGTTAAGCAGTGATGGTGTCTAGTGCAGTTTCTGAGTGATTTCGACAGAGGTTCAAAGAAGAGAGTCTTCAAGCAGAAGAAGATAGGATGTTAGGAATGCGAACAACCTGACCACGTGAAAAACAGAGTAGGTTTTGGGTTTTATGCCCTAAAACTCATAGATAATAAATGTAATAATTTGATAGCAATTTAATCATTAATAAAGAGCTATTGATGTGTTACTTCAATAAGCGCTATTGATTGTTTTTGTTTGTTTTGTCTAAATAACCCTAAATCCAATAAACTAACATCCTAGATTGTGTTATGAGTCTTGAACTGTATGTGGGGACATATGGAGATTAATGTTCAAGATACAGTCTAAAGGGTCTATAGTATAGGGATAAGGTTGGGTACCTTATCCTGGTGATACTATGGATACGACCCACTTTATATTTGACATAAACGCAATGATCTAAAACGTTCGTGTAGGTAACACGCAAGTTGGGGTATCCTATGTCATGAGTTTACATAAGACCGAACCACAAAATACTGATCACTAGATGTAACTCCATTGACTAGTTAGGTTTTTATTTTAATAAGATGACCTAGACAACTTAGTCTTAATCCTGAGTATATTATGAACTCCTGTCCATAAGGGATTGTCCTTTGATTTGTATGGGTGAGAGTGGTCGTTTGCTAACTCAATATGCCTACCGTCTTGGGGACAAGACCGAGTGGAGAGCTGGGGACATAATTATATAAAATGGAATTCACTCATTCCCATTTTTAGGGTAAATAGATAAATGTTCCCTTAAGTGGTGTCTCCTGGACTTGAACGAAGGGCCCTACCCTCTCACTAGCCTGAGAGGGGTTTCTGTTTAATGGTTGGACCATAAACAGGTTGTTCATTAGAGGAGCACTAGTACTTAAGGATTTAAAAGTAGCGTAGGGGTAAAACGGTAATTTGACTAAACTGGTGTTACGAACACTTGTGAATGACTAATTTGCTATTACTGGTCTATATATATGGACACAGAAATATATCTACAGTGAGAAAAGTACAGTTGTGGATCTTTAGTGGAGTGTACCCACAGTTAACGAATATTGATTAATGTGGTTAATGAGTTTAGCCGATTAATCTTATATCATTGGAGCTTTTGATCTGTAGGTCCATAAGGTCCCCTTGCTAGCTCATTACAAACCAACAAGGATCAACTATGTTGAAAAAAAAATTTAATTTAATTGCATGATTTATTATAAATTTTATTTGAATGTGATTCAAATTATAACGTTATAATATGAAGAATTAATTAATTTGAATATGATTCAAATAAATAATTATTTATTTGAATAAAATTCATATAAATAAATAGAGTGAGAATTAATTAATTAATTTGAATTGGATTCAAATAATTAATTATTTAATTTAGATGAGATCCAAATCAAAGATTCTACATAAAATAAATAGAGCGAGAATTAATTAATTGATTTGAATTGGATTCCAATAATTCATTATTTAATTTGGATGATCCAAATCAAAGATTCTACAAAAAAAATAAATATTTATATAAGATTTAAATATTTTGAACCCTTTAATATGAGATATTATTTGGGTAGATATTTATTAATATTGGATATTATTAAATATTTGATTTAAAATCTCTGCATAGAGTTTATCATAATAGAATTAGGAGTAACCTATAGAGTTCTATAAATAGGGTTCTTGGGAGCCTTCATAGAAGGCACTCTCTAAGAGAATAATCTCTACAATTACTCTAAAAATTTTCCTCTGCTAATTATCCTAATTTTCTTAGAAAAATTCTAAGAAAATTCTTCTTCCCATTCTTTCAAAGAAACAGTTCCCACAAACCGGATCCTTGCCAGAGTCACAGCGAGGAAGATCTCTTGGAAAAGAAAGACTACAAGAAGAAAACTATCGGTTCGAGAATTATATATTGATAAAGGTATGACACTTAACCTTTTTCCTTACTTTTTGTAATTTTAATTCTTTCAGTAAATCAAAAAATGCGATCACACGCTTCCACCGGGATTCAATTCCCTTCAGTAGGTTCGTCAAAGGGATTTGGATCGGATGCTGAGTTGTCTTTCTCGTCAAGGGAGACAGTGACTTCCTTTGAAGAAGACACAATTCATCCTTGTGGTATGTTCGCTCTACCATGATAGAGGATGTGATGTTAGTAGTTCTACACATTTACACACGGGCATTGACTTGACAGTTATGCAAGACGTGTGGTGGAAGTTATGTCGATGGTTAAAGGATTTCCAGGTGAGCCAAGTAGGTGGAAGTTGCACCATAAATAACAAGGTTTATCAACATGTGACGAGAAAGGAAATTCTTGGAAGGTGATATTCCAAGTGGTCTACTCTATATACTAGAGTAGGTTATAGTTCTCTATAAGTTGAGAATTATGATTTTCAATAAGACAATGGATGTAGCAGAAGTTGTGAATTCTTCAAATATCTTTCCAAGGTGGAATTTGTTGGATTTTTGGGCAAAATATTAGAAGTGCAGTTATCTCACATAAAAAAGGTTTAGGAAAGTCATGGGCTCTAAGCACTATAAAAGGAGCCTATGCCTTTGTTTTTTAACTGTCCTAGTCTGAAACACTTTAAGCTTAGTGTGTAATACCCTATCTCTAAATCTACGTACTTAAGATGGCTACTAAGAAAAGAAGTAAGACAAAGAATAGTGGAGCTGAGATTATAAGCATGTGGAGTTGGGAAATTTTTAAGATAGAAAAGTTATGTTTGTGGAATTGCTGAATTATTGGCCAAGAAATTCTATGCGTTGAGATGAATGGAAGGAGGAAAAGTGATTTGTAAGCTGGAGTTTTGGTTTAAGAAGAAGGCATTAAGAAGTTGGAAAGAATTATGTTAGGTGATTTTGAATGGCAATGTGATCTAAGGACTTAGAAAATCTTTCGAGTGTGTCAACTATGTTTGGGAAGTATCACTATGCGAAGAAGACTAGTTGGACGCATAGTATTAGGAAAAGAATGGATATTTCACTAAGAGTGAGAATGAAGGATTGAAGGCATAGTTGGGAATTAGTTATAAGTTAGATGTATCTTTGGAACATAATCAGGTTGACGCATAGAGGGTAAAGCATGAACTCATGGTACTTTAATTTGGAAGGAATTTGATATTGAAGTTTGGAAAAGGAAAACGAGAATTAGGAAAAAGAGGAAATCGCATGGTTCACATTTAGTCTTGGAAAGTAGCAAGTTATGGGAATAGTTTTGGAGGATGATAAGCTAGAAAGATAAGAGAAGCCGAAGAACCTTAAAGTGTGAGCAGCATACGTTGAAGGTTTATTATGCATTAGTAAGGATTATGGTGTTGGTAATGAAGTCTTGGGGTATATCATAGCAAACGTAGATAAGGTCATCAACTGTTCAAGGTAGCTATGATTGAAGGGTTGCTACGTGTTGAAGGTGGCTATCATGGATAGTTAAGGCTATGCGTTGAGGAGCTTAACTCCATGATAAAATGGAAATGTAACCTTGATTTCGAGTAAACATATAGGAAGTAGTTAAGGAAGGAAATGTAGCTTTGGCGAAGGTAGGACGTATAAAAAAGGAATAAAGTTAAGTCATGGAGTGTTGGAAAGAAATCTAAGTCTCAGAAAGGAAGGATAAACGCATAAGGAGAAATAGGGGGAAGAATACTATCGCAAACTGAGTAACGCATAGACTTCTATCGAGGGATGTTCTCGAGTGTTGGATAAATTAGAAGGTTGAGAAGTAAGTTTAAAGACTGGGAGCAAGAGGTGGATGCATACTAATTTATCATAAGAGACATAGTTAAGTACAAGGAAAAGGTTAAATGAATAACCTTGGAATATAACTCAAGGACACATAGAGGGATAATCAAGGAATCCTCAAGGATAGGAGGAAGGTCATGGACGCAGAGCAAAGTAAAGGTAAACGCAAAGAGTACAAACGCATAAAGGAAGGTCTTGAGTTGGATTTGGTTATCAAGGGTAAACCACATCGTCGGATGTGTTATCACACAAGAGAAGGACTTGTAGCTAAGATTGGACATAAGGGAAGAGAGTTGGACGCATGGTATTATGCAGTAAGGTACAAATGCATAGTAGTGTGCGTTTGAGACATTGACGCCTAGTAGTATGCGGTAGAGAAACGGGGTCAAAGGTAGTATGGCCAAGAGTAAGGGAAGAAAGTAATGAAGCTAAAACTTGAAAGAGGATTAAATGGGCACATAGGAGACACTGTGTTGGATGGATAGTTTGTGTATTGGAGTAAATTGGTATTAGAGCGTAAGATTTTGAGAAAAGGAAGCTTAAGTTGTGAATCTAAAGTTGATATAGTAGATTATAGTTAACGGACAAACGAGGTAGGCAAGCAGACACCGGAACTTCACAAGCTACCTGAGGAGTGTAAAGGAAAATTCAGAGGATCTACTAGTAAGTATGAGCTCGTATAACTAAATAATATTTATTGTGAATAATTCGATGATTAACTGGTGATGTTAAAGTAGTATGAGAAGAATTTATAAGGAAAATAGTGAACGGATTTATGTGATTTGATAGAGTTGTCAGGAAATATGCTTCTACAGAAATGATGTATTGAATCCTTGTTTTATGCGTAACAGATTTAACATGTTTGTTTTCGAATAAAAGTTAGTTTTATAAAACTAGTCACTCACGGGGCTTTAGCTTACGCTTTTCCATGTTTTTCTATTTTCCAGGTAGCGAACAAGTTCGGGATGCTTTGCCTACACAAGAACCTCGTCTGGGTCGTTTTTAGTGTTAGTGGTTGAACAGTGAACCTTACAGAGGAGACAAGGTTGCTGTCTTCACATCTCCTCTCGGGTTATAGGGGATAATCCGGGAGGAGGTGTGACATAGTGTGCTAACTCTAATTAAATTACTTTTGTATTCTTTAGTTTGAGAGTGAAAAAAAGTGTGAGTAGTCAAAAGCTTTAACAGAGTGCTATTGTAATTGGGATCGAAAGAGAGAAATATTTTATGTGATTGTAATAATTTTTCACATGGAAGTAGTGTTGAATATAAGGGTCTTGCCAATTATGCTGCTGAGATCACTTCGGTTTCGAGTATGATATCTATGTTGGGGTTTTTGTCGTCTATGACTCACACTCTCCTTTGTGACAAGATCAGTGCCACCTATAGCATCACCAATCCAGTTATGCATCAATGAACCAAACACATTGAGATCAACTGACATTTCATTTATGAGTGAATCCCCGTCAGTTAGCTTGTTAGATATGTTTCGTGTAAGGAACAGTTAGCCGATGCTCTCACTAAGGCCCTGCCATCGTCAAGGTTCATCGCAATACGTACCCAGCTTACTGGTCTCAACAACCTATTTCGCTTGTGAAGGGGGTGTTAGTTAGTTGGTTTAGTGTAATTGTTATCTTTAAAGTCTTTTCGTATAATGTTTTAATTTTGCCTCTCAGGAGCTATCGTCAATTTCCTTTTACTTTCTCCTCTTATATGTTGACATGCGTTGTCTGTAAGGTTGTATATATATTATTGCTATATTATATTAATTAGAATGGAAAAATACATTTCAATACAGCAACTTTCTTTTCATTCTTAGACTTAGTGTTTTCATATACTTTTACAGGGATATTTTAAATTTGAGTATACTAACTCTAGTTAAAGTTTCTTCTTGCACTCTCTAGTTTTAGAGTGAAAAAAATGGTGTGAGTGACACAAAATTAAGTTTTGAGATAGTGCTTTTGTAATTGAAATTGAGGTAAGAATTCTATGTGATTGTAATTATTTTAATTTTTACATAGTAAATTTCTTTTGTGAAATGTAATTGTTAGGATTGGTAAACTCTATAATAATGAGTGTCTAAACATGATTCTATATTCAACAAAAAAAAAATAAAAAACACTAGAATTGGTTCTTCTGAAAATTTACTACAATACTCTAATGGCAAAATAGAAAGTCACTTGATAACTTGTAGAAATACAAGTTATTATATTCATTATTAGGAATAATTAGAGTAATTTTGATGATAAACGCATGATTTTAGCATTTGAATTGTATAATATGAATAACTCTGCGTTTACTATGTTTACAAAGGAATCTATCCTAGAAATTATGAGATTCTATCTTTTTGAATGCATGATAGAGCTAAAAAGGAAACGAAACATAATTTAAGTATAAAGAAAAGGATGCTGCCAGAATCATTGAAGGTCACAACGCCTGAAGATCAACGCATCGACTACCATGCATTGAAAAGAAAAAGTGATTCAGATGCTTTGTTGGCAACTGTCATATCGATATGCAAGTGGACAACTGACTTTACTAGATCATGATAGATCAGATGAACCGAAGACGCGAAGAAGCCTGCGCAGTAGAACATGGAATTTAATGCAAAGGTGTCAACTCATCATGAAACCACCTTTTTGGATGCCTATAAATAGCCTATTTTATACTTCATGATGAGAACGGAGAGAAAAATACATAGTGGTGAAAGCTTTGCGAAAATTCTCCCTCAACCCCATAACCACATTCTATTTCGAGCTCTTCTGTGAGAAGATTCTGAGAGTTTTCAGCGCCTCCTAGAGAGTGAGAACCTATCCCCTGTACAAATCATGTCTTAGATAGCCACCATCTCAAGCCTCAAAGAAGCAAGACATTGCCATTGGCGGCTTGACGACTTTTACTTTCATTCTTTCATTATGAACATTCTTCTTGCTTGTATTTTGTTAATGACATTCGAGAGATTTGTTTATTTTCTTAATACAAGTTTGATGGACATTAATCATCCATATATTCTCATCTATAACACTTTACACCATGAATTTTGAATGATTAATGAGTTAAGTGTATAAAGTTAATTAGTATTTCCAAGTTTTACTAAGTGTGCTTTCATCTTGATTAAATGAGTACTTCAAACTTTCTTAAGTCTGTCGAACAAATAGGTTTAAGTAGGTAGAACCATGTGCTTGAGAGAGTCGGTGATTCACCTTTAACATTTAACAAGAAAAGAATTGGCTTTAGAGATAAAGTTCAACTTTTGTCGGAAGAACTCACCATGCGTCTTAGAAATAAGATTAATGTGGCATCAAAGCATCGAGATATGTGTTCTCAATCTTGAATTTGTAAGCATGAAAAAATTACTTAACCAACACTTAGGAAAATGTTCGCTAAGCTATCTTAACGCTGCTTTTCTCATGGTTCCACTCCCATTCTCCACGCATGTTGTCTAAGTATAGTTTGTACTTGACAAACTCATCCATTTCCATCCCACATCATCATTTCACTTGTTTTATCCATCGATTCTTTATGTATAAAGTTAGCTTTAGAGAATTCATTCATGAATGTATAGATAAATTTGTACAGATCAACGCATCAATCAAAGAACATTCTCAACGCATAATTATTACAAATCTTTGTCTTCGTCCCTGGACTCTCCAGGAAACCTATTTAAACTTGCACTTGAGTTTCTATAGAGAAACTTGCGTCTAAATGTATACATCTCCTGATTTCAATGCGATATTAGGCCAATACGAGCATAACGCATCATACACACTTTTAACGCAACATCACTCATTTATGAAAAGGAATAAAGAGATGTGTTTGCATTCTGGGAAAAAAAAATACTAGGCTTATGATTAATTAATAAGATATGTCACATTCCAAATAAAGCATCTACCTAATATTAGAAAAGTAGATAAAGAGGATTAGACCCTTGAAGCATAATAAAAAGATCGTTTAATTTAGAATAATTGATCCATTTGAACTTTTTTTATATATCCCTTGAGAAACACAGCAAAATCAGTAGTAAGAAGAGGTTGACAATCAAACACCAATTCAACCAATCAAATTGTCATCAAATTTTGTGACATGCAACCTAACTCTCTAGAGGATTTAAAAACTCACAATTAGCTCCAATAGAAAAACATTTTAAGAAATGTTAAGATTCAAATTTAGACTTCTAACAACTACAAGTAGAAAAAAGATGATAGAGTATATAAAGAAAAGTGTTACAAATAACTTTGGATATATGAGAAAGACCAAGAAAGGAAGTAAAAGTTTGAGGGCAAAAGTCAAGAAAGTTGTCTCATCCCTCAGACCAAAGATGAGCAAGAAATAGGCCCCAGTAAGGCGTTGGACAGTGAGCGATTGGGCCATTCTATCCAAAAGGCTCGTTTCGGCCATACAGGCCGAGGCCAACCAACCTACCCCTTTTCTAAGGCTTGCCCATTGCAAGCCTACAATTGGATGCAATTGGATCATTCAACCAAAAAGATTCGTGTTGGCCATTACTCCAATTGATTTCTCTTGTGGAAGCTCGATCCAACATTCTAGAGTCTAATTCGTAAAAAAATGAAGGAAATTTTAGTTTGTCTTCTTCTTTAAATGTTTGTTCTAACTCTTATAACGAAAACTAACTTAAGTATCTAAGAGCATGTGACAAGCACCGTACCGGTGTGTAATTTTGATTGTTTTGCCTATAACCTCTTCTCTAAAATACAAATTCACCATAAACAACATATGCATGTAAGCAAGTGCATTCTTTTGACTAGATTTTACCACAAACAAAAAGCATCTTTACTCATACAAGACATTAAAAAAATAATAAATAAATAAATAAATTTATCATCAATTAATTCTAAACAAAATCTTTGAAATTTAAATTGTTCTATAATATCAAACGATTGACTCTTTTTCTCTTTTTTTCATTTTTTATTTTGTCTTTCCCTTTCATATATTCGATTTCTCATTTCACCTCTCCAATTTTCCAACAAAATATTTTTGTCATGTCAATGAATCAAATAAGAAAAAAAGAACTTCATTTGTTTTCTTCCTTTAAAAGGAATAAACATATTGTTATTTGGTATTCAATAATTTATTTTCAAATTTGGAATTGACCTGAATCAGCTGTCGGCTCAAGGAGAATCCATTGATTGGATTGTTCATTGATTGAAAAAATTTGTGTAATAAATGCCACTTTATTTGGTGTCTTTGGTGGGATCACATTTCTTAGAAGATTTTAGAAGATCTCATGGAATGCTAAAGCTCCTTGTTGTGTGCCAATTTTGACACTTGTGGGTGAGACATAGTCCTTTTCACCAATTACTTCCATTAATACCAAATTCAGATAACAGATTATCAAACATATCATATACATTTATTGTTTGTTAAGATATTATTTTACTTCTATAATTTCAACTTTATTTAATTTTAATTTTAGTGAATATATTTTTCATCCATCTTAAATTTAGTCTATATTTCTAGTTAACTGTTGATTCAAAAAATATCTATTAACGTTTTTATTTTAAATTTTGAAAACATATATTTCAATTTTGTATTTTCTTGTATGGAACTCATTATTGTTAAGATTGTTTTGAAATATAGTAAAATGAGATAATTTATTAAAATATCATTATCTATCATTGTTTATCACTAATATATTTTGCTATATTTAAAAATATTTTTAACAATTTTATCATTTAAAACAATTATCCTTATTGTTATTATTTAACCAATTTCGATAAAAATTAACTTTAGTGAATTAAATTTAAAAGTTATTGAAAGTACATAAAGTAAAATTGAATAATTGAAAATATAGGTGCTAAAATTGAACCAACTTCAAAGTATGAGAACAAAATAGTATTTTTAACCTTTATTGCTTCTCATATCCACAAGTGTTTCATATAACAAGATTTTCTTGTGGTTAAGGTTTGGATGAATTTCAATTGTCCATCTCAATCAATGTTTTTAGTGAAGGAATTGAATTTCCAGCGAAAGCGAATGATGGTAATGTACTATTAAGCTTTTTTTAGAAACACAAAATACAGAGAACATACATATGAATAAACAATAATGGATAAACAACAAAGTAATTAGCATGCTTTTTTAGGAGAGTTAAGAGGAAGAAGTTTTCCTACCTTTGAAGACCATCTTCAATATGGAATTCTTCTTCTGCTAATCACGAACCAATGTCACCTTCTCCAACAAAGCACAAGACTCCCTTCTTTAGAACACCACCACAAAATTATCTTGCTATTCTCAAGGAAGAATTAATAGAGAAGGTGTGAGCTCTCTTTTTTTATTTTGTATTTTGGCAAGGGAGAATTCTTGTGAGAGGAAGAGAGAATTGGAGAGGGAGAGAGTTCTACAAAACTTTTCTGTAACTTATGTCTTCCATAACTCCCTCCCCTTCACCTTTCTTTTTTACGTAAAATGTGAGAAAGAACAAAATAACTCCCCACTACGTGGAAGTTATTAAATATAATAATAATTATAATTATAATTATAATTATAATTATAATTAATAGTATTATATCATATTAAATCATATTTAATAAATATAATTAAATAAAATTAATTAATTAACAACTAATTAATTAGTTAATTAATTAATTAATTATCTCATATTTAATTTAAATTTGAATCATATTCAAATAATCTTCTCTTACATAACCTATAGTTTTAATATGAATCTCATTCATATTAATTTTAACCTATAGTTTTTATATATATCTCATTCATATAATTAATATTTAAATCTTATTTAAATATTGATCTCTCTTATAATATAAAGTGTAAATTTTGAATCTCATTCAAAATAAACTTTATATTATAATAGATCTATATACATCATGCTAATTGTATCACATATAATTAATTCCCTTATTAATTTGAAACAAATCTTTTATGAGCTAGTAAGGGGATCTTATGGACCTGTAGTTAGAAGATCCAATGATATGAGATTGATCAATTAAACTCTTTAATAATTAGATTAATCAATATTAATTAACTGTAGGTCATTCCACTGGATACTTACAGTTACACTCTTCGCACTATAGATATATTTTTGTGTCCATGGAATTAACTAATCAACAGTAAGTCGACCCTTTATAAATAACTCATAACTCTGGATCAAATTACTATTTTACCCTATAATTATATTTAACTTCTTAAATACCACTAATCCCTCTAATAAACAAACTATTTATGGTCCAACTATTAACTAACCCTTCTCGGGTCTATGAGAGGGTGAGGCCTCATTGTTCAAGACCCGAAATCAGCCCTTAAGGGAGTAATTTATTTACTTACCCTAAACATGGAAAGGAGTGAATTCCATCTTGTGAAGATATGTCCCCAGCTCTCTAATCAGACAAATCCTCAAAATGGTAGACTTATTGAGTCGACAATTTTGCTACTTTCACCCATACAGATTAAAGGATTATCTTCATAGACAATAATTCATAATTCACTTAGGATTCAGGTTGAGTTACCTATATTCATCC
Organism: Citrullus colocynthis; assembly: GCA_031780015.1. Classification (NCBI taxonomy): domain Eukaryota; kingdom Viridiplantae; phylum Streptophyta; class Magnoliopsida; order Cucurbitales; family Cucurbitaceae; genus Citrullus; species Citrullus colocynthis. Next base: position 2,705,408 of record QLSR01001486.1, read on the forward strand.
TATGAAATTTTAATTTCTACAATTAACGACGTTACAAAGAGAAATTAAACATTTCACGATCAGATCTTATACAAACTCTTTATAGGATACCCCCACTCACATGTCTCCACATGAATAATTAGGATCAAATCGTTTGTAGTACTTTACAACTTCTTGTAACAATTACAAAGTGGGTCGTATTCGAAGTGTTACCAAAATAAGACATCCAACCTTATTTCTATACTACATACCTTTTAGTTATTACTTAAACATAATCCAATCTCGTATGTTAACCACATGCATGTTTAAGTTTATATAAGAAGACTAACTAGGCAAAACCAGGATTTATTGGATTGAGTTAATGCAAAATGTAAATAAAATAACTTCTTATTTTATTCAATAAACAAAATGTATTTACAATTTACAAAACTACAAGATTTAAGAGATTTAGGACACACCAATCCCAACAGTTAGAATTCAAAGAAAATAGATTAATTAGTAAGCATCCCACGACCATAATGGAATCGAAATGTATTAGTGCTTGGTTAAAAATACTTTTTAATCTCCTAAGACATTTTTATGAATTTAATCATCATGTGTTGATCCAGTGGTAGAAAATGAGATAGTCTTAATAAATAAATGACTAAGAAATCATAGGTTCAATTTACAGTGGTCATCGATCTAGGATTTAATATCTTACGAATTTTCTTGACATCCAAATGTTGCAAGGTCCATTTACAGTTCCATTGTTATTTATTACATACCATATTCTTTTAGACTATTGGTTAAAGTTCTGAAAACAAATAGGTAGTTATCTTATCACTCTAACTCTGATGGCTCTTGATCATTTGTGTCGTCTAATTTCAAAGTCTTATTATGAATTTCGTCACATAATTTACTAAGCAAGCTAGGACTGTAATCACTATCTACTACTATTTATCACATTTTGGCCACATTTACTCCATAAGAAACGTAATAAATCCATGATCATTTGAAAAATGGGCTCCATTTGACTACATTTGTTGTTATTTACCTATATTCTGTAATCATAATGAAATGTGAAGCCTACTTTCATGTCTGTAATTGGAGAATGCAATCCAATTTAGGCGCAAAAAGATGATCAATCCGATTACATTTCAAAATTATGTAAGACCCGCTAGTCAATATCATTACCATTACCAGTACAACTACCGTTATTATTACTCTTATAACATGAGAATAATTCACATTTATCATTACTACAATTGTTTGACTAAATGGCAACAGTGCGACAGTAAATGTGATAAATTCATAATTCTAAATAAACATGATAAAAAACAATCTACTTATGTTAGTGATTGTAGTTCATTACGATTAACCTATCAATGAGATTCCAGTACAATTACACAACATTCTTTTAAGCTACTGGTTAAACTTTAGAAAACGGTTGGTGTAGTAGTTATTCATTCTATCACTTATGTTCTTTTCTTAAATTTTGGTGGGTGTCATTTATGATTGGACAGCAATTTCACTTTATTGATTATCCTTCACTAGTAGTCTCATTAAATTCTCTTTGTCACCACAGTACTTACCTAAGTATTTTTTTAATAAGGTTATAGTTATGATGGCTTGAAATCTTTTATTCAGCTTCGCCATCATATGTGTGGCTCAATTCCAAAGAGACCTTTTCATTTCTAGTAGAGTTTCAATTTTATTAATAAAGATGTCGATTTCATCAAACACAACATATAATATTAATTAATACATATCTAAATCATTTCAATAAGATATAGTTTAATATAGAAAAAATCTTAAAATATATACTTAAAAGCACCTAATTAAGTGTTTTTAAACCAAGATCTTAATTAGTACCTTTCCTATAATGTTCATGGAAAGCAATATTTTCACTTAAAAACACTATTTTAAAATCTATCTTGAACTTAATTGAGATTAAGAATTTGAGATCAACACAAACAAGTAAACGACCATATAGAATCCCAAGATCAATTCGTAATCATGAATCCTCCATCACACTTCCAGGATTTTTTAGAACCAAACACAAGCCTACTTTGAAGGCTTTTGGTTCTTTATCAGTTGATTAATCATGTGGGTTGTCTTCTACTCGAATGTAATTTTTCCTTTTCTCTAGATTCTTCTCACATGCTCCAATTTGAATTTCAGATATATACCAATTTGAATCTAACTTAATAAATAAGATATCAATTATTATCTCAAAAGTCTATGATTTGATTTTATACCTCTACAATTATTGAACTCAAAAAATCAGGATGATTGTCGAGAATGGTAGTAGGAGGGCTATACATTTACCAAGTTGACCGTCTCTATACTAAAGATTTCTTGCATTCATAAGTCATTTATGACATCATAAAAGACTCGTACAATTTCAGTATGGTTCTAAAAGAAATGGACGATGATAATAAACTTTAAGTCAAGAATCAATTTATATTCATAGGTCATTCATGGCATACTAAAAGAATTCTACAATTTCAGTGTGGTTGGAAAAAGAGATGTACGATAATAATAAACTTTGAAGTCAAAAATCAATGTCTATCTACAATCCATAAATGATTAGGTTTGTCAAGTTATATTCTAAAAATCCCCCCTTTTTCCTTTCCCATTGTATCCAAGTTCATATTTTCTTTAAATTACCAACTGAAATTTATGCTGTCAATTTGGAAAAACAACGGAGCAGCAAGAATTAATCCATAACTATATTAAGTCCTACTTACACAAAATATATTTATAAGACCAACATCTTGCCCATGTTTAACCTCTTACAAATTACACACACTTGGATTTACATAATCCATTTCTTTGCACAATCCAAACATAAATTCATAATTTCCAACCTCAAACTTCATCAATATGGAGTCATTAGGTCAGAGATACCCTAATTGGGCACCTTAAATTCTAATCCTTTAAATTTTCACAATTACTGTACATAGTAGAAATTGAAAATTTTAATTAAATTATGATTATATTTCTTTGAGGCGCTATCTTCAATCCTTGGTACTTTCATCGCCAATAAAGAAACCCATTAAGTAGAATATTTTTAAAAGAATATTTACATTATGAGATTACACATTAAGTTTATACACTACCAAGGCCTTCGAAAGCTCAATACAACATATGCAGCAGATCTTCCAAAAGTGAATCTCGGGGGGGGGGGG
>QLSR01001486.1:2715046-2776942 GCA_031780015.1 Citrullus colocynthis
CAGGGAGTCCCCCCCCCCTCCCCCCGGGAAAAGTGGATATCTCTATCAACAATGTATCACATATAAGACATGATTGTATAATAGATACAATAAATACTTGAAGTAAGGCATGAGTGTATAATACATATCAGTAAATACTTGAAGTAAGACATGAGTGTATCAACAATATATCTAACATCAATCAATATTTCAAGTATATCAAGAATATATCTAACAACAATCAACATCTAATCAATAACTTATTTTGAAGTAAAGCGCATGTGTTTTATTTTATAAACATGATATTCAAGGTGCATGTGCATTAGATCAAATATAAGACATGAGTGTATAAAAAAAAACAGTCAATAAATATTTAAAGTAAAACATGAGTGTATCAACAGCATATCTAACATCAATCAACATTCTAAGCGTATCAACAGTATATCTAACAACAATCAGCATTCATTCAATAACTTATTGTGAAGTAAAGCATGCGGGTTTTATTTTATAAACATAATATTCCAAGTATATCAGTAGTATATGAGATATAAGACATGAGTGTATCAAACATCAATTAGTAAATACTTGAAGTAAAACATGAGTATATTAGTAAGCCATGAGTGGATCAGTTGTATATCTAATAGCAATCAACATTCCAAGAGTATTCCACAGAATATCTAACATCAATTTACAGTGTTCAATCAGTAACGTATTTTGAAGTAAAGCATGCATGTTTTATTTTATAAGCATGATATTCCAAGTGTATCAACACCATATCATATCTAAAACATGAGTGTACTAGACATCAATCAATAAACCCGTGAATTAACATATGAGTGTATCAATTATATATCTAACTTCAATCAATATTCTAAGTGTATCGGCAATATATCTAACACTAATCAACATTCAATCAATAACTTATTTTGAAGTAGAGCTTGCATGTTTCATTTTATAAACACAGTATTCCAAGTGTATTAGTAGTATATTAGATATAAGACCAAGTGATCAGACATCAATCAATAAATACTTGATGTAAGAAATGAGTGTATCAGCAGTATATCTAACACTAATCAACATTCTATGTGTATCAATAGTATATCTAACAACAATCAATTACTTAAACTTCATAGGGGTTTTTTGACCTTTAGTTATTTCAATTGAGCAAGGCCTTTTATTTATTTATTTTTTTCATTTATGCAAACTTAAAATTAGTAGGCTACAGGCTTCATTTGTGTTTTGCCATTAGGAACTTAATTCATTTCAAATTATAGCATTTTCAAATCAATAGTATGTCAATGCTCATTAAAAAGAAAAATTCAAATATATTATTAATGTATCGATAGGTATATCATTAAGATGATTACCTGTCTAGTTAATATATCATGGTTGTGAGTACATCTACTATTAACATAGTCATTGTTCAATTTTAAATAACACCCCAAAAGAAATACACATATCCAATTGATATATATGAAAGTATATCACTTGATTAGCCGATATACCTAAAGTGAAGCATTTTAATAGTAGGAGGGTATTTTGGACTTATATCCTTTAAATGTTTGGGTCCGACCAATGTTTTGCTAAATCTCCAAAAGAAAAAGAAGTAGAGACACATTTGCAAATTTCATTTCCTTTTTTTCTATGCATGCAATTACCCTAAAATAAACGTATAAAGCATGACCCTCTTTGTTTACATTCACCTATGCAAACTCAAATTTCACATGTATATAGATAATTGGCATTTATTTCTTCTATTAAGATTAGAGGTTCGAATCTTTTTATTTTACTTATTATACTAAAACTTTGTGCTAAAGAAACTTTACGTATTAATTAAGTTATGCTAATTTTTCTTCTCATGTCTTATTAATGGACTTGGTTCATTAAATATGGTTTAAATAATTTTAAAAACTAGCAAAGAAAATTTAGTAGTCTACAAATCCTACGTCTCAATAATCTAAAATTAATTAGTTAATTTATTTATTTGTTGATATTTAATTGATTTGAGCAAGTGACAGTGAAATCTATAACCAATGTCAACAATCATCATAATTAAAGTTTATTCTTTATATTTATTCATGGTCGTGTCTACACGTCGAAATATGTTTTCTTTTCTCTTATATTATTTGGAGTGAAGAAATTAAACTCCAAACCTCAAATTTGATAGTTCAAATTTATATAAGTTATATTCATGTTAGTTACGTCAAAATATATTTGATAAGATAATGATTTAATGACACATAAGCTTTTCTATTGGTAAATTGTGACCATTATTTTTTGTTTAATAGGACTTAATTTGGGTAAATTTGAGAATTTTTAAGAGAAATTTGAAATTTAGCTTAAATTTTAACGACAGAATAATGTACTTTATTTTTTCATTAAAGTATCATTTTGACCTCTGTTGGTAAAAACTCATTCTACGTTAGTGTTTGTATTTTTCTAACTTATTCTAAATTGACAAAACAACAACTTTCACTAATTTATATATATATATGAATATGTTTTTGTTAAATTTCAGAAATTGTTGGGCACATTGGATAAAGAGTTGCAAAGGAAGTAGGCTTGTTTCGAAAAAATTAGTCACCGAGTCCCAAGTAATTGTTATTGATCTTAGAGGCGATTGGATAAATGGCCAAAACAAAATGACGTTTAAAAAAATGGCAAATGAGTTTTTATTGGTAAAAATGGTCAAATGGCTAATTCTAATACTACTTAAAATTTAATAATAGACAAAAATATCCCCGCTACCCAATCCTTAATATTATGGTGTATTTCAAAGAAAAATCTAATGTAACAATCCCAAATCGTTGAGATTAATCCTCCTAGTAAATTAATTTAAGTTATTATGTATGAAAAGGGAAAATATGGTTATTTCTTTTGTGTTTTCGTGCATTTATTTAAGCTAAGATGGAAAATTTCAAAATTTGAGTTAAGGAAATTTTTGGGATAATTTTAGTTTGGGACAAGTAAAATAAGGTGAATAAATTTGGTGGGATTGGAGTAATTGAAGGAAATCTTATTTTGTAGAAGATTTTATTTTATTTGGTTGGAAAAAAAAAGAAAATGGGAAAAGTGAAAGGAATAGGGATTAGGGTTTTATTATAAATAAGTCCCTAGGTTTGCGTGCTAAAATTAAAAAAAAAAAGGAAAAAGAAAAGAATTTTCTTTTCCCTTCTCTCTCTCGCACCACCCCCCCTTCCCCCCGATTTTCTTCTTCTTCTTCCTCCAGCCGCCGGTTTCTTCTTCTTCTTCCTTTCGCCGCCGGCTCCGATTTTTCTTCTTCTTCCTCGCGCAGCAACGCCGCCGCCGCCGACTCTCCTGCTTTTCTTCTTCTTCCTTGCGGCTGCAGCCCCGCCGCGCCGACGTTGGTTCCTCCTCTCCCTCGCGTCTGTAGCACCGCCGCCGGTCTCTCTCTCTCTTCGGCAGCCGCCGCCGACGTTGGTTCTCTTTTCCACCGCCGGTTTCTCTCTCTTCCGTCGCCGGTTCTCCTCCGCTGCCGTTTCAGTCAAACGCTCGCCTGATTACTCGTCACCAAACCGGTAACGTTTAAGTAAGTAACTCGGACCCAAGGAAAATTTGTGGCGTAGTTTGGTAAACTATTGGTGATTTAGACTTATGTGATAAAAATTCTCTTAGGTGGCCGGAAGTTGTGTTGCGTAAAAAGGATTGAAGGCAACTGCGAGTTAAGCCACGCTTGGGTAAGAACACTTTTTAATTTACTTGGAATTAAATTGTGGTGAGACTAGACTTGTGGACTAATCAAAGTTGGAGAAATTTTATTCACAGTTGACCAAGAACTTTTCAAAAGACTGCCGTGTGGTTAAGCTAATATAATTGCTCAGGTAAGTGGTCTTACTACCTGAACCGCCTTCCCGCCATATGTTTAGTTGCCATGATGAGTAAAATTTCTAAGCCCCATGTGAGATAGCATGCTTGTATGAAATTCCCATGTTTAAAGGATGTATGTGAAATCGCCATATGTTTAGTTGCCATGATGAGTAAAATTTCTAAGCCCCATGTGAGATAGCATGCTTGTATGAAATTCCCATGTTTTAAAGGGTGTATGTGAAATGCATATGCTTGTATTAAGAGATGTCTGTAAACAGCGCTGTTAATGTATGAATTCATGGAAGGAAAGGAGTGAGAATTGAATTGGTCATGTGTGCTGGGTAGTGGTAACTCCCCTACGTCGGTTGGATGTTCACCAGAGGTTGTGGTCCTTCGGGGTCACTAGAGGTTGTGTTCCTTCGCGTTCACCAGAGGTTGTGGTCCTTCGGGGTCACTAGAGGCTGTGGTCCTTCGGGATCACCAGAGGTTTGTGTTCCTTGAAGATCACCAGAGGTAAGAGTTCCTTCGGGGCTCCAGAGGTTGTGGACATCCAAAACCAACTGTAGGGCGAGTATAACCAGTTCCCTATAAAAGTATGTTAGATATGCCTGTCTTATGATTAATGCACTTAAAGGACTTGGGTGCCTAGCCCGGCTCCGGTAGTGGGGTCACTTACTGAGTAATATAATTGCTCATCCTTTCATCTTATTTTTTTCAGGTAGGGGAAAGAACATGCTGGCGAATGACAAGAGGAATTCTTGATGGCTTCACGGGACCCACAGTAGCTTCCGCTAGTACTGCATGTTTTTAATGAGTTTTGGTTAAATTGTCAAATTTTGTTTTGAAATTTGTCTTCTAGTTTGTATGTGGATTTCGGTTCACAAAATTTTATTGATTTTATTAGGGGTACCCCGAACCAAGATTTCTTTTTTTTTTTTTTATATGTTTATGCATTGTTTTCTTGAGTTTTAGCATTGCTTCTTCCTTACTATTTAGCATAGTGTCTTTTTGAAATATGCATGCATTGAGTAATGGTCTGATTAGATTGTATTAGTCGGGTCGTTATAGTTGGTATCAGAGCCCAGAGTTTTGGGTTCTGTAGACTGACTTACTAAGTAAGTCGAGGGGTTCCCATGACCGTTAAAGGATTCTTCGTCATCGCTAGGTACGTATTTTCTAGTACATGACTTTAGAGTGTTATACCTGTGACGTGCTAGTTTACCCTTGTGTGGATACCTTGAAGTGTTACCTTTAGCAAGGAAATTGATGGTGCTTAATGTCCGTAAATCAGGAATGGCTCGTGGAGGTAGAGGAAGAAGTAGAGGCAAGAGGGGTGGGGCAAGGGGGTTACCAAACCCCCAAGTCCAGGACCCTATGGAGCAAGACATCCCTGCACCACAAGGACCTCCACCGTCGCAAGATCCAGTTAGGTAAGAGGAGCGGGGAGCCAGTGCAAGAGGACGACCTCGTAACGTGCCTGAGCCGCCCCAGGCACAAGTTCCGCCAGTGGCCCAGACCGATTTCGCTGCAGTAGTGGCTCAGATAGGGGAGACGGTTACCGCCACCTTGCTAAGCAAGATTCAGGAGCTAACTCGCGCCGCAGTGGCAGAACAGTTAGCTCAACAACCTCCAGTACCACAGGAGCCAGAATAGCCAATTCCGCCCCAACAAGTGCCGGCCCAGCATCAGTTTTACCAGGATTTATCCCCGGAAGCAAAACATCTGAGGGACTTCAGAAAGTACAATCCGCGCACTTTTGACGGGTCGTTGAAGGACCCTACCAAGGCAGAGATGTGGTTATCATCCATCGAGACTATCTTTCGATATATGAAGTGCCCAGAGGACCAGAAGCTCCAGTGTGCAGTCGGCAGAAAGGTCAGTGGTTACCACAGGAGGATCGATTACCTGGGCTCAGTTCAAGGAGAGATTCTATGAGAAATACTTCTTCTCCAACACGAGGTACAATAAGCAGCTGGAGTTCATGAGGCTGAAGCAAGGAGTTATGTCCGTTGAGGAGTATGAGCAAGAGTTTACCAAGCTATCCCGATTCGCCCCCAAGATGGTGACTACTGAGGAAGATAAGACAGAATGCTTTGTGCAAGGTCTGAAGGATGGGTTAAGGGGTTTCGTGCAAGCCCTGGAGCCCAGTAGTTATGCAGCAGCATTTCGAGTAGCAGTGAGGATTGACTCCCGTGCCGGAGAAGAATATGTCAGAGCAATGACCTCAGAGACCTCTTCAGGCCAGAAAAGGAAATTTGAGCAGAAAATCCCAGAATTTCCTCCAAAGAACCGGGCAGACAGGCCCATACAGCACTTTAGACAGCAGCCTTCGGCCTCAGGCTTAGTAGAGAAAGAAAAGCCAGTGTGTGGTTCCTGTGGAAAAAGTCATTGGGGGATATGTTTAGCAGGATCAGGAGTTTGCTTTCGGTGTGGCCAGGAGGGGCACATGTCTAGCAAGTGTCCAAGGAAGGGAGCAGCAGATGGTAAGGGGCAGTATGCAAGCACCTCCCGTGGGGACTCTGGCAGAATGCAGCAACAGCATGGTCGGGCCTATGCCACGACTCGGCAGGAGGCTGATAAGGCAGGCACGATGGTGACAGGTATGCTTCCTATTTTGGGGTATCATGCCCTAGTGTTGTTTGACTCAGGCTCATTACACTCGTTTATTTCTGCTGTATTTGTTGAGCATGCTGTACTAGAATTAGAACCCTTACCTTTCGTATTATCGGTCTCTACCTCATCCGGGGAGATCTTGTTGGCAAAAGAAAAGATAAAGGCCTGTCGGATAGAAATAGCAAATCAAGAGTTAGAGGTTACCCTAATCGTCTTGGCCATGCGGGACTTCGACGTCATTCTAGGCATGGACTGGTTGGCTGCTAACCATGCCAGTATAGACTGTGCAAGAAAGGAAGTGATTTTCGCTCCTCCGTCAGGGCCTAACTTCAAATTTAAGGGAGCAGGGACGGTGGTCCTACCCAAGGTCATCTCGGCTCTAAAGGTCCGCAGACTACTTAACCAGGGTACCTGGGGTATTCTGGCCAGTGTGGTAGACGTTAGACAGGATGAGGCCACCTTGACTTCAGAACCTGTTGTACGAGACTATCCGGACGTTTTTCCAGAGGACCTTCCAGGCTTACCACCAGTTCGGGAGATTGACTTCGCCATAGAGGTGGAGCCTGGTACGGTTCCCATATCCAAGGCTCCTTATCGTATGGCTCCAGCAGAGCTAAGAGAGCTGAAGGTGCAGCTGCATGAGTTGCTTGACAAGGGTTTTATCCGGCTGAGTGTGTTGCCTTGGGGGGCACCAGTGTTATTTCGTGAAGAAGAAGGATGGTTCGCTACGCCTTTGCATTGACTATAGAGAGCTAAACAAGGTGACTATCAAAAACAAATACCCTCTCCCCAGAATTGACGATCTATTTGACTAGTTACAGGGAGCCACAGTTTTCTCAAAGATTGACCTTCGTTCAGGATATCATCAGTTGAGAATAAAGGGCAGTGACGTTCCTAAGACCGCTTTTCGTTCCCGATATGGACACTACGAATTCATCGTTATGTCCTTTGGTCTGACAAATGCCCCTGCAGTATTCATGGATCTAATGAATCGGGTGTTCAAGGACTTTCTTGACGCTTTCGTCATCGTATTCATCGATGATATTCTGATATATTCCAAGACGGAGGAAGAGCACGAGGAGCATCTGCGAAAGGTTCTCGAAACTTTAAGGGCACATAAGTTGTATGCTAAGTTTTCTAGGTGCGAATTCTGGTTGAAGCAGGTATCCTTTTTAGGGCATGTGGTGTCCAAGGATGGTGTCTCGGTAGATCCTGCCAAGGTAGAGGCGGTTACGAGCTGGCCTCGCCCTACGACAGCTAGTGAAGTACGTAGTTTTCTTGGTTTAGCTGGCTACTACCGTCGATTTGTGAAAGATTTCTCTCGTGTAGCCAGGCCGTTGACTCAGTTGACCCGGAAAGGTAATTCCTTTGTTTGGAGTAAGGCCTGTGAAGAGAGTTTCCAAGACCTCAAACAGAGGCTAGTGACTGCACCAGTACTTACCGTTCCAGATGGATCAGGGAGTTTTGTCGTTTATAGTGATGCTTCCAAAAAGGGACTGGGTTGTGTGTTGATGCAGCACGGCAAGGTGGTCGCTTATGCATCCCGGCAATTAAAAAGCCACCAGTAGTATTACCCGACTCACGATTTGGAGTTGGCAGCAGTTGTTTTCGCTCTGAAGATATGGAGGCACTACCTGTACGGGGAAAGAATCCAGATCTTCACTGACCATAAAAGCTTGAAGTACTTCTTCACTCAGAAGGAGTTGAACATGAGACAGCGCAGGTGGTTGGAGTTAGTAAAGGATGATGATGTGGAGATCCTGTACCATCCCAAAAAGGCAAATGTAGTGGCAGATGCCCTGAGCAGGAAGGCAGTTCATTCAGCAGTTTTGATTACCGACCAGGCCCCACTGTGCAAGAACCTTGAGCGAGCAAACATTGCAGTGGCGCTAGGAGAAGTCACTTCTCAGTTAGCTCAACTATCAGTGCAACCCACCTTGAGACAAAGGATCATAGACGCCCAGCAGGAGGATTCGTACCTTAAGGAAAAACTTCGCCAGATGGAGTCGGGGCAGATTAATGAGTTGTTGGTGTCCTCTGATAGTGACGTTACCTACCACGGACGCTTGTGTGTTCCAGCAGGCAGCGTTAAAGATGAACTGTTGTCGGAGGCTCATAACTCCCCATTTGCGATACATCCGGGCAGTACCAAGATGTATCAGGACCTGAAGCGTCACTACTGGTGGCCCAATATGAAGAGAGAAGTGGCTGAATTCGTTAGTAAGTGTTTCGTATGCCAGCAGGTGAAGGCCCCGAGGCAGAAGCAGGCAGGATTGTTGCAGCCCCTGTCGGTACCCGAGTGGAAATGGGAGAATGTATCTATGACTTCATTGTAGGTTTGCCCAAAACAGCGAAAGGTCACACGGTGATATGGGTCATTGTGGATAGACTCACCAAGTCAGTACATTTTATTCCCGGAAAGTCCACATTTTCAGTAAGTAAGTGGGCACAAATTTATATAAGGAAAGTAGTAAGGCTACACGGAGTGCCAGTTTCTATAGTGTCTGACAGAGACCCTCGTTTCACGTCTAACTTTTGGAAGAGTCTCCAGACTGCATTGGGCACTCAATTGGATTTTAGTACGGCTTTTCACCCCCAGACGGATGGACAAACGGAGCGCTTAAACCAGGTACTAGAAGACATGTTACGTGCCTGCGCCCTAGACTTTCCAGGAAGTTGGGACTCCCACTTGCACTTGATGGAGTTTGCCTACAATAACAGTTATCAAGCTACCATTGGCATGGTGCCATTCGAAGCCTTATATGGTAAGAGCTGCAGATCTCCAATTTGCTGGGATGAAGTTGGGGAGCGAAGATTGTTAGGACCAGAGTTAGTACAACTCACTAACGAGGCTATACGGAGGATTAGGGCAAGGATGCAGACAGCTCAGAGTAGACAGAAAAGTTATGCCGATGTAAGAAGGCGAGACCTGGAATTTGAGGTAGGTGAGAAGGTATTCTTGAAAGTGGCACCTATGAAAGGTGTCTTGAGGTTCGGGAAAAAGGGGAAGTTAAGCCCTCGGTTCATTGGACCGTTTGAGATATTGGAGCGAGTTGGCCTCGTGGCCTATCGTTTAGCCTTGCCACCGTCGCTCTCCGCAGTTCATAATGTGTTCCATGTCTCCATGCTTCCAAAGTATATGGCGGATCCATCCCACGTGATCGACTTTGAGCCCTTACAGTTGAGCAAAGATTTAAGTTATAAGGAAAGGCCAGTGCAAATTCTCGCAAGGGAAGTGAAGGTTCTGCGCAACCGGGAGATAGCATTGGTGAAAGTCCTTTGGCAGAACCACCAGCGTGAGGAGACCACGTGGGAACGAGAGGATGAAATGAGGTCAAAGCATCCAGAGTTGTTCCAACAGTAAAAACTTTCGGGGACGAAAGTTTCTTAAGGGGGGAAGAATGTAACAATCCCAAATCGTTGAGATTAATCCTCCTAGTAAATTAATTTAAGTTATTATGTATGAAAAGGGAAAATATGGTTATTTCTTTTGTGTTTTCGTGCATTTATTTAAGGTAAGATGGAAAATTTTAAAATTTGAGTTAAGGAAATTTTTGGGATAATTTTAGTTTGGGACAAGTAAAATAAGGTGAATAAATTTGGTGGGATTGGAGTAATTGAAGGAAATCTTATTTTGTAGAAGATTTTATTTTATTTTATTTTATTTTGTTGGAAAAGAAAAGAAAATGGGAAAAGTGGAAGGAATGGGGATTAGGGTTTTATTATAAATAAGTCCCTAGGTTTGCGTGCTAAAATTAAAAAAAAAGGAAAAAGAAAAGAATTTTCTTTTCCCTTCTCTCTCTCGCGCCGCCCCCCTTCCCCCCGATTTTCTTCTTCTTCTTCCTCCAGCCGCCGGTTTCTTCTTCTTCTTCCTCCCGCCGCCGGCTCCGATTTTTCTTTTTCTTCCTCGCGCAGCAGCGCCGCCGCCACCGGCTCCGATTTTTCTTCTCCTTCCTTACGCAATAGCGCCGCCGCCGCCGACTCTTCGGCTTTTCTTCTTCTTCCTCGCGGCTGCAGGGCCGCCGCGCCGGCGTCAGTTCCTCCTCTCCCTCACGTCTGCAGCACTGCCGTCAGTCTCTCTCTCTCTTCGGCAGCCGCCGCCGACATTGGTTCTCTTTTCCGTCGCCGGTTTCTCTCTCTTTTGCCGCCGGTTTTCTCTCTCTTCCTCCGCTGGTTCTCCTCCGCTGCCGTTTCAGTCAAACGCTCGCCTGATTACTCGTCACCGAACCGGTAACATTTGAGTAAGTAACTCGGACCCAAGGAAAATTTGTGGCGTAGTTTGGTAAACTATTGGTGATTTAGACTTATGTGATTAAAATTCTCTTAGGTGGCCGGAAGTTGTGTTGGGTAAAAAGGATTGGAGGCAACTGCGAGTTAAGCCACGCTTGGGTAAGAACACTTTTTAATTTACTTGGAATTAAATTGTGGTGAGACTAGACTTGTGGACTAATCAAAGTTGGAGAAATTTTATTCACAGTTGACCAAGAACTTTTCAAAAGACTGCCGTGTGGTTAAGCTAATATAATTGCTCAGGTAAGTGGTCTTACTACCTGAACCGCCTTCCCGCCATATGTTTAGTTGCCATGATGAGTAAAATTTCTAAGCCCCATGTGAGATAGCATGCTTGTATGAAATTCCCATGTTTTAAAGGGTGTATGTGAAATGCATATGCTTGTATTAAGAGATGTCTGTAAACAGCGCTGTTAATGTATGAATTCATGGAAGGAAAGGAGTGAGAATTGAATTGGTCATGTGTGCTGGGTAGTGGTAACTCCCCTACGTCGGTTGGATGTTCACCAGAGGTTGTGGTCCTTCGGGGTCACTAGAGGTTGTGTTCCTTCGCGTTCACCAGAGGTTGTGGTCCTTCGGGGTCACTAGAGGTTGTGTTCCTTCGGGTTCACCAGAGGTCGTGGTCCTTCGGGGTCACTAGAGGTTGTGTTCCTTTGGGTTCACCAGAGGTTGTGGGCCTTCGGGGTCACTAGAGGTTGTGTTCCTTCGGATTCACCAGAGGTTGTGGTCCTTCGGGATCACTAGAGGTTGTGGTCCTTCGGGATCACCAGAGGTTTGTGTTCCTTCGGGATCACCAGAGGTAAGAGTTCCTTCGGGGCTCCAGAGGTTGTGGACATCCAAAACCAACTGTAAGGCGAGTATAACTAGTTCCCTATAAAAGTATGTTAGATATGTCTGTCTTATGATTAATGCACTTAAAGGACTTGGGTGCCTAGCCCGGCTCCGGTAGTGGGGTCACTTACTGAGTAATATAATTGCTCATCCTTTCATCTTATTTTTTTCAGGTAGGGGAAGAACGTGCTGGCGAATGACAAGAGGAATCCTTGATGGCTTCACGGGACCCGCAGTAGCTTCCTCTAGTACTGCATGTTTTTAATGAGTTTTGGTTAAATTGTCAAATTTTGTTTTGAAATTTGTCTTCTAGTTTGTATGTGGATTCCGGTTCACAAAATTTTATTGATTTTATTAGGGGTACCCCGAACCAAGATTTCTTTTTTTTTATATGTTTATGCATTGTTTTCTTGAGTTTTAGCATTGTTTCTTCCTTACTATTTAGCATAGTGTCTTTTTGAAATATGCATGCATTGAGTAATGGTCCGATTAGATTGTATTAGTCGAGTCGTTACATCTAACAACCTAAAACAATATCTAATAAATTCAACCACTCAAAACTTCATGAATTTAAAATTTGAAAATACATTTATTATGAAGCAAATATATATATATATATCAAATAACATATCAAAAGTGACTTTAGTTCTAGAAAATAATATCATACAAACTTAGAGCTACAAAAGTCTGTAAAAAAAAAAGCATAATTAAAAATTATGTTTGAAAACTATAAGAGTTATAATTAATAACTCAAAATTTAGATATGAAATAAACAAATACATGGATTAAAATAACTATCAAATGAAGTCTATTGAGCTCCGCAAATACCTTCTACGCATAACCTCATAAACACTTGAAATTTAGTTGGTATGTAACATGCAAATACCTTGTAATATGTAGAATGTTTTCACATTTTATTGCACCCTTTATACTAAATTGACTAAATCATGCAAATGCAAATACTATGTACTAAAAAACCATCAATTGGACCTCACACATACTTTATACTAAAAAGCTAAAGTCTAGGCCAAAATCTAAATAATGTATTCTCTTCTCGATTTCCATGGTGCCTACTTTACACGGAAGATTCACCACCACCAAATACACCCCTTCTCTTCACAACTTCTCATGTTGCCTAAACTACTGCAACTTTTTCATAGAAATACCAATTCTTTTCAAATTTCAAATTCATCTTTCATTTGAATCGTCATCAATTTAGAAACCTCTCAAATTAGTATGCCAAAATACCTCGAACCAATCTATAAACCCTAATAAAAAAATACAATACATACCTTAAGTTTGAATACATTTTGAGAATGTCAATCCAATGACTAAATGATTAAGCAATGTCATTTCCAAAAACGATTGTAGAACCAATCTTAAAAAGTTATGATAGAATCGATTATAATTTCTTTTAAAGAGCAAAGATGATATACATAATTTGGAGAATATAATGAGTCAATGTCACAAAGATTTTTCTTATTTGTGTTTAAACCACCCCTAATATTTAAAAACATAAAATAAGTAACCAAATCCCTACAAAATCTACTTCAAATTTAAAAACTACCAAAAAATTACCTAAATTTGTTGGAAAATATTTACCCTCTTTATTTTATTATTTGAAGCCACCGTGGGATTGAGGGGTAAAATAGAGAAATTAAATATATGGATGAGACCCTCCACACAGTGTAATAGCCATAAATCAAAAAATTTAAAAATTAGTCATTTATCCAAATGAGAGTATTCTTTTGGCCATCATATACAATTTCTCTTCATTTTGCCAACTTTGATAAACTTGCAATGAAATTATTTTTTAAGAGGCCCAATGTGCAAGAATTGATTAAATGGACATGATTTCAACGAGGAGTTAAATCATGGTTGGACATGACAAGCAAATGGATTGGTGCATGTAATAATGCTAGCTCCACAACATCCTATCCATATTCTATTGGAATTCACACCATTAGCATAGCCATTAAAGGATCGTTTGGTTCAAGGTTAATGCCAGTGAATAAAGGATGTCCGGGAATAAGATATCTGAGAATCAAAGATAACTATGTTTGGTTGTGCAGGAAATGTTATCAACGGGCTCTCTCTCGCTCTCTCTCACTCTCTCTCTCACTCTATCTCTCTCGCTCTTTTGCACTCTCTCGCTCTATCTATCTCTCTCTTTTGCACTCTTTCTCTCGCTGTCGCTCTATCTCTATCACTTTCGCTCTAGTTCTCTCACTCTATCTCTCTTGTTCTCTCTCTAGCTAGTGCGTCGCTACCAAATTTATACAAAAAAAAAAATGTTTGTAGAGGAGGATGAAGAAGAGAAGAAGTCAAGATAGAAAATAGGGAGAGCGAGACAAATACCTGGGAATGAATGCAAAACCCTTACTTCTCTATGGGTTTGGAATCCCCCCCTCCCCTTGTGTTAATTAAAGAATTTGTATGGGAAATATTTTTTCCAAGGTAAATAAAGAAAATTCACCAACCAAACATGAGATTTGTAAGCCCATGCCCATTCTCACCCTCTATACCCACCAACCAAACAACCCGTAACAGATCTAGAAAATGGTCTAAATGACTCAAATATCAAAACACTTTTCTATTAATGATTTTTTTCTAAAAACCTATATGTGATTGACCTTTTGGCATCTGAAATATCATTTATGATTCAAATGTATTTTCCACTTATAACCTATAGTTTTAATGTTTACCTTTGGTTTTTAGATGAATCTCATTCATATTATATAATATTCTCTTGTATTATATGAATCTCATTCAAATTTAACTTTATAATATAATGTATTTATATACATTATATTAATTGTACCATATACAATTAGTGTGTATTCCCTAATGATTTGAACAATTCAAATTCTTCCAATATTAATTATTCCTTGTTTTACCCATTAGTGAGGTAGTAAGAGGACCTAATGGACCTATAGAATATAAGCTTCAACGATTCGAGATTAATTAATTAAACTCTTTAATTAAATTAATCGACATTTACTAACTATGAGTCACTGCACTAAAGACCCATAGTTGCACTCTTCGATTTTTTTTATGCGTCCGTGGATATAACCAATTATCAGTAAGTCGTCCCTTCCCAAATTGTAATCCCAAATTGCTCGTAATTACAATTTGGTCAAATTACCATTTTACCTTGTAATAAACTCTTACTTCTTGAGTCTTACTGATCCTTTAATGAACAGCCTGTTTATGGTCCTACTATAAGCAAATCTCTCTCAACCCAATGAGAGAGAGGGGCCCCATTGTTCAAGACCCGAAGTCAGCATTTAAGGGAGCAATTCATCTACTTTCCCTAAAGGCGGGAAGAAGTGGACTATATATTGTGTAGTTATGTTCCCAATTTCCTACTTGGACAAATCTCCAAAAAAGGTAGGCTTATTGAGTCGAAGACATAGGCCACTCACACCCATACAAATCAAAGGACTACCAAGAAATGTAGCCAATGTGATGAAGAGAATTGAATCCCGGCGGAAGCATGTGATCACGTTATTTGATTTATTGAAAGAATTAAAAATACATAAAGTAAAGAAAAAGGTTAAGCACCGTACCTTAAAATATATAAATCTTATTTAAATATTTATTTTTTTGTAGAATCTTTAATTTGGATCTCATCCAAATTAAATAATTAATTATTTGAATCCAATTCAAATTAATCAATTAATTCTCCCTCTATTTATTTATATGGATTTTATCCAAATGAATAATTAATTATTTGAATCATATTCAAATAAATTAATTCTTCATATTATAAAGTTATAATTTGAATCACATTCAGATAAAAATTTATTATATAATAAATCATGCAATTAATTGTATCCAATACTATTAATATTCTCCCTCATAACTTTGAACATTTCAAATTTTTCTTTCAACATAGTTGATTATTGTTGGTCCGTAGTGAGTTAGCAAGGGGACCTTCTGGACCTACAGACTAGAAACTCCAACGATATGAGATTAATTGGTTAAACTCATTAACCACATTAATCAATCTTCATTAACTGTGGGTACACTCCACTAAAGACCCACAATTGCACTCTTCTCACTGCAGATATATTTTTGTGTCCATGGATATAGACCAATAATAGCAAATTAGTCCTTCACAAGTGTTCGTGACACCAGCTAGGTCAAATTACCATTTTACCTGTAAGCCCTAACCTCTATTTTCCTTAGCTTTAGCAAAAGATAAAAGTCATGGTTAAAACTTTAGCTAGGGTTGGCTTGAATTAGTAGGAAAGCATGTGAAATTCTAGTGCACTTTAAGTAATTATGATTTGGTAATCTTCTTTTTCCATTAACCCTTGCTAAGGAATAAAAGGGATGGAGTTAATGGTGTTGTAGTACAAGGAGAGGGTTGGACTTAGGAAATTTTATGGAACATGAAAGAAAGCTTAAGTCAAAAGGTCAAAATTTGGAAATTATTTGGAAATTATTTGGGAAAAATGTAAAATTAGGAAATAAATTTTAAATTAAATTAAAATGATTATTTAAATAGAAATTATATTTAATTTGGATGTTTAGGATAAGGAGAAATGAAAAGGAGACAGGTTGAAGCAAGCTGATGAGTGGCTAAAGCTGATTGGTTGGTCTAGGCAGCAGCTCGGACTCTAAGGAAGCAGCTCAATTAACTCGATGGTTCTCCCGATTCCTTAGTGCTATTTTCACTATTTTTGGACCAAAGTAAGCTCTATGAGTTAGGAAGATGACCTAGGGCTGCCGAAGTGATTTGAGGTCGGGAAGCTTGAGAAATCATCAAAATACTAAAGATTGTCACAAAAATCGAGCAAATTAGATGAGTTAAATTTGAGAAATTTTTCAAGGGTGCTCGGGAAGGTTTTTGGAGCTGAATTTTCTTGGTAAACCAATTAAGAGGTTAAACTTGAGTCCCATAATTTTTATTTGAAAGGAAATGGTGTTTTGGAGCTCTGAAAAATCGGGTTAGAAATAGGGCACTGCTGGCCGAAGAGGCTGCCAGAGCTGCCCACGCCCAGCACCCATGCCCTGCACCTGCCGACACTCCCTTGCCTAGCTGCTGCCCACCAAGGTTGCCTACTGCCATTTTGGGTAAATTTAAACATTTTGGACCCAAATCGATATTTTCTTGAATTATTGGCTTAAAAATGGAAAAATATGAATTTTAAGCTGATTTTTAAGTATTTTTGGAAATTTTGAGAATTTTACAAAAAGGTCCTTAAAAAGGTAAAAATGATAGAAATTGTGGAAATTAGGCTTGATATAGACAACATGGATGAAATGTAGTTAAGTGATGACTGTAAGGACTTCAAGGAGAATATATAATGGCTCATAATTGATATTTTAGTTCATATTGAGTTTGGAAAAGCCTATAGACCCTGAGGAACAGGCCCGAATTGTGAGTGACACCTTTCTTTGAAAACGATTCTATTTAAAATGTTTAGCCAGAATTTCTTATAAAATGTGATTTTATGATGATTTATTCATGATAAGCATGATAGCTGGTTATATTTGATTTTATGGCATGAAAGACATGTTTTATCTATTTTCTACAAGTTTTTGAAAAGCATGTTTATAAGATGCTATTTATTGAGAAATGCTTTGTTTTCCATGAAATGTTTTACAATGAACTGTTTATGCAAAGCATACCTGTTTCTAAAATATTTTTTAAGGGATCCAATGCTAAGGAACGTTGAAAAGGCATGTGGGCAACCTTGTGACTTAAAAGGGCTCAATGCTGAGGGACGTTGAGAAGGCATTTGAGTTTCCTAGGGACCCAGTACTGAGGGACTCGGAGAAGGTACTTGGGCATCACAAGATAGTCCTATGTACACATAGTGATTGATGACGCTGTTGTGTTGAGATTACTCCACTTCAGCTAAGGTTTTCGATGTTGGGTGTGTCGAGATTACTCCGCCCCAACTAAGGTTTGTTTTCGACATTGAGTGTGTTGAGCTTTACTCTGCCTCGACTAAGGAAATTTTAAAGCAAAAGAAGGTTTGATGAGTTTGTAAACTGCATTTATGTAAAAAAACCTAGCTTATGTTTTATTTTAAGGCTTAACATGAGTTTTATGCTAAAGTTATGTTTTCTCTATTATTGAGCATGATTCGGTTCTCGAGTTGTGTTTAAAATACTATGTCACTCATTGGGCATTCAGCTCATGTTTTCCATGTTTTCTTTCCTAACCAGGTAGCGAAGTTCTCGGTGCTTAGCCTACTTAAGCTTGCCCTGCTTAAGCTTCTAGTTATCAAAAGATACTTTGCATTTCGATTGTTGTATGTGTAAATAACTTTGTGTATGTGACATTTAGACATAGCCAGCTAGTAGTTGAGATGTGAGGCTGGTTATTGTATATGTCATCTAAGTTTATTTGTGAACGAGTTTGGAGTACCTGGTTATGTAAATATAAATTCTTATGTTTTTGAATTGATGGGCGTGGTTGATCTGAATGCCTATGTTATTAGAACAAATGGTATGGGCAGTTATGCAAGTCATGTTAGGTAGTTATATAAGTCATGTTTCAACAGGTTATTCAGGTACTGTTGGATAGTGAACCTCACAAAAGAGGTGATGTTTGCTGTCCTCACATCTCCTCTCACGTTATGGAGGATAATTTGGGAGGGGGTGTGAGATTACCTCTGCGTTACTTCTAAATCCTTAAGTACCAGTGCTCCTCTAATAAACAACTTGTTTATGGTCCAACCATTAACCAGATATCTCTCTCGGGCCTGTGAGAGGGTAAGGCCCTTTGTTTAAGCCCCGGAGACACCACTTAAGGGAACACTTAGCTACTTACCCTAAAAATGGGAATGAGTGAATTCCTTCTTGTATAATTATGTCCCCAACTCCCCACTCGATCTTGTCCCTAAAACGATAGGCATATTGAGTCGGCAAAGGGCCACTCTCTCCCATACAAATCAAAGGACAATCCCTCGAGGACAGGAGTTCATAATATACTCAGGATTAAGACTAAGTTGCCTAGGTTATCATATTGAAATAGAAACTTAACTAGCCAACAGAGTTACATCTAGTGATTACTATTTCGTGGTTCAATCTTATGCAAACTCATTGCATGAGATAACCCCACTCGCATTTCACCTACAAAAACACGTTAGATCATTGTGTTTGTATCAAATACAAAGTGGGTCGTATCCATAGTGTCACCAGGACAAGGTACCCAGCCTTATCCCTATACTATAGACCCTTTAAACTGTATCTTGATCATTGATCTCCATATGTCCCCACATACAATTCAAGACATATAAAACAACCTAGGATGTTAGTTTATCGGATTTAGGATTATTAAGACAAAACAAACAAAAGCAATCAATAATGCTTATTGAAGTAATACATCAATAACTCTTTATTGTGATTTAATTACGGTCAAATTATTACATTTACAATCTACAAGTTTTAGGTCATAAAACCCAACAAACTCCCACTTGAACTAAAGCTCTAGTGGGTTGTACATAAAGAGAAGTGAGAATGGTAAGTATGTAAATACAATAAACTAATGCATCTATATACCTATGACATATCTCCCACTTACCCTAGATTACACAATGTATATATCTCGCAGACCTAGACTTTCTAGATGACCCTCGAACACTTTAGTTGAGAGAGCCTTTGTAAATGGATCAGCAATGTTATGCTATGAAGTGATTTTTGTGACTATCACGTCTCCTCGTTGCACAATCTCCCGTATCAGGTGATACTTCCTCTCAATATGCTTTCCTAATTTGTGGCTCACACGCCCACAACCCACCTCACGCACGCCCCAGTGTCCTCTCCTTTGTGCCTCGTGCGTTGCCTCATGCCCACTTCTGCACACCACTATGCGGCAAACGACGCCCACGCCCACGCTCATGTCGTACCCCATGTGCAAGAATTGTTGCCCACTCCCCTACATTGAGAAGGCATATGGGCAACCCTGAGATTGTTGAGGAACTCAATGTTGAAGAACGTTGAGAATGCATTTGAGTATCCTTGGGACCCAGTACTGAAGGACATTGAGAAGGTACTTAGGCAGCCCGAGATTAGCTATTCTTATGTGCACATAGAGAGAGTTGACGTTCTTGTGTTTAGATTACTCCGCATCAGTTAGGGTTTGTTTTCGACATTAAGTGTGTTAAGCTTGCTCAGCCTCAACTAAGGTTATTTTGAATTCAAAGATAAAGATTGATGAGTTTGAAAGCTTTATTTCAATAAACTGTTTAGCTTGATTTCTCTAAAGCCTAAGCATGATTTTTATGTTAAAGTTTACGATTTCCATATTATGTCACTCACTGGGCTTTCTAGCTCACGTTTTCTATGTGCTCTAGTGGGTTGTATTTATTATACATGTTGGTCATGTATGTTATATGCTTTGAGGAAAAGGTATTGTGGGTGGCTATGTTTAGTGATGTTTCCAACAAGTTAGGAGTCCATAACTCACGCAAAATTGAGATCAAGTTACCTGTGGTCATCCTATGAAATGTTAGTCTTTTCAATCAATGGTGTTATAAAGAGAGATTAATCATTTCAAGGTTCGGTCTTATACAAGCTCTTTGTACATGATATCCCAATTTGCATGTCTCCACATGAACGATTTGGATCAAACCGTTTGTAACACTTACAACTTTTGTAATATTTACAAAGCAGGTCGTATCAACAATGTCGCCAGGATAAGGTCGTATCAGCAGTGTCACTAGGATAAGACACCTAATCTTATCCATATACTGCAAACCTTTTAGGTTATTCACTACAACAAAAATAGGCTTTTATGACTCTAAAAAACAGTCATTACCACATTTCTTGACTCTTTTTTTAGTCATTTAATCGCCCATCATCTAAAGTGTATAGATGACACATGAGAAATCAGTCATCATTATTAGTTTCATGACTTTTAAACACAGTCAATAAAGAACATGTATTGACACTTATTATAAGTCATGGAAACCATTTTTCATGACAATTTTCTACAGTTATTAAATAATGAAAATATTGACTTTTTCTGTCAAATAAAGAGTTATCTTGACATTAAAATTCTGTCATCGAGCAACAAATAATGACACATCTAAAGTGTCAATAATACCTTAATTATGACATTTTTTTAAGGTCATTGAATTACATACATTGTCACTTATTTATAGTTATAGAAGTCTGATAGATGACTTTTGTCAAATATCAAAGAAACCATTTCAATGATACACGTTATTGCACCTATGTTTCATACATGTTATTACACCCGTGTTTCCTTCAGTTTCAACACAAAATATGTACACAAACATAAAAGGTAACTTTCATATATAATAATATACTTTCTATCATTACTACAAGGATACTAACAACAACAACACCAGTAACCAAATTTTTGGTACATCATTTACAAATTTAGTATTTAGAACTAAGTGTTGGCATAATCCCAAAAAAAATATATACAACACCTATTTAAATATCTTGGTTGGTGGGTTTCCTTACTTCAATGGCCTCGTCCAGGAACCTTGTAAAAAAAACATTCATTTCAAAATTTAACTCAATATATAAAGGTGAACAATAATAACAATATGCAGGTTATATATATGTTGATCGTACTGTGACAATATCATGTTGTTATATACATTTGCACTGAAAACCTCACTTTAGTCATACAAGTAAGCTTCAATGAACACTTTCAAACAAAAATTATACATAGAATCACAATATAACCACATAAATAGGCTCAAAATCACACTATAATCTCACTTTTCAACCTTAATAACATGGATAACCTCCAAATTTAACTTATACACTAGTCTACTAGAAAGAATAAGAGTTAATTGAAAAACTTCTTTATTTAGGGGCAGGGGGGACAAGTGAAACATAGTATAGTAGGAGCAAAACAAATATATAATTATTGTAACTTGTCCAACCTTTTAGGAGTATAACTACTAAAAAGTAGAAATACTCATACATTAGTCTATTAGAAAGAATAAGGGTCAAATGAAAAACTTCTTCATTTAGGGAAGGACAAGTGAAACATAATACAAAAAATATTTATCACAAAAAAAAAGATAACTCCTTAGAACTCAAGCACATTAATCAAATACGAGCAAAACAAATATATAACTTAAATACTCTCAAACCAACATAAAAAGTACCTAAAAGTTTTTCAAGAAACAATTTAACTCCCCAAACAACCAAAATAGTTCATATGTGCACTTTGATTATCAAAACCAATTAAAAAGTACCTAAAAAATGTCTAAGTGACACATTATCAAAATCAACTCAAGCAATAATAACAACACTAAATGGATGAATTAGCTATCATAACTGCAGAATAGCCACACATAATATACATGCATTTATAAACAGAGTTGGAACTTTAATTTTAAAAAATACCTAAGTATTTTAAGGTCTATCCCCTTCCTGTTCTTGCCCCAACAATTTTTTAGTGACCTATAAACTATGACCTCTAAACTCACAACTATGACCTCTAAACTCAAAACCAACCAAAGAATGACTAAAAGTGTCTAAATGACACTTTGACTCCAAAAACAAGTCCAAAATGCACAACTATGACCTTTAGACTCAAAACCAACCAAAGAATGGCTAAAAAGTGCCTAGATGACACTTTGCTTACAAAAACAACTCCAAAATGCACAACTATGACCTCTAAACTCAAAACAAACCAAAGAATGGCTAAAAAGTGTCTAAATGACACTTTGACTCCAAAAACAAGTCCAAAAATGCACAACTATGACCTCTAAACTCAATACCAACCAAAGAATGGCTAAAAAGTGTCTAAATGACACTTTGACTCCAAAAACAACTCCATAATGCACAACTATGACCTCTAAACTCAAAACCAACTAAAGAATGGCTAAAAAGTATTTAAGTGACACTTTGACTCCAAAAACAAGTCCAAAATGCACAACTATGACCTCTAAACTCAAAACCAACCAAAGAATGGCTAAAAAGTGCCTAGATGGCACATTGCTTACAAAAACAACTCCAAAATGCACAATTATGACCTCTAAACTCAAAACCAACCAAAGAATGGCTAAAAAGTGTCTAAATGACACTTTGACTCCAAAAACAAGTCCAAAAATGCACAACTATGACCTCTAAACTCAATACTAACCAAAGAATGGCTAAAAAGTGTCTAAATGACACTTTGACTCCAAAAACAACTTCATAATGCACAACTATGACCTCTAAACTCAAAACCAACCAAAGAATGGCTAAAAAGTGTCTAAATGACACTTTGACTACAAAAACAACTCCATAAATGCATAAATTGGCTACTGTAACTACAGGATAGCCACAACACATTATAACTTAAACATATAAAAAAAGGTACTAAATGCATGAATTGGCCACCGTAACTGCAGGATAGCCACAACCATAATTTTGAACTTTAATTTAAAAAAAAAAAATACCTAAGAAGTTGAAGGTCCATCGCCTCCATGCCCTTGCCCCAACAATTTTTGAACGTCGGTCCATCTATCTTCCCATTTGACAAGTTGATTCATTAACTTCTCATTTTGCTTTGCCATCTTTGTGTACTTTTTTCAGTGAGTTCATCTAAAAAGTGTCTAAATGACCCCTTAAGTCCCAAAACGTACTAAAAATGTCTAAAAAGTGTGTAAACCCTCAAGAGACTCGTTAACTCCCAAAACAAATCCAAAATGCATAACTATGACCTCTTAACTCAAAACCAAACAAAAAGTACCTACAAAGTGTCTAAATGACACTTTAACTCCCAAAAAAACCTACATAATTCTCAAGAGTCTTCACAATATCTTGAGTTCCTAAAAAGTGTCAAATAGAATTTTGTGACATGTTGATTAATAAAAAAAATTACACTTGAAAGTCTTATTTGTCCACCTACAAGAGTATTCATCAAACACATAATGGCTTGTCTAAATGAACCAACCTAAATTCAACCCATCAAGAGTGTCTAAGTGTTCTTTTGAGTTTCAAAAGCAACAAAAATGTATCTAAAAAAGTGTCTAAATGACACTAATGACTTTCAAAACAACTTGAACATATATAAGTGTGACTTCCGAACTCAAAATCAACCTAAAAGATCAACATTAATCATTCTCATTGCAATTTCATCATTGTCATTACAATTTCATTCAAATTTTTACATGATATTTATAATACTTGGTAAGTCTCACAATGCAAAGTCCACTAATTTAAACTATGTGTTCCAAAACGACAACTAATCTTCCAAGACGACAACTAATTTCATTCATACATTCATTTGTAGAGGACAATTCTAGATAAAAAAAAATACTCAATTAACAAGTCTATATAACTATGGAAAACAACTCTAGATCCAAACGAATAGTCAATAAAAAACTCACCCACGTTTAGTAAGATGGCGGCAACCACCCACGTCGACAGAAGAAGAAGGCGGGCATGGTAGAAGAAGCGGGGTGGGGCGGCAGCAACAGGCGGCGTCGAACTAGCGGCAACAGCAACGGTGTTGGAGGCAACAGCGGCGGCGTTGGAGGCAGTGGCACCGGCGTCTGGCAGCAGCAACAGGCGGCGTCGGGCAAAGGAGCAGTCGAACCTTCTTGTTGGGGCGGCAGCAGCGGTAACGTCGTTGTTCTTCGGGAGCCTTGTTGTCGGGAGCCTTGTTGTGGGAAGAGGATTTTGTGGGGTGAGGGTGGGGAAGATGAAAGGAACGGGTGGAGATTTTTTATTTGTTTTATGTAAAAATAAAAGTAAAATGAAAAGGAAAAAAAGAGGGAAAGTGAGAGGAGGGAAAGTAAAAAAAGTCAAAATAGTAAAAAAAAAATCTGAAAATTCACGTCTTTTCCCGCCAAAATCGTATTTTTCATTTTCTTACATTTAATGACTGTTTTTTTTAGTCATTAATTAATGACATAAAAAAACAGTCATCAATTCCAACAAATCCGAAAAACTCCATTTTTTTCCCGCCAAAAACGCGTGATTTTGGCTTTAATGACTGTTTTTTCTCTTTCTCCTCTATTTTTGCTACTGTACAAGAGTCATGGAAAGTGAAAATTGTTGTAGTGATTACTTTAACATGATCCACTTGTATATCTACCACATATTGTTCAAGCTACATTGAATAACCTAGGATCTTAATTTATTGGATTGAATTAATATAAACTAAAGGTTGAATAAAATACTTCTTATTTTGTTAAATAAATAGTTTATTTATACAAATTTACAAACTACGAGATTTAGGACATAAATCCCTATAGATAATTTGTGGACGTCAAAGTAAGGTAACATTGACACTTTTTGCCCGTCAATTATTTTTAAAAAGGTCAAGTAAACCCTTTTTATTGACGTTTTTGGCATGTGAAGAAAACCATATTATTGTATGTTTTTATGAACGATTTTAAAACGTCAACTATCAACCTTTGTTGATGTTTGTTACTTGTCAACTATAACAATCTACGGAAAAAAAAAAAATTAGGTCATTGGGACCCCACATATGCAACTTGTAATCAACCCCAAAAAAATTTTATACCTACAATTTGCATTCACCCCAAACAAGTTGGACCCAACCTGTATTTTATAGACAAACAACAAATATATCACATCACTTACACAATATTAGCTAGCTCATAACTACAAACCAACAAAACAATCTTACACAACTCATACAAACCCAACAACTTTACACAACTCTTACAGAGCAACAACTTTACAAAACTCCTGCAAAATAACAACTTTACACAACTCTAGTAAACCATCAATTACACAACTCCAATTTTTCAATCACATATTATCCTATCAGAATCAAACAATTACAAAATGTATCAATTCTCCTAAAACCAACAATTACAAAACAAACTATCAACAACCACTCAACTACACAACTCCAACAATGACATAACTCCAAATTTTCAATCATATATCTAAATTGACAGAATCAGACCATCTCATTGAAACATTATTGTACAAATGAATGAATCAAGTGTTGGGATTGGTGTGTCCTAGATCTCTTGAGTCTTGTAGTTTTGTAAATTATAATTACATTTTATTTATTGAATAAAATAAGAAGTTATATTATCTATCTTATGCATTAATTCAATCCAATAAACTAAGATTCCATGGTTATTTTATGTAAACTTAAACATGTATGTGGTTGAGATACAAGATTGGATCATGTTTAAGTAATAACCAAAAGGTTTGTAGTATAGGAATAAAGGTGGGTGCCTTATTTTCGTAACATTGTGGATACGACCCACTTTTTAATTGTTATAAGAAGTTGTAAAGTGATACAAATGATTTGATCCTAATCATTCATGTGGAGACATGTGAGTGAGGGTATCCTATACAAAGAGTTTGTATAAGACCGGACTGTGAAATGTTTAATTTCTCTTTGTAACACCGTTAATTGTAGAAATTAACAATTCTTAGGATGACTATAGGTAACTCAACTTGAATCTTAATTGAGTTATGAACTCCTATCTATGAAGGCAATTCTTTGATCTGTATTGGTGAGATTGGCCAAATTGCCAACTCAATATGCCTACCATTTTGGAGATTTGTTTGATTAGGGAGCTAAGAACATATCTTCACAAGATGAAATTTACTCCTTCTCATGTTTAAGGTAAGTAGATAAATTACTCCCTTAAGCGCTGATTCCGGGTCTTGAACAATGAGGCCACATCCTCTTACTGACTTTAGAGGGATTAGTTTATAGTTGGACTATAAACAGTTTGTTCATTATAGGGATCAGTGGTACTTAAGGAGTTAAATATAACTACAGGGGTAAAACGGTAATTGACCCCATTGTAGTTATGAGTTATTTGTGAAGGGTAGTGCAACCGTAGGTCTTTAGTGTAGTGGCCTACAGTTAATGAAAATTAATTAATCTGATTAAAGAGTTTAATTGATTAATCTCATATTATTGGAACTTCGAGCTATAGGTCCATAAGGTCTCCTTCATAGCTTAAAGGATTAGTATAAGAATCAAACATTTTTGTTTAATTTGAAATGTTCAAATTAATAAACGAATTAATTGTATGTGATACAATTAGCATAATGTATGTAGATACATTATAATATAAAGTTTACTTTGAATAAGATTCAAAATTTATACTTTATGTTATAAAAGAGATAAATATTTAAATGAGATTTAAATATTAATTATAAGAATGAGATTCATATAAAAACTATAAGTTAAAATTAATAAGAATGAGATTCATATTAAAACTATAGGTTATGTGAGAAAGGTTATTTGAATATGATTCAAATTTAAATTAAATATTAATTAATTAATTAATCAATCAATTAATTAATTGTTAATTAATTAAATTTATTTAATTATATTTATTGAATAAGATTTAATATAATATAATCAAATTAATTTGTAATTTTCAATCTCAAGAATTCTCTCCTTCTCCAATTCTCTCTTCTTCCTCAACAATTTCCTTGCCAAAATTCAAAGAAAGCCCACAAAACTCCTATTTGATTCTTCCTACAGAATAGCAAGATTGCTATTGTGGTGGTGTTTCCAAGATAAGAAGAGTTCCTGTTTTTTCCATTGGAGATTTCTCACTGGTTCGTGGTTCGAAAAGAGGAAGGATTTCCACATTGAATAGGGTCTTCAAAGGTAGGAAATTTGTTTCCTCTTAATTTTTGTAAAAAGCATGATAATTACTTTGTTTATCCATTTCATCTTTTTTGTAATTTTGTTTTTCCAAAAACGAGTTTAATGGCACAAGGCAATCATTCGCTTCTGCAGGAAATTCGATTCCTACAATAGGTAATTTTCATTAATCAACTAGTAAAATAAATTTTCTACAAACAATTAGTATCTTGGAACTGAAACATATAATGCCTAACCCTACCAAACTTGACATCATATCACATGTCCCTAGACCTAACAAAATTAATTATTGATGCATCGTTATAACAAACATGCATTAGATATTGCATCCAATAAAGTCACAATACTCAACTCCCATTGCGTCTAATTTCAATTGATTGTAAGTTGTTTGTCTTGTTAACTGCAAATGTCCAAGTAAATGTAATCGATTAAAAAAATATACTAAGTGTGAAAATTATAGTTAAAGAAGATGGTGTAAGAAAATGTGTATCATAGTCTACTGATAGATTTTTGTTATATTTAAAAATATTTCCAACAATTTTGTCATTTAAAACAATTACCCTTAATTTAATTAAATTAATTAATAAATAAAATATATTTAATAAAATATCATATATTTAATTAAACATATTCAAATGTACTCCTCTCTCTTAACCTAAAGTTTAAACATGAATCTCATTCACATTAAATTTAACTTATAGTTTTAATATGAATCTATTTAATATTTGAATCTTATTCAGATATTTTGATTTTCTCATATAATATAGTTTAATTTTGAAACTTATCCAAAATTAACTTTATATTATAATGTATTTAAATACATTATATTAATTGTATTATATACAATTAACATACAATCCCTTTATGTAATTTGAACAATTCAAATTATTTTAAAACTCTTCATCTTTGTTTCACCCATTGTGAGCTAATAGAGGACCTAATGGACCAATAGATTATAAGCTCCAATGAACTGAGATTAATTAATTAATCAAGATTCATTAACTATGCATGGGTCATTCCACTAAGGACCCACAACTGTATTTTTATGCACTATAGAATGTTTAACATCCATGGATATAATCATTACAAGTAAGTCAATCCTTCACGAATTGTTCGTAATTACAGTTAGACAAAATTATCGTTTTACCCCTGTAATTTTCTCTTTCTCCTTAAGTCCACTGCTCCTCTAATGAATAATTTGTTTATGGTCCTACCATAAACAAAGTCCCTCGCAGGCTAGTAAGAGGGAGGGGCCCCGAAGTTCAAGACCAGAAGTCAGCACTTAAGAGAACAACTCATCAATTTACCCTTAAGTCGGGAATGAGTGAATTTCATCTTGTGTAGCTATATTCCCAGCCCCCTACTGATCTCGACACCAAAAAGGTAGGCATATTGAGTGGCTAACACGGGCCACTCTCACCCATACAGATCAAAGGATGAGTCCTCATAGGCAAGAGTCTATAACTCGCTCAAGATTGAGATTGGATTAGATATAGTCATCCTATATGAAATATTAATCTCTTCAATCAATGGTGTTACAAAGAGAGATTAATTATTTCGTGGTCCAATCTTATACAAACTCTTTATATAAAATACCCCCACTTGTATGCCTCCACATGAACGATTTGGATCACGTCATTTGTACAATTATAAAGTGAGTCGTATCCATAATGTTACCACGATAAGACACCTAACCGTATCCATGTACTAGACCATTTCGGTTATTACTTGAACATGATTTACCTGTATGCCGACCACATATTGTTCAAGTTACATTAAATAACCTTGGATCTTAGTTTATTGGATTGAGTTATGCAATATTAATTGTGAAATAAAATAACACTTTATTTCATTAAGACAATAATACATTTACATTATACAAACCAAGAGTTTAGGGCATAAACCCATACATAACGTTCAAGCTAAAATCTTCAGCTAAAGACATGCATCGATGCCCAAAGTGTCAATCCATTTACAAATGCAAATCAAAATAACCTCCACCACACGTTGTGATAATGTAGATGAGGTCAAGCATCCTCCAAATTAAGATTACAACCTAAAAAGAAACTAAAAACTAAAAGAAAATAGGAAGAGAAACAAAAGATGAAGAAGTTCTCTCATTTTCTCCATAAAACCTCCATTGAAAACCCTAAAAAAGAAGGTATATGGACATTATGCTAGGGAAATCGTGAAGGTTGTGTCTTCTACTAAGAGCTTTGTGCGTGTGCGTGACCGACTGTTCATTGATGAGATGGCGCTACGGCGTCACAAGGCAGTGGCCTCTGCCTATGACTACAGTGCTACAGTTGACGTCAGGTCGCAGTGCGGCGCCAGTGCCTTCGTTAGGGCATTTTTTTTGTCATTTCTCGTCCTTTAAAGCCCCAATGCTCGGTAATGCTCCTAATTGCTCTAAATTAACCTCGAAAAACACATAATACTCAAGAATGAAGAAATTGCTCGAGATCCTACAAATATAGACATTTAAGCACATTAATGATAATAAATCAGTGAGATTAGAGGCATTAAAATAACTCCTTTTAGGAGCTATCATCGGCAGTGATTATCGATGATCATGGTTGGTTAAGGACAATCGACCATTGATTGTCGATTGTTACAGCCACTGATTGTTGATGATCATGATGATTAGTCCTTAACAATCACGATAGGTGGTAGTTTATGATCACATGGCTGGTCGCTGATGATCATATAGTCGGGTGAAAGTCATAGGGTTGGCTTCAAATGCAAACTCCCTTAATTCCAAACTCATAGGCCAAACATTACCTGCTTTATTTGAATGCAATAATTGTTATGTGGGGCTTGGTAATATTATTTGCAATTCGATAGGTGAGAGACCATGTTTTGGGTTAAAGCTTACCTAGACATTAATAGCATTGTAAAGTTACTGGAAGCATTAACTCTCTATAACGACATTTCTATTGCAATTGAAGCTAGTTTGCACCCTCTTTGGGTTGTAAGTTGATTCTCTAATTTAATGGAACCTTTTGATGATAGGGATTGAATCTGAATGAAATTCAAAGTTTTGTTGATGTTATTCGCTCAAAATAGAGTAGTGGCCTAATCCATGGTTTTCTCTATACAAATCGAAAGAGGAAATATTGTTGCTCATTATCTTGCGTATCACACTCATCATTTCAAACATTTAGATATCTGGATCAATGATTATCCATCAAGGGTCTTCTTAGCTATATATAGGAATTTACAAACCTTTTAGGGCTCGTTTGATAATGTTCCTACATCTTGTTTCTTGTTCACACTCTCATTTTTTTAGAAACAGACTTGTTTGATAACATATTTTGTTTCTTGTTTTCAAAATTTCTAAACATTTCTATTCTTAAGTGTTTTCTACTTTTATTTAAAAGTTTCTATAAATAACCAAAATTTATTTTATTTTTGTTTTTCATTTCTTAATTTTATATTTTTGAATTTTTGAATTTTTGAATTTTAAAATATCCAATATATAAGTTGTTTTCGAATATAGAAAAATGAACCAAAATATTTACAAATATAACCAAAATTTATTTTATTTCTGTTTTTTATTTCTTAATTGTATATTTATATATATATTTTTTAATTTTAAAATATCAAATATATAAGAGTTGTTTTCGAATATAGAAAAATGAACAAAAAAATATTTACAAATATAACAAAATTTTATTGTCTATCTACGATAGACCGTAATAGACTAATATTTGTGTCTATCTGTGTCATGATAGATATACTCTATCGCAAGCTATCTGTGTCATTATTTGTAAACATTTTCAATAGTTTTGTCATTTAAAATAAATTTTCAATATACAATTTATATATTATTAAAATTTAAAATTTAAAACTATTCAATAGAAATATTTATATATTATTTTTATTTTGAATTTCAATTTTTCAATATATAACTTCAATTAAAATGTATGTATTCTCCCTTTAATATTTGAAAGGGACATTTACTAAAGCAATACGATTGAGTTGAGGTTGAGTCGTGATCGTTAGGAATAGCTTAATTTCTATTTGATTTATGTATAAAAAAAGTGTTAAATTTTATTTTTTTTTTATTTATTAACGGGAGAATTTAAAATTCTAAAAAAGGGTAATACACGGTTATTTTTTTGGGCACAGAGTAATGCTTGTAAAAGGAATTTGCAAATTAATCATAAAAGTTTTTTTAAGTCTAACGCTGGGTATTTTCGTCGCGCAAAATTCCCCACATTGGACTTCATCTAAACGTCCGCATTCTTCATCCCTCCTCATTCGGTACAATTCCTTCGATTCCTACATTTTTTATTACTACTTCTTGCAATTGTTTGATTTCTGCTCGATTTCATTACCTTTCCAGAATCTACGCATTAAGATTTCCGAGAAAATCACTCCTCGATCTCCAATTTGATCCATCGAAACGGATCTTTGAGGTTCTGGATTTTCTGTTTTCCGAGTTCTTGCTGGGTCTTTTTTTGTTTTCTCCATGTCTGTATTGGGTATTTTGGAATTCAGATTTTTTAATTGTGTGGGCAAGGGTTGGTTTTGTTGTTGATTGAAGGCGTTTGAATTTCTCAGTCTAGATACGCATGATTATTCTTGAAGCTTGCTGTTTATAACTGATGACATGTTTTCGTAATTTTTTTTCAATGTTAGGAGGTAAACATGGGTTTAAAGCAGACGATAAAGAGTTTGGATGCGTTTCCTCGAGCGGAAGACCATTTGTTGCAGAAAACACAAACTGGGGCAGTAGGTAATATGAGAGGCCATGCTTCTCTCTTTGTATTTTACTTTTACGATGTGTTCTTGAACAATTTATGCTTCTTATCGCCAGTATGGTGGTCAATTTGCGAGTTTTCTTATACCTATTTATCTTTTTATTTTTTTATTTTTTTATTTTTAAAATCTTATGCTCGGATTTTCTGTTTTGTTCCCCTAATAATTTTTCTTATTTGTGTTCACAGTGTCTGTTATTGGATTAGTCATAATGGCGACACTATTTTTGCACGAACTGAGATATTATCTCGCCACATATACTGTTCATCAGGTTTTAATTCTCTCTGTTTGCTGCCCATATCACATTTCCTTTGGATTGTGTACTTATTTGATAGATACAGGTGTACTGAGAAAAATATTTATTTATATTCGATAAGTTACTGAAAAAAATGTAAAGGAACTCCATTTAGAAGTATGATGAGAAGTTACCTCGATGAAGAAAAATCCTAAGGAATATCGATAAGGCTCTTGTGAATCACCCTTGGTGGGTTTTCAATTTCATTCATATATGAAAGTTTTGTTTCCCTCTTCAAAAAAGGAATATCAATAAAGCATGCTGACAAGTTTCACTCATGTTTAAAGCTATGATGGGAGATTATTGACGTGTTTTGGGCCAATGACTTTAAACTGACCTATATGTGAGCCTACATATAATTACTTCTCCTTTCACTGAGAATCGATTTTGTTAGAATAATAGTTGTTAAATTCCTTAGAAAGAACATACCAAGAACCTGCATTGTGTTTAATATGTTATAATCTTTTCTGCCAATTTACTTTGATAAAAAGAAATAAAAAAGAACAGATTTCTCTCTGTCCATACGCCTGATAATTGCTTTGATAACACTGATCCATAATACTTTAGCTCTTCTATACAGTCCAGGATCACATGGCAAGTAGAAAATATAACTCTTCCCATGATCATCCAAAACCTTGAAACATAGCTTCCTAAATTTTCTTCCTGTATAAGCTTTCTAATTGTTAGTGAGGAAAAAAAAATATTTTCAACAACAAGGTTAGTTTCACATTCACTTATGTGAGAAAGGATCGCATCCTCTCAGTTTTCTCCAACCTTCTCATTGGTTGATGCAAATGGTATTGTATTGTTTTAGAAAGAAGAAATTCCCTTCTTTCTATGTTAGCTTGCAATGGGATTGTAACAATGACTTGAAATGTCTCATGTTGAACTTCTCCAATGTCCTTTGGAAAACAAGTTTGGTAGGAAGTTTAGGCCTGAAAGATAAGTATAATTTTTTCTTTTATCGTTTTGGATTGTAAGTTGAGATTTTTACTGATTCATTTAAGAGGTTGAGAAGAAGCATTGGACTAGCAGGCTCTACAATGGATGTTTTTCCCATACCTAACTTGATTTGTACCATTGGCTCGGTGACCATTCATTATATCTCCTCTTGTTCATGCAGTAGTGGGCTTATCCCTTCTAGTAGAGTCTCAATGTCTCTCTCCATGGACAGAACATTGTCTGCTATTCCCAGTTGTGATTAAACCATCTTCAGACTAATTTTCATTTTCTTGTACTTCAGCATATGCAAGCTGGAGCTCTGGTGCCACTGTCCTCCCAATTCACATATTTCCATCTAAAACCCTTCCCCAATAAACCTACTTTTATCCAGTGTTTTTAAATGCCCAAGGTGCACTAAGGCGCAATGGCCCTCTGGAGCCTAGGCGCAAGGCACACAAAAAGGCGCGGGCTTTTTTTTGTGAGGCGCCCTATATATAAAAGTATTACATTAAAAAGAGAAAGCATAGTTGAAGTGGAAATATGGAATAACAGACTCCAAACAAAAAGAAATTTGCATTTAAGCTTTGATTGTTTTAGTTAATAAGGAAGGAAAACCCTTAATTGTTACTATTTTCTAAAAATAATGAAAAAGCCCGAAGGCCCAGGGCTTTGAGCCTTGGGGCTTCACAAAAAGCGTACACCTTATTTTGTGAGTCTCGCCTTTCCAAGGCAAGGCGCCAGACCTGCGCCTTGAGCCTAGGCATGCCCTCGAGAGGGCTTTTTAAAACACTGTTTTTATCTAGCATTGAAGTGGCCTCACAGTCCTCAGTCCTCACTCCTCACTTTGCACACACTCCCTTGTGGATGTGAGTAACTCCACTCAATCAATTTCTTTGCATTACTCCCATTGTAGGTAAAGCATTGGTGCTTAGTGAGTTTTTGCACATCACTTAGCTTTTCTATCAATTACCTAGACTACCTCTTATTCGTTAATTGTTTTATAATCATCTTTAACATGAATTTCAATATATAGGTTGAAGAACTCTCCAAAATTCCTTAGACTTCTTGAGCTACTGTCATTGTACTTTTTGGTAAACCATCTGTAATCATTGAATCAAACGTGCCCAAACTAAACATTTGCGAGAGAATCAGCATTTATAAAGCCACCTGGTCCATTTTGTTAACCTGGCCTTATATCTCTGAATAGTCTGTCAATGTCAAGCTGGCCTTGAGCTCAAGGCAACAAGATCATGCTCCTGTCATATGTGCTCAGGTCATACAAATCTCACCTAGAATGCACACCTATTATGGGGCTACACTCTCAACCTTTATTAACACATGCATAAGAATGTTTACTCCTACTGTATACCCATGTACACCCATATTGATCCTTGCATAGCTTCAAGGTCCTCCCTTATGCCTTGCCGCACACATTCATCTGCTATGATGGGTATGCTAAATGGTAGTTTATTTGCTGCCTATGCACTACTATCTTTCTTAGCAATTGTGCATTCATTTACCACCAGCTTCTAAAAGCATCTTGGATGTGCCTATGTATGTGTTTGTACACTCTGGGGACTTCCCATGTCCTACACTCCTAGTGTATAGTGCTGGTATGAGTTGCTGCCTAGTTCAGCTTATGCACGTCAGTGCTTGTTGAGCAGCTAGAGATGGTGAGACCTTGCCTAACCTTGCTAACTCATGCATTGCCTTCTGCCTAGGCTCCAAGCTGTGGCGGTTGTAACTTATATCCTAAAGACACCTGGGAGAAGTTCCTTAAGCAAAGTATGAAGGACCAGAAATATAGTATTGAATCTAGAGTATGTTTGGGCAAAAAATATTCTTACTTATAATTATCCAGGAGACCAACCCAATTTAATGACACAAACAAATACTCCATCTTGTTATTTCCGAAGCTATTGAACTAATAGTTTAATGTTATCATCGTATGTATAGCTTTTGTTTTCCTTTTCTTAGAACTGTTCAAAAGTTAGGACATGTTTTCAGTAGTTTAACCTTGAGTTTATGACAGATGTCTGTAGATTTGAAACGTGGAGAAACTCTTCCCATTCACATAAACATGACCTTTCCTTCTTTACCTTGTGATGGTTAGTATTAAATGTCTTTTTGATCATATGCTGTGTTGGTTTCACATATTGTTTTGCTTATACTATATTTACAATTTACAATTTACAATTGTTTCAGAGTGATAAATGGTCAGATGCTCAGTCTTTCTATATTGTTTTTCAGTCTTAAGTGTAGATGCAATTGATATGTCGGGCAAGCATGAAGTGGATCTTGACACAAATATATGGAAAGTAAGATAATTTCTCGATAATTTATTGATTTCCGTGACTTCTTTTCATTGTTGCTTATCATCTCTTGTGCGTAATGCATCTTATGATGTGTGTGTGTATATATATTAATTAAAAATGAAATTGTTGAGCATGAACATGAAATTACTTTGAACTATATGAACTTATATCTATTTGCATATAGGCAAAATATCAAATAAATATGTATTTAATAAATGTATCCTGCTTCTGTAGAAAATCTCCATTACTGAAAATTTAATCATATGTTAAGAAATCTCCTTTAGGAGTATTACAAGAAAGCACATGAACGAGAATTAATGACATCAGAATAATACATCAATATTTTATATGTCCACTCTTTCCTCCTGATTTACTTGTTTACCAGATGCATTGATTCCTCTTTCCATATGCCCCACAAAACTGCTTTCCCGACATTAGCCCATTACATTTAGTTCTCCTTTTAAGCTCATAACCATATACTAAGTAGAAAATATTATTCTTGGCATCCAAATAAATGAAAATTTATATACTTATTACTTGGATGAGGAAATGAGCTTAGATTGAGAGTCAGGGATGAGGAAATGAGTGACTTTTTGTCATAGACTTTTGTAAAATTCTCCCAGCCGAGACATTTTGATAAAAGGAAACTACCTCAATTATGTTTGAGAATTTCCCTTATTTGAGGTAAACCCCACAACAATAATAAGAATAACCCCCGATAATGAATCGATAGCCAACTCAATAGTTTCACTCGCTTCTTTGATCATCTTTTGTATACAGCTCTCAAGTGGTGTAAATTCACCCTCTCCTTTTGTGATTACAACCTTACATCTCTTATTGCACAATGGAACAGTATTATGTAATTTCTCATGGCAATTTGCCCTTTTGTAATTCCATACTCCAATGAAATTATTTCTCACCTTCTCATAAAAAAAAAAAAAAAAAAAAAAAAATGAATTGATAGTCAACCCCAAGGAAGTAAACAAATTTGGCTTGGAAAGATTGATCAAAGATCATGAAGAAATGAGAATTTGTTCCTATCTTCAAGATTTTGAACTCTCCACAATCTAATTGATCAAAATAGATTGAAAGTTGTAAAACATACATTCTAGACACAAGAATACAATATAAAAAAAGCATAAAAGCTTGAGAGATTACATTCTGTGATAAATTCATTCATTCAAATTCCAATTCTACTTCAAATACAACACTATTTGAACTAAATGAAAGGTCACTATGAAAGGACACAACTATTCATCTATGTTGTCGACTCCAACTTCAAACATGAACCTTCATAAATATAAATACATGAAATTAAATTGGTACATAATGCATAAAGGATGTGAATGAACTAGATTTTCTGATTCATTGTATCATCTCTTACTTCCTTTGTTGTTGAGAGGTTTTATCTAAAATGGGTCTCCGTTCTCTCTCCCTAACCCTGACTTTTCCTTCCACCTTTTCACCGGCCCCGTCCACCTCAAATTTCACCGATCTCCGCCGGCCTCGTCAACCGTCGTTTAGTCGCCACCCTCGGCTGCCTCAATGACCAAATGAACTCCCCAACCCTTCGTCTTTGTCTACCTTAGATTTTGCGAATCTCTGACGGCCTCGTCCACCATCGTTTAGTCACCACCCTTGGCTGCCTCTTCTAGGTGGTCCTTTTTGAGTTCGTCACCCAATCCCCGTTTCTTCTTCGTCGACCAGCCTTCTTTCGGCTGCCATTGTCTGCTCCTCTTTTCTCGGAACCCTAGCCACTTTTTCGTTCTTCACCCTTTCTAGCCTCTTCTTTCCCTCCCTGAAACCCTAGCCACAGATCCTTTTCGCTTGTTGCCTCACTCTATTCGCCTTATCTCCATTCACCCTCTGTTTTTACCTCACCCTTTCAGCCTCTTCAGTCGTGTCTCCGGTCACCGGTCTGGTACCTGCAGTGTTTCTTCTTCATTTAAGATGTCTCTGAACATTTTGGAGGCGGTGAGTTGTTCTATTCAGAACACTTACTTTTGGATTAAGTGTGAGAGGAACAAGTTTTCTATTGAGAATTCAAGTTATAATCAGAAGATTTTCCTTTCAATCTCTCATTTGCGTTGGTTTGAACTATCTTTGGTAGAGTTCTTACAAGATCCAGTTCATGTGTTCTTCTCCAAAAAGATCAGGATACTCTAGATTCATTCGTTTGGCTTAATTCAAATCGTTCAATGAAAAATTTTTCGAATGTGCTATTTGGCCACCTACTGGTTGTTAGAAAAATCTACATGTTTCGGTTGGTTTCTTGAAGAAAGGTTGGATGGTTTTCTAGGAAATGATTAGAGATTGTTTGGGCAAAGTAGAATTTTTTTTTTTTGTTGTCTTCCCATTGTTTTAGTGTTGGTGAGCCTTTAGATCTAGCTCGCTCAGATGATTCAAAGGTGGATAGAAAACTTCGGGTAGTTTCTCAACCGTCTGACTTTGTTTCCTCTTATTGGATTAGAAAAGATACGGAAGTGTTGACAATGAACTTTAACTATCTGGTTGTTGTTAATCGATTGTTAGCCTACTATTCTTGGAAGGATATTCGTCTTGCTTTAGAAGACTATTTTTAGCTTAAGTTCTAATCAATCCTTTCATGGCTGATAAGGTGTTAATAAAACTTAATGATAGTTTTGTTGATACATATTTTGACGGAAAATGGCGAGAAATTGGATCCTTGCATTTGAAGGTTGAAAATTGGTCTTACAAAGCACATTCTCATCCAAAGTTCATTGAGAGTTATGGTGATTGGCTTTCGATAAAAGTTGGATCCTTTGCCTTTCTGGACTCGTCCTACTTTTGAATCCATTGGAGAAAATCTTGGGGGCCTAGTTATTATTTCTTCTCAAACTTCCAATTTCTTGGATTGCTCTAAAGCTTGCATTGAAGTTAAAAGAAATTTGTGTGGTTTTCTCCCAGATGAAATTGAAATTAAAGATAAGATTAATGGTAATTTTCACCTTAGATTTGGTGATATTTATCCATTAGATACTCCTAGTATCCTCCAAGGAGAGTTATTATTAACCATTTTTCTAACTTTTTAGATATTGCAAGATTGATTGAAGTTAAGCGGGATGAAGAAATGTCTGAGGTATTTGATTTTGTTGGAGAGGATGTTCCCATTCAGTCAATCAGGTTCAATTCAGTTCCGAATGAGGTGGATTTGCTTCCTCTAGGGAGCCCTAATTGTCCTAAGGAAACTGTAGTTAGTACTCCACGGTCTGTCGACTTAAAGAGCAGTAAAGACGTTGTGAACATGAAAGGTCTCCATTTTTTTATTGTCCTATTTCTTACAGTCAGTCAGAAAAGAAGCAGTGATCTGCAAAGGAACATTTTGAGTTCAATTAAGATGTTTTGGAGGAGTCCTGTATACGTCTCCTATTAGTTGATACACAACTGACAAACAATCCACATCCTTTGCCTCATAGTTTAAATGTCAGTCAATCAACCATTAAAATTCCGGGATCTAATATTAATTTTGTCGAAGGAGTTTATGGTCATCCATCTCCTAAAGACACTCCTTTTGGTTACGATTGTGATGGTGATTCAGATGCTAGTTTAAGTAGTGAGGATATTTTGGATTCTCTAGCACAAGATGATTTTGTTGAGGAGACTCTAATGGTTTATTTTGCAGATGGGATGGATAATTTGTTTGAGAATGGTGAAAATGATCAAGCAAAATTGTCTCCCATTATCCGTGCCAAGTTCTCCACTTTGATTGAAAAATGTGGTTTTCAGATGGAAGCGATTCCTCCCCAATCTCCTTCAATTAAAGCATAGTTTGGTGGTTCTTGTCTAGGAATTGAACTATTTGTGTGGATTTCTCATGTTTTAAAATTTTACCTTTAGCTTACTGGAAAAGCTTGACTTTTGATGCTATTGGGCAGCATTTATTTCTTGGAAGGCCTTTTTGTTTGGTCTGGGGATGCTCATATAGTGTTCGCCTGGAGAATTTATTTTGGTCAGTTTCAGCTGTGGAGTTCTTATAGTATTTTGGTTATGTGGTGTAAGCCTTCAATGCATTTTTTTAAAATTTCTTGGAAACTGGTACTCTCCTTCATCTTGGATGGCGGTTCTGGTAGTTCTTGTTTGGCTGGCTAGGTTTCTGGGGTTGGTTGGCAGTGGGCAAGTCAGTCTAATTTTGAGCTCCCTTTCATGTTTCCTCAGCTTTCAAAGCTTTATGGCATTCAAGGCTCAAGTTTTGTACTTTGCTAGAAGATTGACAGTCTTGGAAATTTTTGTTTATTGGATGTTGTAGTTAAGGATTGGTCTCCTTTATCTTTCGTTTTGTTCTTGTTGCTCCATTTTCTATGCTGTATTTTCTTTTTTCTTTGTTTGTTTCATAGACTAATTTCATTGACTTGTTTCCGTTTAAAAAAAAAGTTCATTGTATCACTTGGGTAGCCTTGAAACTTGAAAGGATACAACTCTTCACCATAGCTTGGAAACTTAGCTTGGAAGTAAACGTTTAATGCTTCAAGAAGAATTTTAGCTCTAGCTCTTGTCATTGACAATTATTTCCTTATTATTCTCCCCTTGTTCAAGAAGATTCATCCTCAAATCTTAAAGATCGCCTTGTAAAGGAACTTTGTATCATCTCTCGTGCTTGTTCCAACAGTTGGATTGTAACATCTTCTTTTGTGTTAAATGTGAACTTCATGTGTAGAGTAATCTGCTCCTGTTGCCATGTCTCCAATGAAGCATCAAGAACACAAAAATAAATAAATAAATAAATAATAGGGAAGAACATTAGTTAGGAAAAAAAAATCCCACTCTCAAGGAGGGATCCTGCTCAATTATGCTGGAATATTAGATTAAATACATGCATGCACATGCTTCTAGGTTCGAAGGGGTTTATTGAGAATCAACCCTGACTTCCATTTTGTCCAAAGAATCAGCTTCCCATGTCAGACATGTCCCCTGAAGTGAAAGCCTTCTGCCAGCAACATCAAATCTTTTTTTACCCATTGAGGAAAAGAGCGATGAAAACTGTCACCTGCCATCAACCATCTCTTATTCATTGAAGAAACAACATTCATCACATCCTCCAATGTTTTATTTATTCTTATTGGATTCAGCTTTCTGCATCCATCCTCTTGTATGTTCGGAAGAATTTCTGTTTTGTAGGGCATTGATTAACATCCTCAATGACATTGTACACCCGGTACTGCAGCCTTAGTTTCAATCTAATGTAAAATGGTGATGGGTTTTCTTTTTCTCCACCTTTACCCTCCCTACCCAAGACCTCATGCTTTTTCTTTTTCTTTTTTTCTTCTTTTGACAAAAAAAGGCTTTGTTTTGTATCCTATTATGGTAATACTCTATAGAATCTTTTACCACAATCACTATAGAAATTTTTTAGAGGAAGAGAAAGAGCACCTGTTGCTCCTTTAGCCAAGGAATGTGGTACCTTTTCCATGAAAGCAATGAAAACTTGTTCTCTTGCCGAAAAGAGGAAGCAATGAAAAGAAACATCAGGGTTGATCTCCTCGTTACAAGATGTATCTAACCTTATATTTATACTCCC
Organism: Citrullus colocynthis; assembly: GCA_031780015.1. Classification (NCBI taxonomy): domain Eukaryota; kingdom Viridiplantae; phylum Streptophyta; class Magnoliopsida; order Cucurbitales; family Cucurbitaceae; genus Citrullus; species Citrullus colocynthis. Next base: position 2,755,999 of record QLSR01001486.1, read on the forward strand.
AAGCAGGGATATATCCCCAGTTCTCCAGTCCTGCCTTTTTCACCCTCTCTAAAAAATTATTATTATTATTATTATTTAAAGTTTTATTCTCTAATGACATAGATAACTTGATATGTTATCCTATATGGATTTGATAGGTAGTATTGTTTTATTTCTATTAGGAGGTTTAAAAACTTTCTTTTTGAATGGAGATTCTCAAGAATTAAGCATTTAAATGAAAATTTTCTTTGAAAATTAACTATTTAATTGAAAAAAATCTGAATTTTTTTTCATTTAGTTTAGTTGATTCTTTTAAGAAAAAAAATAGCGGTGGATAATTCTTTGTGAGTTGTTAATTCTCCGTAGGAATCCCTTGCTAAATTTAATGGAAATTATTGTGGGGACAGGCCGCATGCCCCTGCTGTCCCATGAACATCCATATTCCTAAGTACAAGTGTACAACACTCTATCTTAACTTTTTTTTTTTTTTTGGGGGGGGGAATATATCTTAACTAAACTTGAGCAACCAAAAATAAGGATTATTACATTTTTCACTTTCACAAGTTCACATCAGTTTATGCTTCCTAACTGGCATTCTTTGCTGTACTTGCAAGCATAGTTTTGAAGTAATTCCATAATCTATATGTATGCTGATTAGTACAGAGTTTCTTGCTTTCTGCAGCTTCGTCTTAACAGCTATGGCCATATCATCGGCACTGAATATCTGTCTGACCTTGTGGAGAAGGAACACGCTGATCACAAGCATGGTACTGCCTTTTTCCATTATCCACATAATTATTGGTCTATAAAGTTCTTTTTCTCCCCCCTTATATATCTTCTTGGATACTTCAATATATTATGCTGTCATTAATGGCTAAACCATCAAAATAAAAGATAGATGTTACTACTTTCATAACTGTGTCTTAAATCAATTGTAAGTTATCTCAGTTGGGGGGGGAAGAACGTCATTTCTTTTCTTTGAAAGGTAAGATGTTCTGGCTGAGACAGATTTTCTTTGAAAGAATGAAATTGCATAAAAAGGGTAAAATAAAATAAACACCAATTTTTACATTGCCATGCCACCTTGGTTTTTTAAAATATAATAAAATAATTAAATACTTTCCTTTAAAAAAAATAAAAACAAAAAACAAAAGATGAAGAAAAGTCTAATGATTTATGTGCAAGTGTAAAGAAGCCTTGTCTTTGATTTCTTTGTTTTGTTATTTACTTTACAAGAGTGTTCCAAATATCAAGCCCTTGTTTTTTAACTTTGGCGAATAATTCAAATGTTAAGTTAGGAAAGATGACAACCATGATAAAGAAGTGATAAGAAAACAAGCAAAATTTTTGAAAATCACATGGTTATCAAACTAAGTAATTTAATGAAATTGTTCACATATATTAAAAAAAAAAAAAAAAATTCGCCACATATTCGATATTCCATATTCTAAATATTATATTTTTAAAGGAATCCTGAGCTTAACATGAGAACATGTGACTTCTCACTCTGGATAGATTTATGTTTACCACACTAGGCCCCACTGTTTCAAGAGAGTCCCAGTTCCCAACTCCGTTAGAAGCCTAAATCTGTTGTATAATTGAATTGTGAATCAGGAGGTTATTAGATGCTGTCAATTTTCTTCTCTCTTTGCATCAAAATAACGTCATCTATAAGTAACTTTTTGACAGATCATGACAAGGAGAAAGAGCAGCCTCATATACACGGCTTTGATCAAGCTGCTGAAAATTTGGTCAAAAAGGTTAAGCAAGCATTAGCAGAAGGACAAGGCTGTCGGGTAATCTATATGCAATTCCTGTAAGATTATTTACCTCCAGGTTCATGAATATAACACAAGTGCAATCTTTTTTGCAGGTTTTTGGAGTTCTAGATGTTCAGAGGGTCGCTGGGAACTTTCATATTTCTGTTCATGGCTTAAACATTTTTGTCGCCCAAATGGTCAGTTCCCCTTATTTTCTTTGGTTTAGTTTCTTCGCCCCGATCTTGATCTCCCTCCATTATATATTAACATTTAACATGGGTTCATGCTGAAGAAATTGACCCAATTTTGGGGGTTTTGTTCAAAAGCAGGATGTGTTGCCCTTCATTTCTTCCTCTTTTTCATGACGTCTTTCTGTGAAGCATGTTTCCATCCCACTGTTCCAATAATTATTTTGACATTTCTCTTGTTTTCTGCAGATTTTTGGAGGGTCCAAACATGTGAATGTCAGTCACATGATTCATGATTTGTCTTTCGGCCCAAAATACCCTGGAATTCACAACCCACTTGATGGTACAGTTCGAATTTTACATGACACAAGTGGGACATTTAAATATTATATAAAGGTAAAATCCCAAGCCATAAAATACATTTGGTTCATAATTTTTTATTTGATAGTTTCCAAGATAATCTATGGTATATTACTCTGCACATACTGATATTGGAGGTGAGAGGCTCCCTCCCTGCCCCTTGACGCTCTCCCTCTCCCTCTCCCTCTCATGGTAAGGGAAATTGAAATTTCTTTTCCATGGTAAGTAAAACACGTTATTGCCCGTGTAGCTCATATCGCATAATTAACTAATTTGTAAAATCAGGAAATCATACTAAATGACATCTGAGAAATTTGATGGTAATAATGGAATCCTTACACTGCACCTAAACCTGCCCTGTTTGTTCCAGTTAGGAATCTTCTTTTCCTTGATCGTTTAATTCTGCTCTTATTAGGTATTACGGCTATACAATTAACCAGTGAACATTGGATTCGACTATATTACACGTTTTTCCATGTTTTATTGCAGATTGTTCCAACTGAATATAAATATATCTCAAAAGATGTGCTACCTACCAATCAGTTTTCAGTCACCGAATATTTCTCGCCTATGAGCGACTCTGATAGATCATGGCCAGGTTGGTTAATGAATTTCGTATTATAATTTCCTCTATAATGGATTACTTTACAGTCACGAATTTTATGGTTTTTTTTTACCATATGAGGAATAGGCTTTAGAAAAATTATAAATAATCACTTATACTAATTTATTAAATGTTATGAGAAAAGACTAAATGACGTTTATTTAAACCCCGTTTTGTAACCATTTCGTTTTTAGTTTTTGTTTTTAAAAATTTAAGCCTATAGACATTACTTTTATCTCAAAATTTCTTCCTTTGTTGTCTAGTTTTTTCCAATGGTTTGAAAAATCAAGCTAAATTTTGATAACTAAAAAAAAGTAGCTTTTAAAAACTTGTTTTTGTTTTTGAAATTTGACTAAGAACTCTGTCATTGTACTTAAAAAAGATGCAAATTATTGGAAGAAGTATGGAGAAAATAGGCTTATTTTTCAAAAAACAAGAGACCAAAAATGAAATGGTTACCAAACAAAGCGTTAGTTATTCACACTCCTTAAAAGGCCAGGTTGAAACTTACCATTGTTTTCAATGGTGTGCAGCTGTTTACTTCTTATATGATCTATCACCAATCACAGTGACCATCAAAGAAGAAAGACGAAGTTTTCTCCACTTTATAACTCGGCTCTGTGCAGTACTAGGTGGTACCTTCGCTGTGACAGGTTCGAGAAATTATTGATGTGATTTTGTGGTTGAATTTGGAATCATCATGTGATCATGTTAAGCAAAAGTAACATATAGAAGTAGACCACTTCCGGAGTGAAGTATATCATGCTGGGTCATACGAGTACGAGTTTTTCTAAAAGTTCTTAACCATATTAAGAAAATCACTTCTCAAGGCCCCATATCTTAGTGCTGAAGTCATTGTTTTACCTTTCTCCCAACCAAAAAAATGATATCTTCTGCTAAAATCACAGGAATGCTAGATCGTTGGATGTATCGGTTTCTCGAGGCTCTGACAAAACCAAAAAGAAGTGCAATCCATTAAGATTTATTGGGGGTTTCAATCTCCACGAATACATTTGTTCATCAGCAAAAGAAACCTGATGCTGAAATATGCTAAGAATAGATCTGCAAGCATCCGAGCGTGAATATGGAAGTTTATAAAGGTGGAGGCGACTGATGAAAAACTAACTTTGGGCTTCTTTGGTGGAAAGAAGTGCTTGAACAAAAGTGCTTTTCTTTCTCCTAAAATTTTCCCCCACTTACTAGTTGCAAGTAAATTAGCGGATGTCTCTTTTCTTCTCTAGTTTTCAAAGAACTACATGGGGATGAGGGATTACTGTACAATTATTTCGATAATTCTTAGCAGTTTGTCATCTGTTATTGCTTCATTGTCTACTTTCAATCTATATGATTTTAATTTTATGATATCAAATAGTTCTTATGAAATTGTTCTGATGGGTCTATTTTAGGCATCACTTTTTTCTTTCGATGAATTTTAGTTTTTGTTTCTGTTCATAGCAATTGCGCACATTCGTTTTGTGGTTATTGGTAATAAAACGTTTCTTTTCTCATTAATGAATGTAATGCTTTTCGATTATGTATTGATTTGTCATTATTCGTGTAAAATTCAAGTGATCAAAAGATCCTAAAGTTTGGTTTAGGTGAAAAAAGTAACATAGCTGTCAAGAAGAAGCTATTTGTAATTTTAGTGAGCACAGTTGGAACCTAAGATCTAAAAAATATTGATATCGATGTAAATCTCGGTGACTTAGATTTATGGATGGATATTTAAATATCAACAAGTGTTTTGAAAAAAGAATTATGGATATCACTGAAATATTATGAATTTTTTTGGTGAAATTTTAAAATAAACTCATTTAATGACTTTGAGCATATAAATTAATAATTAGAAGCCAAATACAATTAGTCATGGAATAAATAATAGATAATATTGACAACTAAAAGTTAATATGAAGTGAAAATTTCATTGATAAAGTCTAAGTCATACAAGTTATAGGTCAAATATAATGTTCAATAGTATGTTCAAGATTTCTAAAATAATTTGATGTGATGCATGAGCATCAATGTCAATCCCCGTGATACTAATACGAGGATACCTTAGTTCAGACCATATATCATCTAAAAAAGGATATGCTCAGAAGAATGCAGATAATATAGAGGTTTTGGTTCTGATTCTTCGGCACTTTTACAAGAAAGTTGTAACTTCTGTGTATAGATCGATGTGTTGTGTCTATCACTAATAAGCATAAGAACTGTAATCACTTGAATGACTATAGTAACTATTCACTTGAATGACTATAGTAACTATTGCAATAACCATAATACCCACTTTTATATTCATATTGTCCATGTTCATACTAACTGTCCAAACTCATTCTCATTCCATTTTTGAAACAAGTGAGTGGGCATGAACTTGAGAATCATCATTTTTCGTGGTTCTTCTACGAATAAAAGTTTAGGATTTAAGGTTTACCATCATCGTTATCACCACCTTCATTTTGTTGACCGTGACTTTGTTGTCCTTGCTATTCTTCCAAAATAGTTGTGGTAGTGTGCGACATGCATGTGTCATTCGAAATAAGCAAAATTCATATAAATTCAACAAATTTAGATAGTAAGCTTCAAATATAGTTTATTGTGATTTTTTTTCTTTCAAATTCAATCTTGAAATGAAAGTTTTAGATTGAAAACAAGGATAAAAACTGAAGTTGAAAATTGAAAAAACTTGGCAAAAACGACATCTAGAGACAAGTAGGTCTGCATCTTGAGCATCATCATTTGGAGAATTGAAATAAACTTATATTTTATTTTTTGAAAATGAAAGCATGGTAAAAAAAAAGAAGAAAAAAATCACATACATTCAAGTTTGAGCTAGAATGATGTAAAAATCTAATAGAAGAAGTTTGAATGAGAATCAAAACATAAAATATAAGTTTTTTTTTTTTTCAAATTTTATTTTTTGGAAATAAAAGTTTAAATGATTATGAACTCAAAATATAGTGTTTTTTCTTTTAATTTAGTTTTGGAAATGAAAGTTATGTATTGAAGCTAAGGTTGAAAATTCAAAAAAGTTGGAAACTGGAAAAAGTTAGAAATTAAAACAGCAGAAAATTGAAAAGAAAAATGAAAAATAAAAAAAACGACACCTAATGATAACAAAATGACAAGCCGACGATATTTTCGCGATATTTGAGCACTATATCCAATATCCACAATAGTTTTTGACAGTATTTTCACATTCTTGTAAAGATATCAACGGTATATATCCAATAGATATGTCAATGATATTGGCAATATTTCGTGATATTTGAGAAAAATAGATCTTACCCCCTTTGTATCTCTATCGGTTCCATGAATGCAGCGATATTTTGTCATTATATCACCAAGATATCACGATTTATTCATCCTCACATATATTATAATGAAATATGATCTTTAATATACTTTCCAGTAAACAGGGAGAATGACTCCATCATAAAAGCTGAAAAGTTGAAAAAGATAAAGTTTTCTTCCTGCAAAATACTACAATTGATTTGTATTGTAAGAGTTGCCAACATTTTGGGGCATGCCAGTTGACATGAACTCCCTTCTGTTATTAACTCTTGTTGAGATTTGAGTTTAAAAATGTAGGGGATGAAAAGCTAAATTGCCAAGGAAAATTTTGTAAAGAGAAATTCGCCAACATTCACAGAAACCAAGGCTCTGATAACCATTTCGTTTTCTAAAAATTAAGCCTATAAAATTCAACTAATGTACCTAAGAAAGATACAAATACAATGTGAAGTAAATAAGCTTAACTTTCAAAAATCAAAAACAAAAAATAAGATGGTAAACAAACGTTCCATATTCTTCTAGGCATTGTAACCCAAAAACATAAAAATAGTGGAGAGAAGAGGAAGACAGATTTTATAAAGACAACGATCTTTTGAATAAAAATGTAATTCAGGTAGAAGGAAGCATTTTCACGGAATACAAAACTTGACAATCTGAGTTGAAATGACCACGCATTCTTGTACATTCTCAAAGGCGACTCCAACCATCTCTATTGAACAAAAAAAAAATTAAAGTAAAAGGGCAAAATTTATAATGATATTCCATACACAAGTCTAATACATGAACCTTATTTAGACACGACACTCGGGAATCAATCTATTGGTGTATTAAAATGTGGAGATGTGCCGAATAATCTGACCTCCATTCGCAGGTCAAACTGATGAGACTCGCAATAGATATGCTGAACTGGAACAATTACATGAAGTCATAATCATCGACATCATCATACGTATCGACAATCAAGTCATCATCTGCCTTTTCAACATGGAGCTGCTTCTTCTTCACAGCTGCAGCAGTTCTCCCCATAAACATACACAAACATCAGAATCATTTGGTCCATTCAAACATTCTAATGATTTGGAAGACGACGGTGGGATATAAACGTAAATACTTACCCGTCTTCTTTTTACCAGCATTGGCTTCCTTCTCTGCCTTTAGTTTTTCATTTGCAAGTGCAGTGACGGAAGAAGCAACATCTTTTGCATCCGCTGCTTTTAAAGAAACCATCGACAGTCTAATGGCATCTTTGAGAAGATTAATGTAATGGAAACTTTTCTGCAACAAGAAATTATAAAGGAAAGCTCATGAGAATGAGCTGTGCTCATACATTGAAGGACAAAACAACGATGAAGGTGAATTGTATAAACCTCATAGGGGCGAAGTTTATGAGAGATCAGCTGTGCATATTCCAAGAAGTCACTCTCAGATTTTGGAATGAAATTATCGAGAGTCTTCTCATCACCTTTCTTTTTAAACAATTCTGTAGTGGACTTATAATCTGCTTCTTCCACTAGCCTGCCAAAATTTGGAAACAGAAAAACAAAGACCCAGCAAAGTGATTAAGACCTAATACAATGCATACCGCTAATCCAGCCAAAGATACAAACATAAGCTCTTTGTATCAAGTTTAGTGTCTTCATTTTCACATGGGCACTACAGCACTGCACGATCTGCCCGCATCCACTTGCAGCAGCTTTTGCAGCAAAGAAGATCGAAGGAGATGATACCCAGAGTTAAGTAAATAATACATTTTTAAATATTTACTAAAGAAGTAGAAATGGCACTAAACCCAAGGGGTTTACCAATTAAGAATAAGCATATATAATTTAATTTAAAAGGTCCCCTCAGCTTCATGGAAGGCATGCACTTCAGACATGCCTTCCTAACAGCAACTCATCTCTGTCTAGGCATGCCGAGAAAAACGCTGCACTCGACAGGGGACTGGAAATAGATTGACATTTTGGATTATAGAAAGAAAGGAAGCCAACTTGCCAATCCCAAGACCAAAAAAAAAAAACAAATATCAAAGCAAGAATACTCCTCTCAACCAAATAATTGACATAAACAATGCATATTTTAAAATGACTATAAAAGCAATAAGGGAAACAGTTGGTTCTACTTTGAGCCTGAACAGTCTTCCAATGGGGAACTCCAGGAGTATGAACAGATATCAAAGCTGGTCTCAACAAAAAAATTGCCATAACCAAGGAAATATTGAAAGTGGCTATAGAGTCAAGAAGGGAAACTGTTGGTTCTTTTTAAGGCTGAACATTCTTCCAAAAACGAACTCTAGAACAATCTTATGTGGAAAACATAATAAGAAACAAGAAAATCAATAGACTTGCTTTTTAAAGGTATTTTGAGCCTAAACAAATCGCCATCTGTGGCTTTTTAAAGGTATTGCTTAATAATCCTCCCTTGTAATTACTTGGGGTACTGCCAAAGTGCTAACACCGAGGTTCTATAGGAAACGACCATTATCATATACATAGTGAGGGCAATATTTTCATAACCCAAATTTCCAATCCCTAAACCTTCTCACACAACGTCTTGACCATGGAAAAGGCTTTTCTTGACCAAATACAACCTCTTCCCATAAAAAATATCTCATACTTCTTTCTAACTTCTCCTTTAATCAATAAGTAAATCAGACACTCAGCACTAACCTATACAATAGAGAGCGTGGTATTCATAATTCAAGAATTTATTCTTCATGAAAAGTCCAAGTACAGTTTGATGATATTTTCATAAAATATAGACAGAGGGAAACAAACAACAGTTCCTAACTTTTTTCTTTAATGAGAGACTAGCTTTCCTTAAGAAAAATGAATGAGTACAGAAAAGCATTCCCTACTTAATTAACTTAACGTCTATATTCCAAAAATGCAACTGTCTTGAATGAATATTGACACTGGAGATAAACTCTACAGATAGAAAATCACACCCCAGCCCCCATTTTTTTAAAAGGAATGGTCCCCCAGAAGAGAATTAATGAGTGAGACAACTCTGCTACAAAAAGTTTCTGGAATTGCAAAGACAATGTAGAAAGCGCAAGGATACATTGCTCCCATGTCCAATTTTCCCCACAATATTGGTAGGAGGGGATCATTCTCCATCACAATAGAACAATTCACAAAAGGTCAAGTTCAAATTCCTACCTCAGTTATTTTACTTCCAAAGATCCAAAAAGTAGATACAATGTAAGCTAAAGGTTACAACAATCCAAATCAAATTAATATTACCTTTGTTGGCGAAGTTTCTCAGCTAATGGGTCTAGAGGCTGCTCAGGTTCTACCTCAACAATTTTCCCTTTCTTTTCAGTAGCTTTCGCAGCCGATTTCTTTGGGACAGCTTCAGGAGGAGGTTTGACTACTGGAGCCTAGGAGACCAGAAAGAAAAAGAAGAGGTGTAAAAAATATAACTGATACCAACCGCAACGACATAGTTTTTACATAAGCTCCACCACAAACTTGCAAAGGAAATAAAGACAACCGTTTCTACTAGTTTTAGGAAATTCGACAAACTGCCTACAACTATTAATGATTCCAACCTTAAAATAAAAAATTCACGGCAATTTTAAGACATTGGACCATTGATAGTTTATCGTCATCATTAAACAATAACCTAAATACTTCTTTGTCACTATTTTAGGTCTTCCCATTAATACTCAATGAAACAAACAATATTAGCAAGAGAATCAATAAATTCTCACCGGTGCAGGTTCATCTTCATCCTCCCAGGATTCCTTCACATCGTTGTCATCCACATCCTCATCATCCCATTTATTCTTTGGCTGCTCCTTCTGGAGTGGTGGAATGTTCTCATCCTCTGGTAGAAAACATATACATATGTACGTAAGCAAAACTATCTAGATGATTAAACATAGAATCACACAGTTAGAGCAAGAACAATCACAGCACAATGTAATGATTAAGTTCCATCTTGGCTTTTTATGCCCCAACTATCAGATAAACAAACTGTACAGCCTTTTGTTTTTCAATGACCACGGCCTAATTCCAAAAAAGATGTGTCACCACATCCACAAATATGGATGGTCATGTCCATATCTGTAATTTTTACCCCTTCGAAGTTCATCAAAATTAGATCTCGTCATCTGCTCCTTGGATAATAAAAAAAACAGTGTCATCAGATATCTTATACCTCTATCCAGTCTCTCTCAAACCATAACCGTGCATTAAATATGATGCTCTATAACATACGCATACATCCATTTATTATTCGTTGGTAGTCTCCTTGTCATACCTGAATCCTGCATTTTTTAAGATTATGCTCATCCATCCTATCCTCGTTTTCAAGTGTCGTGTAAATTTATATACTAATCATAGACTATATGTATAAATATAAATTAAAATAAAAAGACGGAAATTAGTTTGAATGATCAACATATAAAATAAATACACAACATCTTCTGTATCTCACTGCTTATTCAATCACCTAAGGAAAAAATGATCGACTAAAATATAAACCATTTAGCATTACCCCAGTCATCCATTGACTCGAATCACTTTCTACTCAGAAAACACTAGAAATTCAACTCTGTGCAGCCCAACCCTGTTCATAATACAAGAGATAAATATTAGCAACATAACACAAGCAGTATACAAAACCAAAGGCGGCCGAAGAAATCCAGTAACTAGAAATGAAAAGATACCAAAAGTTTTAAAAGTGGAGAGAAAATGAAAGAATACATAATCAGGGGACACATACAAAAAGACGGCCAAACAAAAGGACCTCAATCAAAGCTAATCACAAAAAGGAAAATATTGAAACTTCATCATTATAAAATAGAAAGTAAAGAATAAGCATTCAGCACATTTGATCTCTTTCCCGTTGAAGTCAACCTAAGACTCCATTCATACAGACTACCTCCATTTCCCGCATTGGACCGAAAGATCAACTCATCAGCCAAAAGGGTAGTGATACAGGTAGTGAAAAAAACATAAGAGATTAGGGTAGTGAAACTACTTAACTCGTTCTCAATCAGATCATATAACATTTACATTCCAAAACGATATAGAAAATCAAAGAACCTCCTACTGCAGCTAGAAAATTGGTTAAGGCAGCCAAGTAACAATTTGAAGAAAAAAAAGGCAAGGCAAGGCAATCAATCACTAGAATCTCACCACGAAAAATTAAGTAACGCATAACCTAGCATCTGAAGTAAAAAGATAGTTCGTATTAAGAAGAAATAGCACCTGAAACTTCCAGAGGCCGGTGGTCGCTCTCGGGATTGTTTAGGGGCAGAGAGCGTAAGGAAACGTAAACAGTAAAGCGGCCAAAAATGATATTATCTCTGCAAATGATGCAAAAGCTACCTGAATTCAAAGACGTAAAACGATTTCCGGTCAAGAATGTCGCCAGAGAGGAAAGTGAAAGCAGAAACTAGAAATGGAAAAAAGGAAACACACATACCTGGTAGGAATTGAGTGATGAAGCCAAATTGAGGAAAGCAAGGGGCAGAAAAACCCTAGAAGAAGCTTGTTTCAGAATTGAAAGAAATGGAAATAAAGCGAAAGAGAAAGAATCTGGAAGGTTCTGAAGGTCGGAGCTAGGGCTTTGAGCAGGGAAAATGGAACGTGTGTGAGAGAGAGAAAAGGAAGAGAAGAATCTGTGATCGATTGGGTTATTATTGTCGTCGTCTCATACAACGCTTTGTGAGTGAGAATGAGTTGGTAATGTAACGGCAGCTCTTGAGACGGCCTTCGGTTGTCCACCGACTCGGCCCAACAGGCCCAACGACTTCGCCATCTAATTTTACTCTTTTTTTTCCGCTTCTAGTGCCTCGCGTTACAAATATAGATTCCAACCTTTTTTTTTTTCTTTTTTTTTTCTTTTTTTTTTTTTTTTGCCCTAGAGGCGTTGGATTGCTGAATAGATAAAATAGACCTCAAAGTCTGAGGTCAAGCACTACCAAAAAGAAAATTGACAAAAGCAACTATCAAACACAAAAAATAAAATAAAACGAAAAATCAAACTTGAGTTCTGTGAATAGAAGCCCCATGCCAAGTAAAACAACAAAGAAAAACCTCAAATTGAACAGCACCATAAACACACATGTTACGACCGTACCAAATATGATACATAACAACACCCCAAGTGATTCTCCATACCTTACAGCTCTAACTACATCAATTTTACGGATTAAATATGTTTGCTTAACAAAACCGAAAAACAGAGTTTTGTTACTTACTTGTTGTAGCTCATTTCCTCCAAGATTTTGATCGCAAACACTTCGTGACACCACAAGTATCTTTCTCATTATTCTCTAGCCTTAGAACAGATTGTGGGATCTAAATTATGATGAATTTAGAGCAAATTTGTGAGTAAATGAGTTTTTGGAGAGTTTGTGAGTTAATGGAAACTTCAGCCAAATTCCACCAGGTTATCAAGCCGATTTCAATGTTTTTCCTTTTATATATAAAAGAACACATGCAAAACCATTTCACATGCAAATTGACACCAAATTTGCTGATTAACAAGGAATTTATGAGGTGGAAGAAGGTGGGTTAAGGACGAACCTAAAACCCCCACCTCCTACTCCATGCAATAGTGGAAAAATCCAACAAAATTCAAAATTGAATTTTCAATTTTCTATTTAACTTAAAAGAATAATAATTTAATATAAAATTAATTAAAATACTAATTAATTAAATAATTTGTTCACTTATCTCAACAATTTCCAATCTGATGAATTTCTATTCATCCAATTAATATTTAAATCACATTTAAATATTATCAACTCTCCATTTCTCGTTTTATTCATAATTAAAGCGAAACAATCTATAAAATTTACTCCTTAAACAAATTTGAACGTTTTCAAGTCCTTTCATCACACTATTCTAAGGTTTCGTCCATAAGCTAACAAAGGGACCTAATGGACCTACATATCATGAGCTTCAACGATCCAAAATTAATCTGCTAAACTCTTTAACCTAGTTAATTAACATTCATTAACTACAGGGACACTCCACTATAGCCCAGTGGATGCACTCTCCTCACTGTAGATATATATATGTCCACTTGATATAACCGTGATTAGTAAGTCGATCCTACACAAGTTGTTCGTAATTACAATTGGTTCAAAGTTACTATTTTACCCCTATAATTACGTCTTGTTCCTTAAGTTCAACTGATCCTCTAATGAATAATTGGTTTGTGGTCCAACTGTCAAACCAAGTCCCTCTCAAGCCGATGAGAGGGTGGGGCCCCTTGTTCAAGACTTGAAGTCAGCACTTAAGAGAACAATTTATCTACTAACCTAGAATTAGGTAGGAGTGGATTCCATTTAGCAAGACTATGTCCTCATCTATCTACCTGGTCTTATCCTAAAATGGTAGGCTTATTGAGTCGGCAAACTTAGGTCATTCTCATCCATGCAGATCAAAGGACAATCTCAAATAAACAGAAGTTCATAGATAGCTCGGGATTAAGATCAAGTTACCTAGGTCATCATTTTGAAATAATCAATCTTAACAGTAAACAACATTATAAAGTAAAGTGATTATTTTATGGTCCGGTCTTATGCGAACTCATTGCATAGGATACCCTTATTCTCATATCTCTACATGACAATATAGGATCACATCGTTTGTATCAAATATAAAGTGGATCACATCCATAGTGTCCCTAGGATAAGGTACCCAGTCTTATCCCTATACTATAGACTATTCTAGTTATTACCTAAACTTGATCCAAATTTATGTCTACATGTAAAGTCTAAGTATTCAAACGATAGCCAGGGGTTCTTAGTTTATTGAATTTAATAAATGTAATTCACATAGGCAATAACATTTTACTAAATAAACCTCGATAAAAACTTTATTAAGAATATGTTTAAAGTTTACAAACCACGAGTTTTAGGACATAAAACCCAACAAACTCCCACTTGGACTGAAACTCCAATGGGTATATATACATAAAGTTGAGTTTAAAGAAAAAAACAACTACATATAATAAACTAGGGCATCACATACCCATGACTTTCTCCCATTTGTCCTAGTTTACACAACTCGAAGTCCTATTGAGCTCCACATTCCAATGGGAGATCCTATGGGAGCATTTTCGTCATAAAAGCATATCTCCCAAAATGACTTTGCTAAAAGGGGCACTCAAAAAATAAACGATCCCTAGACTCAATCTCACTATAGCACATAGTAAAGCCACTCGGGATATCAAAATACTAACTTTTAATACGATCACACGTTTATAATCTATTACGAATAACAAGTCATGAAATGAATGAATGTCTCTAAATATTACCTCTAAACCAAAGGAGGCTATCCCAAGGCATCGCAATAAGCCTAAGATGCACTCCAGGCCCTAACAACTCAAAACACACCAAAACAAGAAAGGAGCCAAGCCACATAATCCTCATGATCAACCTTTGCCACTATCAATTGCTCTTTCGCAAAGAGATCAACTAGCTTTTTAGAGTTATAGGGTCAGTCTCAAGTTCCATCAAAGCGAAGGAAATTGCCAACATTTGCATGAAGGTAACTATCTACATCCAAAATAACCCTATTATTAAATTGTTGAAGGATAGGGTCCCCTTCCAACCAAGTATCATGTGACGTCCCGAATTTTCAGGTATTTTCCCCCTTATTAAATACCCGATTTTAATTGACTCAACGTGGAATTTTTTAGGTTGATAAGACATTTAAAGGAATTTGATAATTACTTGGTTGTAGAGTAAAGTGATTTTAAGGAGTGGGGAAAGAGGAAAAAATAATAATAAATAAAATATTATTTTTTTATTGAGTTTTATTTATTTAAGGAAGAGGAAAAGGAAAAAGGAGGGGGGGAGGGGGGAGGTGGGAACGAAATAAATTATTTAATTAGTTAGCGTTTTGGTATTGGAAAAAAGAAAAAGATTTATTTTAGTTATTAAATAGGTCATCGGTTTGCGTGTCAGGTTAAAAAAATTAGAAAAAAAGATTTTTTTTCTTTTTCTCTCTCTCCCCCTCCCTCTTCGTCTGCCGCTATTGCGGTTTATATGCGTATGATGATGCGTTAAGATCGTAATGACCTAATGTCGCCACATGAAGAATCAAGAAAGATGTATATGTTAAACGCAAGCTTTCCTATAAAAACCCAAGTATAAGTTTAAATAGGTTTTGTTCAAGAGTCCAAGGTTGAACATAGGGATTTGTAATGACTATGTGTTGAGATTCATCTATGATTTGATGCGTTTAGAACTATACAATACCTACAATTGTATGTTTTCTGAATTAACTACAAAGAATATTTTTATACAAGAATAAATTAATGGATAAACATATGGGATGGTGATGCAGAATGAGTGATGGGTGAAGTTAGTCAAGTATAAACAAGAACAGATAACGGATATCAAATGAATGGAACCATGAAAGAGTAAATCAAGTTAAGTAAATAGTATTTTCCTAAACGACAAGTGAGTTTTCATGCTTACAAACTCAAAGTTGAGAACGCATCTTTCGATGTTTCGACGCTGCATTAATCTTATTTCTAAGACGCATGGTGAGCTCTTCGAGCAAAAGAAAAACTTTATCTCTAAAGTTTACATTTTTCTTATTAAATGCTGAAATTACTCACCGACTCTCTCAAGCAAATGAATATACTCACTTAGATCTATTTGTTTAATAGATTCAAGCAAGTTTGAAGTACCCATTTAATCAAGATGAAAGCAACTTAATCACATTTGGAAATACTAAAACTTATGCTTAACTCGTGAAACATTCAATATTCATGGTGTAAGATGTTGCAAATGAGAATAAATTGAGGCATAATGTCAATCAAACTTGTATTAAGTAAATAATCAAATCTCTCGAAAGATATCAACAAAATACAAATAAAAAGGGTGTTCATGATGAAGAAAAGAAAAGGGAAGTCGTCAAGCCTCCAACGGCAGTGTCTTGCTTCATGGAGGCTTGAGATGGTGGCTATCTGATACATTCACTACTACAATTTTGGCCTTTCTTGACGCATGGGTTTTTTGTTTTCTTGATGGTCATAGAAAAATACCATCAAGAAAACCTTAATTTAGAGTTTTAAAATTATTATTAATTTAAATCTACATTTCTTGATGGTCTTAGAACATCAAGAAAAGTTTATATTTAACTTGATGTGCATGTACATCAAGAAAAATGTTTTTCTTGATTGAAAAGTACGTAAGTTATGTCAAAATAGTGAATTCCCGATTTTTGGATTTGTTGATGGTAAAAAACCATCAAGAAAACTCTTTTCTCATGGTCATTGCCCATCAAGAAAAGCATGTAGATCGACATTCATTGGCCATCAAGAAAAGACCCAAATCGTTTTGGGCCAACTTTCTGCCCATCAAGGAAACCCGTTATATTAAAATCATTTTTTCCTTAGGTTTTGAAACCCTCATTGTTCACCTTGGTAGATCTAGATTTGTCGTCGTTCTCCGCTTGTGCCGCCGTTCGTGGTTCATTCGCTCGTTCTACCGTCATTCGTTTGTTCGTCTGCTGTTCCTTTGCCCATCCCGCCGTAAATCATTCGCTCGTCCGCCATTCGTGGTAGCAATAGCTCGTGCCACCATTGGTCATCTGTCGTTCCGTTTGTCCGTAGGATTCATGTTGGCCTCATTTTATGTGTGTGTCTCCATTTAGGAACATTCCACACATTCATATCCAAGAAAAACGTGATAACAAGGATCTATGGCATGGAGCTGAAATTCAAGTTGTAATTGAAGGAAATTGGACAACATACTGTGTATGCTCTACTTTACTGATACTTACTATTCCCCATTGTGAGGGAACTTCCAGTCTCTTGAGTTGATGAGTAAATATTTCATATCTTTAATACATTCCATATTGTGCAAGTGTAGTCGGAAATTTTGCATTATATGCAATATATGGCAGTTATCACATCTTATGCTCAATTTCTTTTCAAATTTGTTTCGAATACACCTGAGTATGTTCTCTTTCTCTCTCATGTGCACACCCAAAACAATTATCATGCATCTTATATGTTTTTTTTTTATGCAGTAAAAATATCACAATTAGATTCTCTTGGAGAACAAATGTTATGCCTCCAGTTCCTCTAGAGACTAAACATCATCCATCTGCAATATGTTATGTAAATGATTTTGGTCTTTCTTGATGGACGGGTTGTTGTTTTCTTGATGATCATGGAAAGATACCATCAAGAAAACCTTAATTTAGAATATTAAAATTGTTATTAATTTAGATTTACATTTCTTGATGTTCTTAAAACATCAAGAAAGGTTTATATTTTTCTTGATGTGCATGTACATCAAGAAAAATATTTTTCTTGATTGGAAAGTACATAAGAAAAAGCTCAAATAATGAATTCCCGATTTTTGGATTCGTTGATGGTAAAAAACCATCAAGAAAACTCTTTGTTGATGGTCAATTGCCCATCAAGAAAAGGGAAAAGATGGGCATTAATTGGCCCAAGAAAAAGCCCAAATAATGAATTCCTGGTTTTTGGATTCGTTGATGGTAAAAAGCATCAAGAAAACTCTTTCTTGATGGTCATTGCCCATCAAGAAAAAGGAGAAGATGAACATTAATTGGCCATCAAGAAAAAACCCAAAAAAATAAATTCCTGGTTTTTGGATTCGTTTATGGTAAAAAACCATCAAGAAAAGGGAGAAGATGGACATTAATTGGCCATCAAGAAAAAGCCCAAACCTTTTTGGGCCAGCTTTCAAACCCTATTTTTCTTAGATTTTGAAATCTGCATATTTTCATTATATCTACCGCCGTCCTCCTTCATTGCCGCCATTCGTTCGCAGTTCACCATCATCGAAAGTTGTCTGTCCATGTAGCAGTCGTTGTGGTAGCAAGAGAGAATGAATCCGCCGCCGATCCGTGTAGAATCTTTGTCTGCTGCTACTGTTCGTGGTATTTGATTCGTCCGCTGCTGGTTCGTGAAGGGTTTTTTTTAGCTTTTATCTACATTGCTCATTGTTTATAGTATTAATGAATTTTTAATAGCATAATCTATTCTTCATTATAATGAGATTTATGAATGTATATAAGTTATTGAACTAGGCTAGCTATTTTCATCTCTAATTTTTCGATTCTTGCGGTTGATTTCTTTTTTACAATATTGAAAACATTGTTGGGTTGGTTCAACAGATTCGTTTTGGACATTCAGGATAATCGGAAGTATGGCGTACCCAACAATGAAACCAACTAAGCCAAGCTTAGAAGATACGCAAGAGCAAATTCATAAGATCAAGATTACGCTCTCCTCCAAAAATGTCAATTCTTTAGTTTGATATGGCACTCTAATGAGGTTGCTTCAATTCTTTAGTTTGATAACTTTCATGTGTGTGAGTAGGATGATTGCTTGTAGTCGTGGATAAGTTATAAGATTTTTAAATAAAATGGATGAAGGATCTCTATTATGTCTACACTGACGAATGTTAGTCTTGGAGTCGATTACAGGTTGCTTGTGGAGGGTCACAATGACCCCGATCTTTTTTTTTCCCTCAAATTGTTATAGTTAACAGCCAAAAAATGTCAAAAAATGTTGGTTCTTGACAACCAAGAAACGTCCATAAAAACACACTGTAATACAGTTGTCTTGATGGCCAAAATATGTCAATAAAAAGAGTTTTCTTGATGGTTATTTACAAATACTTGATGGATTAAAAATTTTAATATTAATCTACTGTGACGTTTGAAAAGTATCAACAAAAGTATCTATCATGATGGTCAAGCTTCAATATTTGATGGGAAAAAGTATCTATCTTGATGGTCAACCATCAAGATAGGACTTGTGTTGACGTTTTTTGCCCATCAAGTAAACGACCTTTCTTGATGGTCAGGTTTTCTTGGTATGGGCTTTATTGATGTTTTTTTGCCATCAAAATGTCTTTCTTGATTTTTTTTTTTTTTTTGCCATCAACAAAAGTCAAATTTGTAGTAGTGATTTCCAACAACATATGGGTGGTCAGAGAGATTTAAATCTTTGACCTCAACCAAGGGTATATGCATTAACCATTTGAGTTATATTTAGGCATATGTAAAATAATTCTTGACTATAGAGAATGCAAAGGCTCTAGTATTGGTCTAACATAAACAATTCACATTCATTGTAATACAATTCCAATTTCCAACTATTTTGACGTTATGTTTTAATTATTTCTTAATCTACATTATAGAAGATTTAACCCTTAATGGGATAATTTTGACATTTTTCCTTATATTTACATTATTTCTTTTAATAGAGTTTGTGTGCAGTCTTATTCATCAATACTAACATTTTTGTACTTTCTTCGATGCAAGTTGCAACGGTGAGATAATGCATGAATGTATTTAGTTTAAGGACATTGATTTCCATAACAAAGGTGGAAGTTTCGCTTTAAAAAAGGTCATAACTGGTATTTTTTTTCTCATAGTATTTTCAGGGAAAAAGATGAAAAAATAATGAAGGGACAGTCGTATTTTTTGTCCATGCAAGTAAAATACAGTGATAAAACTTTATTTGATTGTGAAAAAGTAGTTGACTAAACTTAAGTAGGTGGAAGTAAATATTGGAACTTTTTTTTATTACAGGGTCTGAATATTTTTCGTTTTGCAAATCGGATACCCCTTCTTTTTTAGCAAGGTGCCAATGTTGTGACTAGGACTGCCCTTAAGGTTTGTTTACTTGCAGTTGACAAGACAAGCACCTTACAATCAATTGGAATTTAGACACTATTGTGACTTTATAGAACGTTACATTTGAGTATTATGACTTCACAGTTTATCCTTAGGTTTAAGGATAAAGTTTCAGTTTTCTTAGGTTTAAGGACAAGCGATATGATGTAAACTTTTGGTAGCATTAGGATTTATATGTTTTGGTTTCAAGATACTAATTTTTTGTAAAAAAGGTATTTTACTAGTTGATTAATGAAAATTACTTGATTTATTATGTTGTGTTATGATGTTTCATTGAGATGGTATGATGCTGTCAATTTAGATATTATGATTGAAAATTTGGAGTTATGTCGTTGTTGAAGTTGTGTAATCGGGTAGTTGATGGTGTTAGTAGAAATGATCTGGTGTAATTATCTGATTCTGATGGAGTAATGTGTGATTGAAAAATTGGATTTGTGTAGTTGGTGGTTTGTAGGAGATGTATAAAGTTGTTTTGCAAGTTGATTGTTTGAAGTGAATGCAAATTGCAAGTATAAAACATGCTTGGGGTCAATTATAGGTTGCTTGTGGGGGGTCACAATGACCCAAATCTTTTTTTTCTTATTTTTCTTAAATTGTTATAGTTGACGGCCAAAAAATGTCAATAAAAACATACCGTAATATATTTGTCTTGATGGCAAAAAAACGTTAATAAAAAGGGTTTTTTTAATGAATATTTACAAATACTTTATTGACAAAAAATATCAATATTAATCTATTTTGACGTTCAAAAAGTATCAACAAAAGTATCTATCTTGATGGTCAGACTCCAGTTTTTTATGGGCAAAAAACATCAATCTAACCTATCTTGATGGCCAAAACCATAATGTTCGTGGTTGTGTTGGGGTTTTTTGGCTATCAAGAAAACTATCTTTCTTGATGGTCAGGCTCCAATACTTGATGGGCAATAAACATCAACCTAACCTATCTTGATGGCCAAAAATAACAAGATAGGGTTTGTGTTGATGTTTTTTGGCTATCAAGAAAACTATCTTTCTTGATGGTCAAGCTTTTTTGTTATGGGCTTTCTTGATGTTTTTTGACCATCAAAATATGTTTTTCTTTTTTTTTTTTTTTTTTTTTTTT